>JAAIXI010000202.1:422049-909726 GCA_013403645.1 Heliconius nattereri
TGATATTTTTTTTTTCTGTGTTGCACTGTGTTGTTATTCCGCTGTTTGGCACTCATCCACTTCCATAGGTTGGCTGGAAGAGATTTCTTTCAGAAATAAGCCCGCCATTGTAAACATAACTCTTTAACTGTTTTCTTACTATTTATACATGTGCAATAAAGAATATATATATATCATACCTGGTATCACTTCAAGGACAAAATCGTCATAGGTGCTGCGTCCAAATCCATCATAACCTGTACACCTGTAAACATCGGCGTCAGAAGATTGCACTTCCGTTATTTGCAATAGTGCACCATCGCCGTACACCTGTTTAAAATTATATCATAAATGTTAATGAAAATATATAGTCACAGTTTTTAAATATCCAGTGTTTATGTTAAAACAAATAAAAAAAACAATTTTTACTACTCACCCTGTATGCTACATATTGATTCGTTCCATATCGCTCCCAAGAAACTCTGATATCTTTGGACATAGCTCTACATAAGATCTCTACTTTCTCTCCGACTCTATACGCTCTGCGAGGTTGATCAATTGCTACCAATGCTAAAGATTCGCGGGCACCTAAAACCAGTGATAACGTGAGAACTCTTAATACTAAATTTTTTTTGTACCTCAAACACTAAAATGTAAACAAAACAATTTACCGCCAATTGCAAATGCATCTAAACAACTACTGATGGTATTATAATAGAACATTTATTAACATGCAAAGCTAAAGTTGTTAGTGAAATGTGGGCAGTTAATAACATTTAAGGATACACATTTGTTACGTCATTAAGGGTAAATGCTATATTACAATCTAAGTACATAGTAACTACCAAGAGCCTCACAAACATACATTTTAAATGTAAATATAAATTTTGAGAAACGTAAAACTGAATTACATATTATTAAGCTAGAAATATTAAAAATATATAAAAATCTATTGTATATTTAAAAATATAAATTACAATACCTATTTAAAAACCGATGCCATTGTATTTTATCTTACACTTACCAATTAAAAAATAAACAATAATAATAAAATTTAAAGCATTGTCTTTTTCTGTATGCAATTGGATATATAAATATATAAAGAAAACCTTGCACCTACATTTCCTTCCTATAATCAAGCTGTATAAAATAGGAATACCCACAATTACTGCATAAATTAAATAAATTATTAACATCACAACCCTTTCGACAACAATATGACGTCACACAACCCCTAAACCCCGTGCTTCATTACCGGGTATGATTTTATTTGCATCTGACTGCATCACACAATCGATTTCGTCGCTTTCGTCGGCACAGTCGCCCATGCCGTCGCATAAGTATTGCATAGGTATACAGTCATTCCCGTCGTGACAGGTAAACTCGGAATCCAAGCATTTTATACCTTATGTAAAATAAAAAAACCAGTTGTAATAGTAAGTTGGAGCTACTAAATTACAAATATCATACATAAATAACACTAACGAGTAAGCTTAAAATATCCACAGACACCACACCGTCTAAGCATGCTTACGATAGTGAAAAGTCACTTGAGAAATCATCACGAACTCTTATTAAATTTTTGAGTTAAGGAAAAAAAGATATTTTGTGATCTACTAATATCGCTCCCTCAAAGCTCAACAAGAAAAGCAAATTTAATCATTAATATAAATAGTATTGAACGTAAGATATATTAAGTTATTGTAATTTTAAACATAAATAAATAATTTAATTTTATGTTAAAAACGATACTTTATGTATCATAGAGCTTTTAAGTATAACTTGCTATAAGATATGAATGGTAGCAGGGCTATCAAAGGACAAATTACATTTTACATCACATGTACCCTACACCCAGGTAATGTACCAAATTACCAGATGAAATTCTACTTTCATCAGATTGTGTGATACAATTGATTTCGTCGCTTCCATCAAAGCAATCATAGGCGCCGTCACATACTAAGTCCTCATCAATACAACTTTCGCCATCATGACAGGTGAAGTCGGTATCGTAGCATTTAAAACCTTCATTAAAAAGATAAGTATCACTATTCAATAAATACTAACAATATAAATATTAAAGATTAATTAATAACTTTTATCTAGGAATAAAGAAAAAAGATAAAAGAGGTCAAGAACACCAACACCTGCTAAGCATGCTTAGGTTAAGAACTATAGCTTCGAAGCAAAGGGGGATTATGTATCAGCCGACCCACTGACCCTCTATGTGGAGATCGATGTAATTGCTAATCTGCTGTCCGTAAGGGTCGGTAATGATGCAAACGTAGCGGCCGGTGTCTGTTTTCTGCGCAAGGCGAATGAACAGAGAGCCATCTTGCTTCCGGTTCACGTGTCTCGGAAGTGGCCTTCCATTCTTGGTCCAGGTAATTCTTTGTCTCGGCAGGGAGGCGTTACAGCTGAGATGGACCTCGGAACCGGCGTGGGCCCATTGCTGGTTATCGTTAGACTCCGAGACTCGATCCGAATCTTCTATGAATCACATGCAATATTTACCTTTCAGATTGTTAAACATTCCAGTCTGTTAGCGACATGCAACCGTACCTCGCAAGAAAGTAAATTTCCATGTCGCGCTCACTGCTATCACCCAGCTGGGCAAAATATAGTGCTCAAAACAGTGAGAGTGTAATGTACAATGAGACGAAGCTTTCATTGAATTTATGTGCGGTTAATATCTTATACTCTAAGTGCTTATTTTTGTGATCTTACATAATCAAGCATCTTGTATCATATTTAAATGATAAGTCTTACCATTTACTATAACTTCGGCTGCAGCAGTTGCATTTGCCACTCTATTCATTGCAAAACACTCATATTTTCCTGCGTCCTCGACTTCTATTTGACGGAATACTAGGATCGGTCCTCGACTTTCGACACGACTAAAATAATATATATTTCATTATTGTTGGCGATCATGTTACCAATTAACGAACACAAGCAATGACTCAGGGGTGTATCAAAGATATATTTACTAGGGGACTTTGCCCCCAGTGTGTTTATTTGTAGATTAAATTATTTCTCAATCTGATATTATTCATATAGGATTTTTTAAACTTTTAGCCCTAATAAAAAAACAATCTGGGATTGGATCCACTATTGGATAGACACAGTCAACTTAGCTCCTATCTTCATAAGTAAGTATATGATTATACTTATCGAGATAAATGCTACTATTGTGAAACACAGGGACTAAGAAACTAACACTGGTGTCGAGGCAAAGCGTGGCGTTGAGTCCTGCCCCTGAACACGCAATGCCTCTAAATTTCGGTAGAAAGTGGGGAACGGAGTGTCTTAACACTAGGTTCCCTCTGCCTACCCTGCTGTGTGCGGGATACAGCGTGAAACTGTTTTTTTTTGTCTATTGTAATTTAAATATTATTTTAGTAGGCAAAGGAATATACCTGGAGAATGTATTGATTGGTCTCCATGAAACACTTATAATATCATCGCCTTCGACAAGACATTCAACCGTTGGTGATTGTCCCGGTCGTACTGTTTGCGTTTGCGGACGTAAAGTGATACGTGGAGGTGACAATACTTCTAATATAGTCTGAGCCGATTGTTGCACTTCTCCGGTTCTTAGGTTCAATAGAGTGCATTCATAGACGCCGGAATCCCTCTTTGAAGTCTGTCAACCAAATATATGAAAAGCATAATAATATTATAATTTTTCATGTCAAATAAAATAAACGTGACTATAAAACTCTTACATTGTAGATAATAAGCTCGTTGCCGATTTGTACCGCATTCCTTTGCAATGCCTCTTCACGGCCGCGTGTCCATCTAACTTCAAACTCCTCGGAGGTATTGCAACTATAACAGTTTTCACAAGAAATTATATTATTTTAATTATTATCTGTTCAATGTTAAAGAAGCCAGTTTAAAAATCGTGTATTTTACTGTAAATTTAATTAATTGTGATCTTGGTTATTTTTTTCTTATGAATATATATTGTTTAAAAATAGTAGGTAGTAACAAAACATACGTTATTCTACTTTCTTGTCCTTCGATAGCTGGCATGCTTCTTGGTTGTTCAGGTTGATTTACACCGGGATCCTCACCGCCATCATCTATTTGGCAATTACGATATTAACCGTTATAGCAACAATATTAATAAAATTTATAAAAATAATAATAAGTGTATTATAATATTATTAAAATTATGAATTTTAAACCAATGAGATATAAAACTACAAAAATAAAAGTTTAATTAAATTGTGTATAATGAAAAAGTCTAATCTAATTGCGATTTCCACTTTATTAAGGCCAAACGCTATTTATCCCTGGCACTCTAAGCATAATATCCCGAATTCAGTCACTATCTTCTGTCTTACCCTTTATACATCAAAACTGATATAATCGGAAAATAAATAAAAAAAGAAAACAAAAGAAAAACTAAATACCCGTGAAAGCACCATCACCTCGTTCCACTCGAATAACAAACTGTTCTTCACTGATGCCAGCAGAGGAAGTGGCAGTGCAAGTATAGTCTTCGTCCTCGGTCGCACTCGGTATTGTTAACGTCGCCGATCGAGGGGAGGGTGGGACGCGTAAGTGAAGGTCCGTGCTCGCTAAAAATAATAATATAAAATATTTAATATTATAAATGGGAAGGTTTGTAAGTATAGATGTTTGTTCCACTTTCACTCAAATACTATTGAACGGATTTAGATGAAACTTTGATGTCTTCTCTTATAAAAAAAGAATTCAAGCGGGCGAAGCCACAGTTGAATATCTAAACTTAACTTACACTTAATAGAAACTTCTGGTTCAGGATAGCCCTCCGCTCGACATATTACTTGGACGGGATCTCCGCGCATAACTGGTAGATACTGATTGGGTGATATTGTGATGACGGGCGGGGACATGACTTTGATTGTTGCACTCGCACTCACTGAGCCCGCTTCGTTAGTCGCCGTACATGTGTATTCACCCTCGTCATTCACCTCAACGTTTTGGAAACTGTTAAAAATAATAATAATTAACTACAAATTTAAAATAATAAGATATCATCATCATCATCATCATCAGCAGCTATCTTTTGTCCACTGCTGGACATGCCTTCCCCAATTCTCGCCACCACAGTCATTCCCAACTCTTCGGACCGCCAAAGTCGGTCCATCTGGCAGGAGTCGTCCCACCGGTCGACCACAACAAGATATAGTGATATGTTATTTAAAATTAGAATAAAAATAGTTAGAATAAAATTAGATAAACATGTTATTTAAAATTAGAATAAAAATAGTCATAAGGCTAATAAATACAAAGAAATATTAAGCTGTACATACAAACGTCATTTATTTCAATTTTAATACTTTTAGTGTGAATTACCTCAATTTATTATTTTGTAGCATTTGGACATGTGAAGAGAGCGATCTGCCGCCGTTCCTGTTCCATGCAACGACCGGCACCGGGAAACCACCCTCAACGTAACAGTGAAGCTCATATTGAGTACCAAGAGTTACCCAATTCTCGCCTTTAGGGTAAATTTGGACACGGGCCACTTCGCGACCTATAAAAATATAATTTAGATTTAATAAAACATTATTATAAATGACAGGTGTTCACTCCTTTTTTCTATTGAATCTAATTTAGCTACTCGTATAAATACCTCTTTCAAGTCCTCCTCTTAGCAATCGTCACAGTTATTGTGCAATAAAAATTCAAATACACAAAGAAATAAATGACTTTTAAAAAAATCACTGTGTTCTTATATAGATACAGTCTATCTAGTTCATATAAAGCTCAAATTCTTTCATTTTAATTATAAAATATTGACGGATAGACTCAGTCCCAGTCGTGATGGAGGGTTAAATACGAGCGACTGAAAACACGACTGGCTGAGGATTCGATTCCTACTTGGATAAATAAAATATTTAATATTTTTATTTCCTCATTCCGGTAAAGAGTCAAAGCTCGGCGTTGAATTCTCCCACTCAACACCCCATGCCTCCAGAATTTAGCGGAAAGTAGGGAACGTAAGTGTCTTAATGGGAACAAAGTATATTAACATAAGGTTCTCAGATTCCCTCCGCCCACGCTGCCAATTGCAGGATACATCATGAAGCTAAAAAGAAGAAAAAATACACACTCATCACTGTGTATTTTAAGCTTTACATTCTTAAACAATACAAATAAATATGATAAACTTACGCTCAATCTCAACGTAAACGTATCTATTGACGACCGGTCTGTTGTCGATGGTCCCTTCGCACATGTAGTAGCCGGCGTCGCTTTCTTGGGCATTACTGATGACTAATGTGTTCTCTCGCTGGCTGGTGCCCGGTCCGAATGATGATTGAGCCTATATTTAATAATTATTATCATGTTTAAATAAGAAGAAATGTAAAAAGTCTACTAAAATATTATGTTACAAGTAACAGTTAAGTAATGAATTTTATTTATATATAATTATAGAAGGCGTCGTGGCGCAGGTGACCCTTGTGCCGACAAGGGTGTGACTGTAACGCGACCGTTTGGGTTCGATCCGCAATCGAGGAAGTGAAATATTTATATTTCCATTTCGATCTGGTGTCGAGGCAAAGCGCGGCGTTGAGTTCTGCCACTCAACACACAATGCCGCCAGAATTCGGCAGGAAGTGGAGAGCGGGGTGTCTTAACACTAGGTTCCCTCCACCTACCCTGCTGTGTGCCGGATACAGCGTGAAGCAGATTAAGCCGAACTATTTCAAAAACATTTATCATTTCATATTTTGTATTAATATTAAACAATAATGGAAAATATATATAAATACAAACCTTTGTCCATCTGATGTATGGCAATGGGTAGCCTTGTGGGTTACAGTCGACAGTACCACTTCCCCCAGTTGAGATTTTCAAATATTCAGTGGAAACAGTTATGTTGGGCATTTCATCTGGAGATGGTGTATTGATGGTGATAACAGTCAATACAATTCTTTCCGGCCTCACATCGTATATCGATGGTGCCTGGCACATGTATACACCTTGATTTTCTGGAACTGCGTATTCAATGTAAAGCACTCCGTTTTCGGAACGCACATTTGATAAGAATTCTGTACCGTCTTCCCTGAAACATAAATAAAACTAAAATGTTGTAATACAATATAATAAAAAAATCAGCTTCACCCTGTATCACGCATGTAGCAAGTTAGGCAGAGGGAGCCCAGTGTTAAGACACTCCGCTCTGCACTTTCCACCGGATATTGGAAGCATTGCCTATTGAATGACGGAACTCAATAATAAAAATATTTAATTCAATATATTTTTTTAATATAATTTCTAAGAGTTTTTTTCGAGTATTGAGATATTGTAGAGTCGATAACTTTTCTCACTATACCTGATCCAATCGATAGATCCAGCGGGAACATTAGCTGTTCCAGTACAGACAACTCTTTGGCTTTGTCCCTCGTTGATAGTAGGTGATGAAGAAGATACCGCCAGTCTCGGCCTCACTGGTGGTCTGGATGGTTTATGACGAACGTTCACAATTGCTGTGCGATCTGTGGAACCTGCTACGTTTGACGCGATACATCTGAAAGTAATGATTTGGTCAATTTTATTAAATTATTTACTTTCTTCTAAATAAAGTAAATGTTAACAATTGGTTTTCGCAGTATTATGTAGAAAGAAAAGTTTTTATACATTCAATTACCTGTATTCACCAGAGTCGTCAACGTTTGCATTGTCAATAATAAGTAGGGCATCATATGTAACTGTAGACAGTGGTAAGGGTCTATTCGAAGCTCTCTGCCAAGATATCCTCGGAGCAGGGTTTCCTGTTGTTGTGCACATTAATTCAATCCTGTCTCCTTCATAGTATTCCTTCACAGATGGGCTTATCGACACGGTGGGTATCGTCATTTCATTCACTAAAAAACATGTATTTTTTTATTATCTTACTTTTCTATTTATATCTTACGTACGCTCAAGTACGTTTAACAAGTCATCCTTGAAGTTAGATTTTCTGAACTTAAGTTGGGAAAAAATATTCAAAAGTAAAAAAATACTAAAATTAAATCTATGCAGTCGTCTACGCTTACTTTAGCTTACTTCAGGGCGCCCACAACTTGTTGATGGTACTGTACTTCTAACTTATTTATTATTTTGTTAATCAATTTAATTATTGTTGATTTAGTCAAATTACTTTCTTTGTAGGGGCTACATTCGTTTTCTATTGTTGGACGACTCTTTATACAAACATTTTCAGTAAACCCGCATAAAAGCCTTAATAAATACTCACCTTTTGCATATAATACCCAATCCGGTACGACTGTTCCAATGTTAGCAAAACATTAATATTTCTATCATTAATAGAACATTAAATATTCGTAAAATAATGATATAATGGAATCTCTATTATTAATGTATGTATCACTATTATTAATGGATATAATTCATGGAACCATCTCTATTATTAATGGAAAAACGAAGAGAATTGTAAGAAAGAAAATACTGTTTTTAGAATTAACTCTACCACAGTCTATAATATAGTTATAACATTATTATGCCTCTAGTTATCCGTTCAAAAGATATATGTATATTTTTGCTTCTGACAAATAAATATTGTAATTTTTATGCGGATTGATAAAAATTTATATTATATACGAAAACTTATTTGAATAATGAATATTTTCGTTTAATTTAAAGTGTATCTTTTTTTGAATACAATAATTATTTTCTGTACGGGTGTTTTATTTCCTTTTATTAGTACTATACCACGACAGACGCATTATTTTTATATTTTTTTGCTCAGATCTAAAGTGATAAACAAGTTTTTATATATATAAAATCACACTATACTCACTATTACAATATATGCACACAATTATTATTTTTTACACAATTATTTTTGGGTATAGTTGAATAGTTTGCATATCTAAATTTAGAATTATTGTACCTTACTAAGCTATTATAATAAACGATCTCATATTAATTTTATCTATATAACAAATAGAACTTATGTTTGGGTGTGAGGGATTGTAAGGTACCAGGATACCATTTTGGCTATGATGGGAGAAGTGACCGTTCCTATCTTTCAAAGCCATCTTTAAAGTATATTCCATTATGAGTTTGCCATTTGTCTGTACGAGTGTACAGCTTACGATTTTTTTTATAAAAAATAATTACCTGGCACTTTAAGAGTCGCGATAGCTTGTTCCGTAGACATTCCATCTGTGGTCTCACAAATATACTTTCCGCTATCTGACACTTGAAGGTTTGTAATGAGAAGCAAACCTCTTCTTTCGTCTACTGTACTTCTACCTTGCGGTAGATTGCCATCAACCTTGTACCAATTTACAGGTAATCGTCTTGGGGTCATTCTGCTCTGGGCTTCACAGGTGAAGTTCACAGTACTACCAACTTTTTGGATTTTGATGGTTGGACTCACGATCTTTACTCTGACTGTGCTTCTTGGAGGTGGCTCTGGACGCATCGACGTGGTTTCTATTGAATCACCACCTAATAAAAATTAATTATTAAGCATGATATATCTCATATATAAAACTACAAGTATGTATGTGTACGCACATATAATAGCTATGACAATACACCGTTTTTTTGGTCTCAAGATTGACACACAGTGGGTTTATGAGGGTGAAACAAATATTGGATAAGGTAACATTTAGTCTAAACAACACAAAAAACATAAACGAAGTAGCTGCCCCTAAAACAGGTCTTCTATATCTTCCAGTATCGGCACAGAATCACAGAAGGATGATATTGGTAAAACATGATATTTAGCCGTAACACGGAAGTGGACACAATGATGCTAATTTCTTTTGTGAAAACTACCTTTTTCTGGTAATGTGGTAGATAAGACCCCTAAAGTAAATCCTCGAGCTGTAATCGTGCGACATTCATATATTTTGTCTTGATATGTCTTATTCCATAGAGTATGCCATTGATTTTCACCACGCCATCCGTCCGAATGATGTACTGATTCATTGTAAGGTTTTGAGGGCAATACTTCGTTTCCATCCACGAAAAATTTAATACTCAATGGCTCTGGAGCTCGATATTTGCACGTAAATGTAACTCTGACTAGTTTGGAGGTTGGACGGTTGTTGTGTATTGTGGGATGCAGTTCCATTATTAAGCCTAATGGTATTTTTTATATAAAATTAATTTTAATTTTTTTTAGTTTATATATAGTTCTTTGTTTAATTTTACAAATAATTTTAATTATTTTATTATTTTATTTTATTTTATAATCATCAACTTACCAACAGTGGCGCAATCTGGTCCAGTATACGGTGGACGGCAGTTACAAACGACATTGCCGAAGCTTCCAAGCTGACAGTCGTGTCCATTGCAATTGCACTGCCTGCAAAAGCCTGACTGGTCTTTATAGAAACCGGTGACACAGTTCTCGCAACTCGTACCCGAGTAACCCTCAGGGCACATGCAGACCTAAAACGTGAAAAAAAATGTAATTTTAAAAAACACAATAACATCTCGTAATAAATAAAATAAGTTATAGATAACATTTTAAGCCCAAATACACATGTAATTTAGCACTTTTACCACAATTTACATAGTACGCAAGAAATACCTCAACGCCGGTAGCTACAGGGAAGGCAGGGTCGTAACTCTCAACAGCAGTGTCCATTGATACATCAGCTATTGCCGTAGATATTGCTTTCGTCGAAATTGTAGCGCGAACTAACACTCGTTTCAAATTTTTCAATACAGACATGAAATTTTCTCGACTTGCTGCATCAGGACTGTTGAGTATCTCTCTCGCAAAGGTACTTGGTAGCTCTGTTATCAGAAAAATAATGATTTAATCGTATTATTCGAACAATAAGTTTTAAAAAAATTATAAAATAGTATAAATTAAATTTGTCATGCAGTAAAATAAATTAACTTACGAAAGCTTCGCCATCTCTTATACGTGAAGGGTTGCTCCAATAAATAGAAATTCCATCTCCAATAAGAACAACATCTATTCCGGGGGTAGATTCTTCTGGATAGCCACCAGAATCGAATTTCTGTGTCAGTGACAATGTACCTCCGTACGAGAGGACTCGATTACCTACAAAATATATATACATATATAATATGTAAATTCGAATTAATAATTCTATAGTACGTAACAAAATAGCAAAGTGAAATAGGTAAATTGCTAAGTATTTTATCAGATTTACCTGGAAAGACTGGTAATGACCAATATAATTCTTCCAATGGTGGCGAGGAAAACATGTACATAAGCTCGCTCTGCTTAGGTGAAGGTACGAACTGGTCGTTTATAACTTGTTCAGCGTTCAAGTCCATCAGAGTGTAACCGCCGTAGTCATCGCCGAAAATGGGTGCTGCTAGCGGAATCCTCGAATAATGGCTAGCCTTAAAATTCAAAATATTGTGTTATAATAATTAATATGGCGAAGCATTTTTTTTATAGCTCCAGCGATTTACGACCTTATCATCATTATTTATAAATCGATTATTCAAAAACACATTACAGTTAACAAATATTTTATTTTATTTATGACGAATAAACTTACTTCATGACAATCTTTTGTAACTCCAGAACAGTAACAGGACTGACATCCTAATGGATTGCTCTCAGACAGTCCGAAAGTTCCTGGGCGACATCGGTCGCAACTTTGCCCTTCTACATTCTGTTTGCAATAACACTGTCCTATCGAAGTGCATGGTAACGCCTCGCCACGCGGGTCACAGCTGAAATTAACGGATCATTGATTAATATCATTTTAGTATTCCGTTGCAAATTTCAATAAAAATATACAATATATATATAAACACAATTAAAATAATTATGCTCGGTGTATCTCTTAAGGATAGATTCCGAAACGAGGAAATCCGTAGGAGAACCAGAGTTACCCACATAGCCCAAAGAATTGGTAAACTGAAGTGGCAATGGGCGGGGCATATCTGTCGTAGAGCCGACGGCCGCTGAGGCAGACGTGTCTTAGAATGGAGACCCCGTACAAAACGACCGGTGGGACGACCCCTGCCAGATGGGCCGAAGACATAAAGAGGTTGGCGGGAAGCGGATGAGTCCAAAAAGCTGAGGATCGAATGTGGTGGCGAGAATTGGGGAAGGCCTATGTCCAACAGAGGACAAAAGATGGCTGTTGATGATGATGATGGTGACAAAAATAAATATATTAAATAATTCCTTATTAAAAGGTTTTAATATAATAAATAATCTAACTTACATGTTATGATATCAATAAATAGACAGTATCACAGGAAAGTTGAAGTGTCAGTACACTCACAATTTTTTTGGGTGCTACCCAACCATCGAAATAAACGGAGTAAGTAAAAAGCGATGTTAACCTCCATAATAAGATTTTCAAAAATTGTTAGAGGAATATGAACAGATTCAAATTAGCTTCTCAGAATCTTTAATAATATATAATGAATTATAAAAATACTGACTTGCATGTGGATGGTGCAGGTGTGCCACCGTACACGCAGTTATTGTTCTGATCTTTTTCATAACCATCCTTACAAAATTCGCAATTTGGCCCCGCGGTGTTATCAGCACAATCCTTAAATATAAATAATAAATAACAAGTTAAAGATTTATATAAAAATGAAAAAAATAGTAAAAACTTCAAGAAAATGTATCTTACGTAGCAAACACCAGTTTCCGGATGACACATTGAAGAATGTCCGTTACAATCGCAAAGTCCACACAATTCTAAATAAAGACCACTGGAACTCCTGAAAATCAACAAAATATTAGCGCTTAATAAATCTATTTAACTATAATTAATAATGACATTATAAATTTTTTCAATAATAAATTTATTAATGGATAAAATTATTATTTTTTCGTTTGTATTATTGAAGTGTATCGTACGAATATATAAGGCGCTTACCTAGTATAACCTGGTGCGCAATCTTCACAAGATGTGCCTACATATCCCACGGGGCACACACACTGCTCCACATGCTGGGCTAAGCGTCCATCCCCATATGGAGCTGCAGTTTCTATGCTAGCACTGATTATGGATGCCACATCAGTATTAGAAGAATATGTTGCTTTTACAAGAATAGCCTTTACATCAGCCAGGGCGAGAAGGAAATGCTCCCGAGAGACTTCTTTACCATCAGGTCTAAAAAATGTATACGGAAAGCGAATAAATAATAAATGAATATTGCATGCAATTTAAATATCAATTTCAATATTGTTCAAATGTATATAAGACGCTACCTTTGCCATCCCCTCTCCAGAAATCTTACGCTGGCGTTTAAGTATCCATCGCTTGCTGGCACGAAGTTTCCGAAGTAGTGTAATGTCAAACTATTTTCCTGTGAATGACAAATATTTTATTGTCTTTTTATTTTATAAAGTACTCCAAGCGTATTATATTGATTTAAAATAATCAAATATGTTACCAATTAATAAATATTTTAAAAAATCAGTTTAACGCTGTATCCCGCATATAGCAGGGTAGGCAGAGGGAACCTAGTGTTAAGACACTCCGTAAGGAAATAACTATTACTTACGCTAATAAGTTGAACATCAGCAGCATTGTTCTTTAAAGCGCCGAAAGTGGGCACATTGTGAAGTTCATATGATAGATATCCA
This sequence comes from Heliconius nattereri, assembly GCA_013403645.1. Lineage (NCBI taxonomy): Eukaryota > Metazoa > Arthropoda > Insecta > Lepidoptera > Nymphalidae > Heliconius > Heliconius nattereri. Next base: position 435,593 of record JAAIXI010000202.1, read on the forward strand.
CCGTATGAAGTAACCTTGTCTCCAGCGAAACTGGTATGCAGAGAAAATTATAAATATTAAAAAGAAAAGCCGATTAGTATTGTAATATTAGTATGTATTTTTAACTTCCCGCTTTTTTTATTTAAAAAATAAATGAAAATAACCTACATGTACTACTATATACCTATATACAATCAAAAGTAAAATATTTTTAATTACATTTATAATAAATACATATAGTTACTTAAAAATTGAGAGCCATGAGAGCCAATGGTCTAACCACCGAGGACGCAAAAGATCGTGCAAAGTGGAGTAGGTTGAGTAGGAAGGCAGACCCTGGTAATAGCCGGGATTAATGCCAGGAAGAAGAAGAACTTAAAAATTATTTATTACTTAAAAATTGACTGTTTTAATTATTATTTATTTTTAATAAATAATACTATTATATTTTATATATTTTTGTATGTTAATAATTATTTCTTGACTCACTTAATAGGAAGACTCCAATATAGAATAGCTGGTTGGGATCGTTCGTAGTTGTTCAAGCCGATTTCCCCACGCAGCAGATCTGGTCGTATATCAGTTTCAATAGGAGCGTTGTATCTGACGGCACTGAGAACCTCAATAGGGGCACTCTTATATACTTTCACTTGTTCTACAATTTGTGGTACGTTGAAGCGAACACTGGTGGTTTGGCGTCGCAGCATGCTGACAACACATTGGGAGGATACTCCAGAACAGAAACATAACGCGCAGCCGTGTCTAAAATAATAGAAAAATTCATGGCATATTTATATTTTTTGTATTATTTTATAATATGTATAATTTGTATATTTTTTTTCAAGGTATATGCAATGTCTACCTGAAGTCATCGGAGAGGTAATAGGAACCATTTTTACATTGATCACAGTAACGTCCTTGCACATTCTCTTTGCAAACACACTCATCGGGCAAACGAACTTGGCTAGTTCCTACCGGGTTACAGTTATCAGTGGGTTTTGGTTGACAAGAATCACCAACAATCAATGGGTTGCCGACGTAATTTGGAGCACAATAACTGCAATCCTGTCCTTCGTACCTGTAGTATATTATAATATTAGCATATTTCGAATAAATTACTAATAAAATATTGGATAAATATTACGAGAAATCTGCAATTAAATACAATATAAAAACTAGTATTATAAATTAAATATTATCTATTAAAATTTAAGTTTCAAAAATTTGAAAAATAAAAAAAATATATATAGGATGTATCATTTATATTTATCGATTATCTTTTTTATTAAATCTATTTGTACCGATAAATCGACTATTTTTATTTACAAAATGATATATAAATACAAAAAAAATATTTGCATAACAATTGGCAATACAAAATTTATAATTTTCCAATAATTATAGTTTGCATAAGTAAATTCATAAATTAATACCCTGGCAAGCAGTCGCAGATGACGTCTCCTCTAGGTCCAAGAGAGCAACCGCTAGCGAACTGATTGCCTCGGTTTGTGAGTGGACAGGGGCACGGCTTGCAGTCACCGCCACTGCTCGGATCGCCATATGTCATGGGTGGACAAGGTGCCTTTGGCACGCAACTGCCATCCCATGGTCCAGAATTCTGACGCTCGAATCCATCAGCACATTTCTAATATCAGAAATATATTATAATTCCATTTTTTATGCATAAAATACTAATGATTCTAATATCTTTGTCATCGCTTACCTCACAGGATCGTCCTTTGTAGCCTTGAGGGCAAGAGCACTCCTCTACCAGGCTTGCTGCTCCTAAGCCCACATTGTTGGATTGAGCAGATTCCATGTTAAATTCTGTGATATTGACTCCTGCGTTATTGAAATCAGCTCGAAGCAATATTGTCTCCACAGCGTCTAATCTATTATCACAAAAAGAAAAATTAACCACTATGTTACATACAAAATATAGAACTAGCTAACGATATTTATAATTAAAATATGTACAATATGTAAATAATCAATTGAATCAGATTAACTTCTCACTTACGCCATCATTAAGTCTTCGCGAGAAGCTGGTACAAGACCACTGGACGTGGGTTTCTGCCAGCCACCAGGTGTAAGACGTGCATTAATGTAAGGATCTCTATAGCGATCTTCACGGCTTTTATAAACTAGAGTTTGGAACGCACCCTAGAAATACAATACAATTTTATAAAGTTATTAAATACTTCCTATTAAAATATTTATAACGTTAATTTTGATAAATTAGTATAATAATATATAATGCACCTTAATTATGATGTCAGGGAGATTGTCATCTGACCGGAAGCGCTGAGGTATCTGAGGTGAAAGGCGATATTTGATGTGACCGCCATATGAAGTTAGCTGGTTGCCATTATACGTTTCTGGTACTGTCAAATAAGGATGGGCGCTTGTTCTGGACCATGGTGTGAAGTCAGCTAGTTTTGTTACCTACAAAAAAAAATGTCAATATAGTACTGTTTATTTCTTTCCATTTTGTGTACAAATCCAAATGCAATTTCTTCATTCAAGTACATTTCAATACCAACCAAAAACTATAATGTAACTACCGTTGCTAAAAGCAAAAGCTAAAATTATTAAAAATTTATGACAGTTTCGTTTTACCGTAAATGTTGTCTGGAAGAGACGACTACTTAGCCATAATACCACGTTTTTCGTACATTTGTTTTCTTTTTTTATTTTTGTAAGTATTTTTATAGAAGTAAGTAAAATTTGATTTGTGGTCCTTTACCGTTGCACCATTTCTGAAAGGCTGGTAATAGTACTGCTCTACTTGTTGCTTGTCGATCACCACGTCGCCGTTGGGGCTCTGGATTACCCCTACAAGCCTGGTTCCTCCCTCGCCGAGTGGAGTAGGAATATTGAATATAAAGAGATCCGCACTTTGACATTGTGTAGATTTACCGAAACAGAAGCATCGTATGCATTCATTTTGTGATCGCGCTTCGCTAAAATTATAATAATTATGTCAACCTATATATTTATTGAGTATTTTTAATTATTTTCTTAACTACTTACATAAAATAGGATTGTCTAAAAGTAAATCATTATTCAGTAAATTAAATAAAGCTATTCATAAATATTTTTATACCTGTTAAAGTATCCACTTGGACATACACCACCAGTTCTGTTTACATATACAATCGAATCTGGACTTGCGAAAGCAGTTACCCTATTATTAATGGCTTCACATGAGTACGCACCGCTGTGTTCCATCTGTATATTAAATAAAACTATTACTAAAAGAAATTAAAACTGCAACTTAAAAACAAAACTTATTGCTTAATATTATGTTATACATACTACTACGTACTAGTAATTTCAAACTAAGATTAATATTAATATATAGTAAGTAACAAATTTTAAAAATAATTAACTTTTAACAATAAAACCAGTAATTACCTGCATGTCAGGGCAAATTAAAGTACCAATTCCGTTAACACTCGTGGATGTACATTGTGGAGGAACTTCACCCCAATTGAGGCGCCAAGTTATTAAAGGCACAGGAACACCTACAGCTTCACATTTCAGTATTAACGTATCACCCGGATTGAGCCTTACGTTCGAAGGAGATGGAGGGCTAGTTACATGCACCGGTGCTGCATACAAAAAACAATAATAAGAAATAAAATCAACAAATAAAAACAAATGTTATATAAAGTTAGAAGTATCTACCGCATCCAATTTCATCAGATTTGTCCATACAATCGGTTTGTCCATCACAATGGAAACTCCTTGGTACACATTGATCAGAGAAAGAACACTGAAATTGTGTAGGGCCACACTGTCCAGGTGTAGAGTCAACGCAGTTCTGTTCATCGGAACCGTCTCCACAGTCGTCATCGCCGTCGCAAACCCAGCTTTTTAACACACACTTGCGATTCACGCATCGGAATTGATTTGGTTCACATTTTTCTGAAAGAAAAAAATACATCATACATACTAACTATCCTTATCAAATAGAAACTAACAACTTTAATGTTTTGGGAAATTTTATAATTTGTATAAAATCGTAACTACAAGGCGAGCGGTATTACCTACATTTACCATCGTCTTGTGTAATTAAACTTTAAAACCTACTATGTAATACTGTGATACTTACGACAAGATTCTTCATCAGATCTATCAGAGCAATCATTTTTACCATCACATATGGCTGATTTAGGAATACATTGTCCGTTACCACACGTGGCTTGATGAGATCCACATACTGTGAACGGTGGTAGCGTCACTTCTAAAAATAAAGAAACATTTATTAATAAAACATTATTTGTTGAATCGTAATTATTATAAGAAAGGTAGATGATAATAGTAGATGTCGAAGGAGACAACTCACCAGGTTCTTCTACGGTCAGTACAACTCTTAATTCGGATCCACTGGAACCAAGGTAGCGTGGTGCTTGGCAAATGTAAACGCCGCTGTCAGCGCGCTAACAAATATTTTATTCAGATTATATATTATTTTATGAACGTTATTTACTTAATATTCGTAGATGACATATATCATGAAATTATAATTATATTCACATGTATATCATACATACTATTAAATATAACTAATTAAAAGGGTATAATTTTCTTTCCAACGGTGTGCAATAGAAGGAAAAAAAAAATATTTTTAAACAAAGTTCGTCTACTATCTAAGATTTTACGTAACTCACCGATACTTTGCTCATCTCTAGACGACCTCTAATGTCAGTAGATCCTGGTTTCAGAGGTCTACCACCTTCTCTAATCCAACGAACTGGCGCTCGTAATGGTCCTTCGTCTCGACAGACGAACACCACATCGCCTCCTATAATTAATTTTTTAAAAGTAATTTCTAGTAATCTAAACCCTCTAAATTTTCCCAAAAAATCCATGCTTACGCAATTAAGTGTTATGATATAGTTAAAAAAAATGTTCATAAGAGTACTCCGAATTTCCCTTTATTACAATTTATTTTCATGCATTTTTGACCAAGTAAAAGAAAAAATATGCAATTTAATCCAAACTCTTGGTATATATTAGAAGATCGTTTGATAAACCAATACTTAGTCTACCTTTGAGTTTATATGTTTGCAGCTGTGCATATATGAATTTATATACATATATATTTCTATATATCCATTATTTGTACCCAATATAAATGACTTTAAAGCTATATTATGTTAATGAGACCCTCATTTTTATCACACACATGTTTATAAAATATTACTAATGGAAACAAAATGTTAGATATTGATTATTTAATTATTTTAAAACGTATATTAATAGTTTGATGAATGTTCATTATATACCACTAGTTCATAAATATTTTATCCTATGATTATTACTTTATGAATAAAAAATTATAAAATTATGTAAAAATCACTCAAAATCATTATATGTTAATTAAATCCCATAGTGCACCCGAGTATAGATACACTGACTCACCATAGTGAACTGTTCCACCACCATGAAAGAAATATAAAATTATTTTAGTTATTATACATTTTATTATTTTTATAAACATATTATTTAGACTATTTTGCCGTCACCGAGATAGTAATACCAATAAATTTCCTAAGCAATTAAAAAATACTTATTTTGTTTAATATATTTTTTAATATTCATAAGTACGAATTCAATTTCACTTTTACATTTCGGTAAGTAAGCTACAGTTTATCTTGTCAAACCTTTCATTAATTTATACCTATTTGTGCCAAGCTCACCTGTCCTCCAAGCCTTTTGTAAGATTGTAGAAATGTATATAAATGATTACTGAGTGGAACTATAGCTAAAATTTATATAAAATTTCAAAAATAATAGATTATATCAATAAAGCCTTGGCAGCTTGTAAACGAGAGACATATGTACATTATCAAGTAAAATAGAATCATTAAATTACTTATGATAAATATGTAAAAAAGATAAAAATATATATATAAAATATATTAAAAGTAACTCACCGTTGCGAATCGTCTGTCTATTCGGTTCAGTTCTAAGTCTCAATTCAACAGGTCCTGAAAAATTTATCATATTTATAAACAAACAAGTAACGTACACTACAGTACAGTAGTTAAACATAAAAATGGCACTTTCAAGTTAAATCTTGACAATAAGTTTGTAGTTAATTATTCTTATTCTTTTTCGGAGCTTAACTTAGTTTAAAAACTTCTCGCTAGAGCCCCGGTGCTTCCTTTGTTCATTATTTACATTATATTTATTAAATATATCTAATATAAAATATTATCTAAGTCGTATTTTCTGAAAAAGATGAACACTTGCGTTTAACCTTTATATTATACACTTATAATTTACACTTGTTTAGTTACATCTATTGAAGGAATTACATAATAAGTACAGGTGCTGTTTATTTTTATTGTAATTTGACAATCATCCTGCATTTCATATAAGGTTCAATTTTTTTTATTTTTTAGTAACATAATTTAAAATTATAAACACGCCACGAGATTTCTTATCAAAGTAAAATTAAAGTAAATTAACAAAATTATTTTAAAAAAAAATGGTACACACATAATACATAGCGGTGGTAAGTAACAAGCATGTGTATTAATTATCCTATTATATTATTATAATATCAGTAAAATTTTAACAGTTATCAATTTCCCCGAAACGAACAACAAATATACGTTCACTAGAGTCCAAACTATATGCAAAATGAAATATTTTTGAAATATGAATATTTAAAAAAGGAAACCGTCTCCATTATATAGTTTAGACAAATATTTCAGTAGATTTGTGGTCCGCGTGTTGGAAGCCTTACTGGCAGGTGGACAGTCGAATTCATCAGATCCATCGTAAGGGCAGTCCACGCGTCCGTCACATCGTTGGTATTGCTTTATACACGGCCCGTTCTCACAACGCCACTCATTTGCTGTGCATCCTATTTTTGGACTATGCTTAATTCATTGTTCATAATAAAAATAGATATAAAACTACTCTAATTTTATTCAATATCAAAGAAAATGGCGTATCGTTTGTTTGTTAAAAAAATAAATAAAAGATTTCTTTCTTAATTATCCTTAAAAAAACAGATACGTTACCAATTGTCTTTGACATTGATAAAAAATATATAATTAAAGTAAGTATACTCACTATTATCGATGGGAGGCAAATACGTGGTGCTGTGCGTTGGATATGTTGGGGCTAGTGTCGTGAACGGTGTTTGAGGGTTAGCTGTTGTGAACGGTGGAAGCAAAGGAGGACAATCGCTCTCGTCGGACGCGTCTGTGCAGTCGGGATATCCATTGCAGTAATCGTTGACGGGTATGCACTGTCCCGATAGACATTGCCAGAAGCCATCGTTGCAAGCTGAAATAAATTATTGTTTTTTTTTCGTTATCATAATTAGAAAAACATTTATATGTAACAACTTTATCTATTAAATGAATATATCTACGTACTAATAAGAAAAATAATTATATAAATCTAATTAATGCTTACATTCCCATGCGAAACATAGAAATTGTATTGAAACTTATCCTACTCTACTATTTATTCTATATCAAAAGGATGATATATATCTAGAATAAGAAAACAAATTATCTTTTAACGCAAGAGAGTATTCAAGACTAACGACAAACTTTTAAAAACTTAAGTAAATACGCATTCTAATGCAATAGGTAATATCTAAGCGTAATAAGCATGCAATACATTAAAAAAAAAAATAAGTGCGCTATTTATATAAAATAATATTTTTTTCAATTAAAATTGATTGCATAAATGTAACAAAAAGGTAGGGGTAGTATCTGGTATGGCATATCCATTTATAAAATCGAACACGCATTCAGCATTCCACAAGGGCGAAACATTTGTGACCTTGTAACGAATAGCATATAGACCTACTGCAAAATAATGAAAATTAAGACAAGTTAATTAAATTTTCAAGACGAATAAAAAAAATCGTTTAATGAAGAAAATAAATTTAATATTTAATAAAATACTAAAACATATACACATGTTGGATAATATTATTTTCAACATAATTATTTTATCTTTTATAAAAGATAGATAGATCTTTAAAGTGATATTTTTACGCGTATTCGTTACAAGAATGTCAATTAGGCATGTGATACCAGAAGTATAACAGTTCTGCTCATCAGAGAAGTCCGAACAGTCATAGATATTGTCACAACGTCGTAAGTGCGGAATGCAGCGTCCGTCGTAACATGTAAATTCCGATTCGTGGCACGGCGCGTTATATGGTGACCGCGAACCCCTCGTCATGTACCATGCTGTATATCAACTTGGCTCATTAATCTACTGTTTGTCCATTTGTTTCTTACCATTTTGGTATTTTTTTTTTATTAAGAAATAATAATTGTGTCTATAGATACTGCCCTATCCAAAAGTGATATGTGTAGTTTGACAGTTAGGCAGTGCTTTGTCATAAAAAGTGCAAATAATATTAGAGTTTTTAAAGAGAGATACGAGTAGGCGTGTCTTGAGTGTCTCAGTTGCATCAGCATTAAGCGTGATTGGTGCAGTGAGGCACATGAAACAATATAAAGTTTTCAGTGCTTATCGATATTCTATGCCTTGGTAGCCGAAAAGTGTTAAAAAGCATTTCATTTGTCATAAAAATATAATTTATTTTGTGGTTATATCAAATTATAGCAATACTTACGACAATTTTCTTCATCGGAGCCGTCGATGCAATCAGGGTGACCATCGCAGAAAAAGCTACTGTTAATACATTCTCCGTTTCTACATTGAAACTGGTTATGATCACTACAGCCCTCTAAACAAATATAATATAATTCGTTAGATTTTTATAATGAAACATACATGCAATATGAAAATATAGATATATATTTAATTTTCAAATTTGTTTGTTTGTTTTTAAAAACTAGCTATCTTAGCTAGCTATTAATCTCTATTAACTCCGTTATAATAAACATGACCAATTATTTTTTTGGAGTTTTTAAATACAGTTTTTAGCTTCACGCCGCACAGAATACATAGAGTATTCAACTACCCGAGTGGGAATCGAAGCCATTAACATTACTTTTACAATTACACGCTTAGCTTCAGCTGCTCTACAACGGATAATACTTAAATTAGTTTAGAACAACTGAAAAGATAAAATTTAACAACTTTTGATCCAATGTCCTTTCCTACAAACTGCTAAAATTTTATAGGTCACCTTGCTCTGGTATCATTGTCACATTACAGCCCAGCTCGTCGCTTAAATCTCCGCATTCTGGTACGCCGTTACACCGATGTGCAGCGTTGACACACTCACCATTCTTACATCTATAAGTAAAGTAAAAGTAGTTTATAACTTACATATAATTAATTATTTTATATTAACCTTTACCACCAAATAGGGTAAAATTCACAAGCACATGTATAAAAAGTCGCAATTTGGGGCAAAAAATTTCGCACATTTCTATAAATATATATTTTTCTTAAATGATAAAATCGCAATGCAAAATGTATATTCCATTTATATATTATATTATTAATAATAATCCTTTATTATAAAAAACTACCTGAAGTCTGATGGTGAGTTACAATCGTCGCAGCCTATTTCGTCGGAACTGTCATTGCAGTCTGGAACTTGGTCGCATATTCTGAAATCTTCTATACATCTCCCGTCGTCACATCGAAGGCTACAATCTAAAAATAAATGATAAAAATGTTATAGCCTAATATATACATATTTATTTTCATGTGTTAGAATTATTCGTAATAAGACTTAATTTTTTTCTAGAACTTTAATTAATCAGTCCATAATATTTTTTTCCAGATCCATATAGTATCCATCTCAAGGTTTTTTTTATACAAATAGACATTAGTACGTTGCTTATGTCATGTCATCAATTCATACATAGAGAAAAAATATTAGCGGTAATAATTATTGTTTATTAGCACATATACGTAGAAAGAAATGTAATCGGTATCTGTACATGGAAAATGTATGACAAAATCTATTATTGAGGACATTTATCAATATAATAGAACCCAAAAGGATCATGTTTGTTATTTTTGTCTACTTGTCTGTGCGTTTGTTCATGACAATCTCAAAAACTTCATCATTATAAAGTTATTGGAAAAAAATGGTGGTAACTGCTTTACTGAATTGGCTGAAACTTTGGTTTTCGATATTGTTTTTAAAACAATAATGAGTCACACCAAAGTATTTTTCTATCAGCATTCATAAAAAATAGATAACTCGTAAAAATAGAAAAAAGAATGTGTTTTTATAATTTTCCTATATTCAAAATTGGTTGAGATGTAAAATACTAAAGTACGGCCTCCGCAGCAAAATATGGCTAAGAGTGTGATAGCTTGCCTATACTTTGGCTCGTTTAGTTCTCGCGGTTAAAAAAAAACAATCCATATCGTCCGTATTCGGACATAACAGAAGCCACGTGACGTCACACAGTCACTTGGCGAAGGAACGCAAATTTATAAAAGCGGTGAAACTTGAAAACGCTGTAACTTTGGAAATGCTGATCCAATTTTGATGAAACCAAAACTATTATAATTTGCACGAGTACGCGCATTAAACGCGAAGTAAATCATTAGTAAATAAAAATTGTCTAGTTCAAGCGAGCGAATCTGCAAGAAGGTCGCTAGCTATAACTTTAAGTAACATAAACACAGTTTCGCTAAGCTATAAATATAACGATCGCATTTGCTTTTAATTTTAAGCATATCTGGAAGTTTAAATTGAAGAACATAAGGTATTAATTTTACAAGAATACCGCTCTACACACACTTAATCCAAGAACAAGTCAAATATATATATATATATGTACGTATATATTTAATTAGTCTACACACGTATATACTACATAAACTATAAAAAGGGAATGAATATTTCAGTTTGTCAGGTTTTTTAGTATTACATACTAGTAATTTAGAGCGACTACTAAGCATACGCTTACCAGCACAGTTTAGCTCGTCTTCACCAGAATCACATTCTTGAATGCCGTCACACCTCTTGGCGCAAGGTACGCTGGAGCCGGCGTCACAGGAGAAAACACCAGCCGGACATAACTGAGTTCCTAAAACGTACAAAATATACGTAAACAAACGTACCAAATTTCCATTATATCCTCACAAAATCAGCGTTGTATCCTTTTTAATTTGACTAGTCGTTTTACCTTTTGTTGCACAAATTCGACTTAGTTTTAAGCTAGGAGCTAGAAGCTAGCTAAGAATGCTTATTTTTTTCTTTGTTAAGGACTTTTTCAGTACATAAGGATATAATATAATATAAAATGAATAAAAGGATAATTATAATAATATATACAGTAATATAGAGAAAGTGGTTTAGAGACAAACAGAGAATACTGTTACTAACATATGATACGAACGTGTAATATTGACTTAAGGCGTTGATTTCATTTATTTTCATAAAAATACCGTCGTCGTGACTTACAAAGCTTACATTATCATTTAAAAATTATAGCACTAAATTTAAATACGTTTGAGCTAAATCTTAATTTACATGTTAACTATCGCTGAGCTTAAAAGCTCGTACTTACTACAATTAAGCTCATCTTCACCACTTGGCTTACAATCTACGCATCCATTACATCTTTTTGAAAGATTTATGCAAGAGCCGTTGTGACACTTGAACTGGTCTCTTTTACAAGGACAGTTAAGTTCGTCAGAGCCGTCAGGGCAATCGCTTGTCCCATCACACCGGGACTCCTCCGGTACACAATGTCCACACGTGCATTTAAATTGATAAGCCATGCAAGCGTTGCCTGTTATAAATATAATATATACATACGCATACATAAATTAATATATTAATTGAAGCATATTGTTAAATTAATAAAATATTATTAGCAGACAGAAGAAAAATAGTTTATAGTGTAAATAAGAATATATACTCATACGTAAATATCAATAGATACAAATTAATTTTAAACATGCTGTTTTTTTTTTTTTTTTTTAATTAGATTCGTTTTGTAAGGAACATACAGAAGGGAACCCTGTAAAAGGTATCAATATGCAACAACAACAGCAAATTCAAAATCGTGAGAATTTTGAAAAAGAAAACAAAAATCAAAAACACAGCAAATTTCGGGGGGTCACATCAAGTTTTCTACCATGTTCACACTGTGAGCCATATCGCAGCTTTACTTACCACAGTTATGTTCGTCTTCACCGTAAGGACAATCAGCTCGGCCGTTACATCTTTTAGAAACGTTAATGCAAGAGCCGTCGTTACACATGATCTGGTCTCTTTTACAGGGACAGTTCAGTTCATCAGAGCCGTCGACGCACTCCTCTGTGTCGTTACACCGCGACTCCGCTGGTACGCATGCTCCACTCGAGCATTTAAAGTGATAAGCCATGCATTTAGTGCCTGCCGTAATATATAAACAACCAACAATGACCAAGGTATCGGTTATGCAATATGATTAGAGAAAAAAAACTAACTAGTACACCTTCACTGGCCTACGAATTTTAAAGCACTCGACCGATTGTCAAATATTTTATAGCTTCATTCATAAATCGTTGTGAATTACTCATTACTTGCGCAAGTTCGCAATTTTTAAGATCTGACAACTCGCATTATAGCTTACTCTATTTACTTGCAAGGGAACGGTAAATCTGAGTCCAATATAAATAAATAAAAATATGTCAGTGTTCAATATGCCGAAACTACGGCAACAGTGGAGTCGGAGTGATGTCAAAGGAAAATAAGGTCAATTAAAAAATTAGGAGATAATATGAAATATTGTGAAGCGAAAACATCCTCGATATTGTTTTCATACTTGGGCATAGGTTTCATCTTAAATTATGATAATTTTACCCGGGCTCTAGCGGGGTGCAGCTATCTAGCACTAGCAAAGATATTGTTAGATATCTATCGGACCGTAGTAGCTTTTATCGCTCACGTTGGTAATTTTACTTGGATGCTTAAGATGAAGAAGTTTGGAAGTGGTCATAAAGTCCACATAAAGAAGTTGTGGACGGACAGCCACATGTAATTAGTAAAGAAGCTATCAGTTGAATGCTTTAAAAATATTTATATTTAAAAAAATATATTAGTACCTACTCCAACTATACCTACTGTGCAATATGCAAAACGGTAGAAGTGAAACTTGAGGGTCAAAGAGCATTATATTAAATTAGTTCAAAATTAGAGATTTATGAATAAACAACTACTTTAAAATATGATTTTAAAATTTACAATTATTAAATAAAAAAGTTATTATTTTTATAAAAAATTATCAGCTCCATTATCAAGTAATTTTAGATCTTTAAATAAAAAACCAAATTAGAAAATACTCGTGAGTTAATCTTTTACATAATTAAATTTATTTACCCAGTAATAAAATTCAATATCGTCTGTATATGGAGCCTCTGTTGCAAATATATTAGCACTGTTTAAATTCTTTTAATTTTAAGGACTAATAACATTCATAATTCACAAGCATAATTAGAATAGAATAAAATATATTTTACATGCATTGGGCATAGTAATAAAAGAAAGTTTGAAAACGTTGAAAGTGACACGGCTCTACTGAGAACCTTATAAAACTATAGAAAACAAAACAAGAAAGAAAGGTTAAAGGGTAAGTGATCCAAACCATATATGCAATCTCGCTCATCAGAACCGTCTTGACAGTCATGCGTACTGTCACATTTTTTGGATGCAGGAATGCAGTGACCATTGCCACACTGGAAGTCGTCGTCACGACATGCTGACCGGTAAAAGAAAATACTGAATACAGAATGACAAGACACAAAAGATGTTAACAGTTCAGAAAGAGAGTATGAAGAATTCTATATGTAGAAATGAAAGAATAAATAGTTATGAGATGACATAGATTACCAAGTTTTGACTGAATTACTAAAGTATAACAACCTACTCGTATATTGTTTCAATATGAAGGCGACGGACGAGCCTTCATAGACACGATCTGGTTATTTCATTAACCGTTGCATCGCGTCGTGTAAATAAAAGAAAACAAAACAAAAAAAACAATAGAAAACTGTTTTGACGCTGATGTTATAAAAGAAATGCTTGAGAAAATAAGAAATAATGAGGACTGTATTGGAAGGATGAGACTGTATATGTGACCTGTGTCTCGAACTTACGACAGTTTTGTTCATCAGAATAATCACCACGATCGCAATCATAACGACGATTACATCTCTCATTTTTAGGTATTAACTTGCCATTTCTGCATTTAAAGTACACAGGAGCTGGAAATACATGCAATATAAATATACTATAGCTATAAATATATTTTGCTCATGTTAGTTGAATAATTATTATACTTAATTTAAGTTTTAATTGATCAATTTAAAATTAAAAATGTAAAATAAGTATTTTATCAAGCATAAGCCTTACCAATACAATTCCTTTCGTCAGATCTGTCTGTAGGACAGTCCACACGACCGTTACAACGCTTGCTTCGTTTTATACAATTACCATGATCACATTGCCATTGATCTGAGCTGCACGCTTAAAATTATTATTTGATTTATTACAAAATTGTTAAAGACATATGTTTTTTTATTGTCTTTAAGTTACTTACGACATGCAATTTCGTCGTTGCCGTCGTGTGGACAATCTTTAAAACCATCACATCTTAAAAGTATAGATATGCAGGTTCCATCTCCACATCTAAACTTGCCACGACCCTCGCATACATGTGCTCCAGACCAATAAAGTATTCGTGATACTTACCATTCCAAAGAAGCATGCACATAAATTATGTTAAATTATTTTATCTAATTCGTGTCTAATATATTGTTTTAGGACGCAACTAAGCCTATACTATAAACTCACCACAGTTAATTTCATCTGATCCATCTGCACAGTTGTTAGTACCATCGCATCTTTTTCTATCTTCGATACAGGAGCCATCATCACTGCATCTGAACTCGTCGGGCCTACACTCTGCGAATAAAATATAATGACCGATCAGCAAGCTTTAATTTCTACTAGCGGCCCGCCCGCGGCTTCGCCCGCATGAACTATATGATAATTAATTTATGGTATGGTTCTTTTATTATGGTGTTTCAAGAGTGCCACTTGAGCACATATCTCTTTCCCAATGTCACATTGTATGGTGAACATAAATTAAAAAATATATATAATTAGAGTAAATATAAAAACGTGGGTTAGTAATAAATAATATTTTACAAATATGTTAGTTTATAGTTTAATATTGTTAACTAATATACGAATACAAATCACTTATATCATTTCTTGTTTTAATTAAACCCCATTAGTTGATCATATCTACTTAAATGAATGGCCATTGGTAGGAAGTCGTCAAAATACCCTGTGTACTTGAAAATACAAACCACATGATCGTTCATCTTCTCCAGATGGGCAATCGACGACTCGGTCACAGCGTCGACCGGCTTCTATGCACTTTCCATTATTACAGGTGAAGTCATCCTCCCCGCAATATTCTAATAAACAAATAAACGCAACAAGTTAATAAATTGGGCTCGTGACATCTGTACCAACATTCTCACATCGCTACGTTAGGTAAAAGCATCTGGGCTTGCTAAGTTGGCTCTGCGAGCGCTAGATGGCACTGCGGGCTACGTTGCCCCTATTTTTGTCATTCTACTTTTATTGAAATACAAAAAAAAAACGTTTAGCTCAACGATACATGAAACGTAGACGAACAATTTTGAACCAACGTAGGTACTTTAAAGTGATATTTGTACAGCTAATTGGCAAGTACACGCTCGTTTGCTGCCATCAAAGTAGGTTTAAAGGCAAACAGATGCGACGATTACACTATTCGAAATTTGCAAGTTAGTAATTATGGCTAATTTAATGATTGGTTATGCTCATATTAATTACACTTTTGATATACTAAACTCCGGAGATGCCTTCGTACGGTAATGAATCATAATTTTTAAGCATTACATGTATGTGTATTCGGGTAGGTGCATAAAAAAATACAGTCGAATTGATAACCTCCTTTTCTTGCAGAAGTCGGTTAAAAAGGTATCTTACTTCAGTGCATTAACTGGCATATAATAAGAAACTGTGACTGTTGCAAGTTCAAATACGCTTAAGATATTTTTAAGTCAACATCGACACTACCGTTTTTTTTTAATTCACCATATACTCTGTATAAAACAGAGATATTATTGTGAATGAGAATGTTAAATGTCTTAATAATGGCTTCCCTGGCACCTCCCAATGTTTGAAACGTTGCGTGTTGAGTGGCGGAATTCAGCGCCTCGCTTTCTCTTATCACCAGCGAATTAATGAAAATAATTAATTCCCCCGAATGAAAACCTAACCCACACCTAACCGTCGCGATTACAGTCACACTGTTGGGCTGCGCCAAAACGGCGAAGACGTTGTTTACAATTACAATATAATGGCACCTGTCGAAAGTACCGCCTATAAATTTACAAAGTTTATATTTATATTGTTTAAATATGTTATTGAAATTCACTACTCGCAAGTGTGAGGATGCCAAACCCGCACGATCACGTAACTACCCAACACTCATACAAACATATTTGCATAAATTGACAATAAAATGTAAGAAAAACGTCTCGTTTCACTGAGATTTTCCTGCCATTTTTCCGCCGGCATAAACATTTTCAGAAACACCTTTACATAGTTAACATTCTGAAGGCGGAGACAGGCCTACGTGTTAAACTTAGTGTTGTATTATGAATATATTGGGGCCAAGTACGAGGCATCTTAGAAAAGCTTATTTTAAATATTCCTACTTTTGGTGATATATTTAAAAAAAAACATATTTTCTACATTCGCCATAACATTGACGCTTTTTATCCTTTTATTTTGCAAAAAAAATATGTTTATATATTTATAGATCAGAAGTCAGAATACTATTTCAATTCCTACTACAAACAAGGTGGATGAGCAGAGGTATACTTTAACGAAATTAACAACTCTGTTTAAGTTTAATTCAATTCTTCGATAGCTTTGGAATTCTAATAAATTCTAATAAACCGCTTTACATTGTCATTAAAATTCAGTCCTGGACGGTGTAAGGTACCTACGACCTAAATTGCAATAGGTTTGCGTCACTTCAATACAATTTAAATACTAATTTGAAATTTTACTACTGCTTCGAATCAAATTCGAATTCTAAATATTATTATTTAAGAAATTACAATAATATTCCGTTCCATTATTTTGAAGAATGGTAGCGGAGAGTCTCTGCCTACAGGAGGGACTGTAGATTTAAAGTTCTAATAATTTGATGAAGAAAAATGAAATATTAAAAAAAATCAAATCAGCTTCACGCTGTATCCCGCACACAATAGGGTAGGCAGAGGGAATCTAGTGTTATGTCACTCCGTTCCCCACTTTCTGCCGAATGAGTGGCAGTACCCAACGCCGCGCTTTGCTTCGACACCAGAGCGAAGAAATGGAAATATAAAAGGAAATAAATATTTCACTTCCCCAAGTGGGGATCGAACTCACAACCGTCGAGTTACAGTCACACCCTTGTGCCGCTGCGCCACGACGGCTTCCAATATTTTAACATTCTTCGAAACTATTTCAGACTTAGTAAACTAAATGATTCGTAAAGAAAGAAGAAAAAATATTCATATGAGGAGTAAAGCTCCATAATAAATAATGTTACGTTCGCCGAAAATGAACGGTGGCTGAATCCGATTTCGAGTGTTATAAGATGCAATCGCTGACAAGAACACGTTCTATTTTTACAAAAAGCCCATTGTATTTTAATAATAGTTTAATAAAAAAGATGAAGCCACAATGAAGATGTGGGACAGGGGCACGAGTGCGTGACAGTAAACGTGACAGGTTATCGGTTCGATTTCCATTCGAGATTTTCATTTCTTCGTTCTGGTGTTGAAAATGAGCAGCGTCTAGTATCGCCACTCTACACGTAATGCCTTCAGAATCCGGCAGAAATCTGGGGAGCGGAGTGTCTTAACCATGTTAATATAATCATAATGTCTGAATTAGATTTTTATTCATAATTACTTATTTTAATTTAGAATAGTAACTTCAACGTATAAAAGAAATATAAAAGTATATGTAGCAAGGTTACGACGTTAGCTAGCAAGCTTTTGAAAGAGCATCATGAACGACATAAGTAAATAAGTCCATCGGAGGTGCTAAATATAAAATATCACCAATACTTATTAAAAGATAATGGTAAGTACATCTATGTTAGTACATATATATTACACATTATTAAAAATTACTTGAATAAAACTTTGATAAAAAAAATATCCTAATAAAATAGAGAATTTCAATAAATTATCATTATAAATAGCTATGATGTTGTCAAACCAAAAAAAGAAATAAAAGTAACTAGCCTAGACTAACTAACTAATGGACCTACTAATTAAATTAAATGCCGCATCCAAAAAAGTAGTATATTATTATAAATCTGAAACACTAACGTAATGGGTCCCAAACAAGGTAGAATCGACAAATAAATTAAACTGTGTTATAAGTAGTCGACCTGCACCAGGCACAGGCTTCCCCTTATTACCAAATTGTCCCCGAGGTTTTACGTCAGGCCACTTTTTTAGTCGATTTAACCGTATTAGTTTGGTGATTTCTTTGAAATACGACATACCGATGGCAGCAGTTATCTAAGGAGGTTAAAATTAAACTTAACGTAACTAAACTAAGCTAAACGTATTTTTTGTCAACTATTAATTGAACAGTTGATAGAAAATACTTCTTGATTTGATTTTAATGTAATATTAATTTTAATTAGTAAATTAAAGAGACTCAAGATCCTGCAGTCAAACTCACAAAGAGTTTTGCAGGACACTGTTTAATTTTTAATGTATTTTAAATGGTTCTAATAATAAAATTAAAAAAAAAAAAAGATTAGAACAAAATTGCGACACTTATTGTATATTTTAATAATATTTTACTTCATATATAACCTTGAAAATAAGTAGGATCAAGGTTTTTTTACTTACGAAATATTATTAATTTGTAAATGAGTAAATTAGTCAAAACATTTTCTATTAGGTGCGTATTTTACCATTTATTTATCGTCATATATCCCTCACAAACTAAGGTTAAGACACTCCGTTCTCCATTTCCTTCCGAATTCTGGAAGCATTGTATATTGAGTAGCGGTACTCAAGGCCGCGCTTAGACTCGACACCAGAGCGAAGAAATAAAAACTTTCTCAAGTTGAAATCGAACCCACAATTTGCCCCATTACACACTTTGTGCCCCGACTGGCCTCACAATTACATATAAAGATGCGACTTATAAAAATCCTAACCATCATTGAAGTAGTTATTAGTCTAATAGCCAAACACGCTTAACTCAGTTCACAAACAGAAACAACAATGGCCGATTTAAAATTACAAAGAACCTCTATACTGTCAAAGTGAGACGGGTCTTAATATAACAGTTGGGTATACATATTTGTATATCATTAGGAAAGGGCGACACAATGGTAAAATATAAAATATGCAAGGGGGCACATCAGGCGCTGTCGATTTTAAAAATGTGTCACTATAGAAATTATGTACTAGATATGTATGGGCATAATAACTTTATTTTGTACGTTATGTTTAATATTTTATTGTTGAATCCAGTCAGTGCGTGACTAACCAGGACGGCTGCGGCTTCGATTCCCACTCGAAGATATGAAATATTTTAATTTCTTCTCTTTGGTCGACACCCTGCCTCGACAGGCAGAACGCTAAATTGAATTCCGTCACTCAAGGCGCAATGCCTCCAGAATTGGACAGAAAATGGAGAACGGAGTGTCTTAACACTAGAATTTCTCTGGCTAACCTGCTACAAGTGGGACTCTGAAAGTGACCCGTCAACTCATCAATAAAAATCTGAATATCTTCGTTGATCTTGACTTGACTTGTTGGCCTTGACAAAGAAAGCTTCACGAGTGACAGTTTGAATATTTATATAGTGGATATATTGACAACAACGTAATGTTATACAAAAGTCTAAATACGTAGCATGTTTTCACGGTTTACTATTAAAGCATAAGTACGAACGCCCCACGAGCCCCCTTGTACTTGCGTCCTTCTGTCATGCTAATATTATGCTCTCCCTCAGAGTTAATCTTTCGTAAATCCTAGTGGGTCGTTTGACAAAAATTAGAATACATCAAAATGCAGCCATTATCATTATAATATCAACATTAGCTATTGACATATAAAGTAGATGTATTGGTGTAATATCTTATATATAATATAATTAATATTTTAAACATGCATTTCTTTTTCGTCCGCATGTATTCCGCACATAGTAGTAAACAGATGCAATTTAGTGTAAAGACACTCCGTTCCCCATCTTGCGCTGAATTCTAGAGGCATAGCGTGTCGAATGGCGGAACTTAACGTCACGTTATGCCCCGATACAAGAGCGACTAAATAATAATAATCTATTTTTTTTTATAATAATTTATATTTGAAAATGTAAAATTGACTCACAAGTAAAATAAAAGTATATTCAGAATCTATATTTCATTTCCTCGAGTAAGAATCGAACCTACAACCTGTCGCGGTCACAGTCGCCCGTGTCTGTGCTCCAGGAATAGCCGACATATCAGTATAGCTTTACAAATTTGTCCTTTTGTACTCCTGATAAAATGTCCGTGTTGTTTCATATGTATGTACATGTCAATGTATATTTGAAAATGTTTGGCAAAAATAAACGTTAAATATATATATATATATATATATATATATATAATGTTATTTATCAAACGTAAATTACTAGTATTGACATTATCTTTCGAGGCAAAGCGCGGTGTTGAATTCCGCCACTCAACACGCAACGCTTCTAGGATTCGACGCAAAATGGGAAACGGCGTGTGGTGATACTAGGTTCCACTAATAAAAAAGGAACGTATCACATTATTATTGATTAGAAAAATAATTTTACTAAAGCCGATTTATGGCGTATGAAATGGCCTATGTATTTTATAAGTATACCGCGGGTTTCCATTGAAGTTGGCATTTCTTGCTTAATTTGAGAGACACAAGGACACTCTATATCTCAACGACATTGAAAACTCCACTTTGTACCTAACGTGGAGATGCCAGAGAGTCATGAATATTAAAAAAAAATATCTCCTGCGATCAATTACCTCATATCATGTCCACAAGAGGAGAGATGTGAGAGGAGCTTTTAAGACGTCATTTTCTACAATGACGGCACATTGTGGCTACGATATGGTGCATATGTTTAGTTCACCCTTATTTTTTAGTTCCGGGTTTTCCGGTCCCACATTCGAATCCAATTGTAAAATTTATAATTTATTTTTGGAATACTTTGATAAATTAGTATTATTTTTAGCTTTTGATTATTATATTAGGGCAATATAAATTCGTAGTGGATAGATAATTAAATCTTCATACAGTAAAATATTGATTTATTATTTATTATGTTAAAATATTTACGATGAAATCTAAATTTTTCACGATTCCCGATAAGTCTCAAAAAATACATCCTTAAATAAAAATAAGTGTATATTTGAAGCATTTTATTTTATTAACAAATTTAAATATTATTCTTATGGACTGTATCAAATATTATATGTAAACATTACACATGTATCAGTGGTACATTAATTATTGTTTTTGTGTGTAACTCTGAACAAACTTGATTATCAGCCATCCTAGAATACACCACAGATACGAAAATCTGGACAGAAATGAACGCTGATATATTATACGAAAAAATATTTTTTGATATACTACCAATGTCATACATATGGAATAAATTTTGAAAAATCTCACCATCTCTCCTTGAGAAGTATACGCTATGTAATATAATGAGTAATGATTTTAAGCAAAGGATTTTTTTTTTAAATACAGGGGACACTTTTTAGTCCTTTGTTCAAAAAAACTTTATTATTTACTTTTTTGTTTTGGCCGTTCATTCAAGATTCCCAATAACAATCGTCGTGGCGCAGACGCGCAGTGTAACTTTAAACACGACAGGTTCTGGGTTCGATTCCCTCTCGATGAAATGATATATTTAATATTTTAAAATTTTCACTCTGGTGTCGAGATAAAGCGCGGCGTTGACACGCAACACCATGCGGTTGACCGCCAGAATTCCATGGAAATTGGGAAGGAATAAGGAACGGAGTGTCTCAACACTAGCTTGTCTGCCTACCCTGCTGTGTACGGGCTACAGCGTGAAGCCAAAAAATATATATATCATCATCATAATCATCATCATAATCATCATCATAATCATCATCATCATCAACAGCAATCTTTTGTCCACTGTTGCACATAGGCCTTCCCCAATTCTCGCCACCACACTCGATCCTCAGCTTTTCGGGCCCATCCGCTTCCCGCCAACCTCTTTATGTCTTCGGCCCATCTGGCAGGGGCCGAAAAAATATATATATGGTTTAATTTAATGATTGCCACGTCTATCCAAATTGAAAGTCACTAGGAAATGACCGGACGGCGTGATTAAACACGCCTCTTGGACTCTGAGCGGAAACATTTACCAACACCGAATATTAAACGTACAAATTAAACTAAGCGCGTTTCCTCAATATACAAACAATAAAATAAAAAGCCTATGTCAAAATATCGCACGGATATATACGAGAGTGCCGTTATTTTTACAATATTCGATTGTTCTCTTAATTCAACCACTGCATACAAGGATTTTCAAATATATGTAATTTATAATAATATTTATTGCACTAAAATATATAAGAAAAATATAATTCTAAAACATTTAGTTTACAGGACTTATTTCTATAAGAGATCTCTTACAGCCAATCAGTAGAAGTGGATGAGTGATAAATATAAGAACATAATGAAAAATGTTTGAAAATTTATATATATGTACATAGGTACTCAAATGAGACAAATACAAATAATGATAGTATAGAGTGCAAATACTTGATGTTAAGTACAGGTACTTAAAATCAAGTTGTTGGTCTTAAGGTAGGTAACATTTGAAAGTAAAATATAGTAAAATAATTATCCACCCAGAGTGAAAATAAAAAAGAATTATTTTTTAGCGTTACGCTGTAATCATCATTAATCCCATTAATGATGGTAACGGGGCGGTTAATAACGGGGTAAGCATGGGGAACCTAGTGTTAAGACTCTATGTTCCCCACTATTCTCGAAAGTTTAAAAACATTGAGTTTTGAGTCGTAGGCCTTTGTAAAATAGTTTTAAACATTGTTAAAAACTAGGGATAAATCATCGACCTTGCAATATCTTTAAGTGATTCTTGAGTATACTTGCTCACCAGATATAAAATAGTAAGTTAATTTAGGAGTTTGTCACATGTTTGTTTGTTATATTGTCAAATTTCTATAACTATAAATCGGCAAGGTAATTTATAACTAACACAAAAGAAAACCTTTTTAAACGTCGTTAATGTTATACATATAGCAAACACTGTAATAAAAACAATAAAATAAAAGTGTCAAAATTGTCAAATCAAACAAATTCTTCCTGCTTGTTAATTGTGTGTTAATTGTTAGTGCAAAAAAATATATGTCTCTATATTATATATCTTTTAGAAAACACTTTTACAGATTTTCGGGATTTGAACCCATTCATTTTGAGTTAAAAAAGGATTTTATATTAAATATAACTAGACTACTACTAAAGATACTTACGATAGAATATTAAAGATACTTACGTCTGATAAACCCCTGCGTTCTCACACCTGAAGTGATCGCCAGGAGGCAGAGGGCCAAGAAGGCCCCTCTTTGTATAATCATATTAACAACTTAAATTCGCATTTAGTTCGTTTTCACTACCAGCTCGAACCGGGTCGAGTTCTGTTGAACAACGTTGATTTGCAACAGTGTCCCAATTATTTGTTTTTCTTTCACACTCCACACACCCTTATTTACTTATTCGATTCAAAACTGATATACATACATATTTTCGGTACTAAATTTATTTTTTGCTACATTTGATCCATTTCAAAAAAATCTATAAAGTATTTTAACAATTACTATTATTAAAAATTCTTCTTATGTTTTCAATTTCTATTATATTTCATATTTCTGGGCCGCAAATCTCCATAGACGGTTAAATAACTCGTAGGTATGTAGATACGTAATATCGTATTCGTCATATATGTACATACTAAAAAAATTTAAACTGAATTAGAGCACCTACGTTCTAGATAATTAAAAACTACTTCAGTCTAATCAAGATGAGATACGTTAGGTACACAGAGTCAAGGCTGTCGAGGATTTCGGCGTTATCAATTAGATAAAATACCTCACTGAGATCATAAGCCAAAATCTTTTTATATTTTCTAAGTTTTACCACACTATATTAAATAATAAATTAAATAGAAAGAGAAATTACTAAAAAAAATATTATTTTCAACACTAATGAAAGATTGTATTTTCCTGTATAGCAATAATTTGTGTCGCTTCACGTATCGCGTTCCAATGATACGATTTACATGAAAAATGCATTGTAAAACCAATATAATTGAGGTGCAGTTAATATATAAACACTAAGTATGTGATCATATTGTTTGTTCCAAATGTAATAATTTCCGTAAAAAAAATAAAGATATAAGAAAAAAGATAATAGAAAAAATAAAGATAATAGATACGGTTGTAAGTGGACAAGAATAAAGATCCAGTAAATCAACCAGCGAGGCAGTACGTGCATAGTCAATAGTAGAAAGTATCAACAAATGAAAACAAATTGGTTTTTTTTACCACATATAAAATTAATGTGGCAAGGCACACCGAGGAGGATTCTAAACGAGAATATAATCAAATATTATTTTCCTATTTTGTTCCATTATTATTTCAATATAGCATATCTACAAATAATATTTTTTATATACATTTACTATCTGTATTCTGGGAACTAACGCGTGTGGAACGTTACTTTTATTTTTGTAGCCAAGCCCTTGAAACCCAAGCATCTGGTTTCCACATTAGGCATAGTATCAGGAACACGTCATCTTTTACATTCTTAAAAGTATCAATATTATTATGATATCAATAATATATGTATGCATAATCTCCGCCTTGTAATAGTTTTAATAGAGATTTACATAACGTTTGTAAAAAGGCATTATAGATAAATTAAAGTTTATATTTTCTATATGTGCGTGCAAAGCCCCTTTTATTTTTAATGTTATTTATGTTATTTATATAGGGTATAGGGTGAGGTAAAGTATACGATGTTTTCGTATATTACGAGATATCCGAATTATGAAAATGAGAGAACAAAAAAATTCGTTTAATTTTTGTTAATAACAAATAACGAATAGTTCATTATATTTAAAATTAAAAACTTACTAAATTAATATTGAATTTTATTAAAAGAAAGTATTTTAATATCTTAACAAAATTATACGTATGTATCTATGAATTTGTGTTAAGGTCAATAAAATATATCAAGTATTTCATAATATAATTCATCATTATTATGTAATGTAATTCATAATTCTATATGTAATTTTGAATACTAAAACTATGTTTAAATTTAACCTCTCCGTCATACACAAGATGTCTTTCTTTTGATAGTTCGCTGTAGTCAACGCATGTCTCTAATGGATACACTATTTCCTATTTTTCAATCACTACGCTAAATTAGGGAAAACCTATGTAGGTACGTTACAAAATCCATAGTATTCTAAAAGCGTAGAATTATATTATCATTATCTGTATGTCTGACACTTTTGAACTCTTGAACTGATGGTAATGTCACACTTGTTGTATTAAGCTTTATTTATTTTTTTAATATCTGTGATGAAAATTTGTTGGTAGTTCTTTCCCTATGTTGAGAATATAATAAATTTGGAAACATAGACTTCAATTTTACTAGCACTTTTGCTATAAAGATGTGGATATGTTTATATAAAAATCATAAACGATTACTATCCCTGCAAATACAAAGCGAAACCAATCACATATAGCCATCCTAATGTTTTATAAATTGTCTAAGGAAAATTGTCTACGGCCCCATATTATTGTTTTTGAGTAAAAACTTAATCAAATTGATTGCTCGACCGTGTTCCTGGCCGCTATTCGTGCTTAAGACTTTGTGAACTTTTAAAAATACGTGATAGAGGAACCGTACTATCATCAATTTTTATAATAGTTGTGTATATTATAGAAAATTGTCATCGTTTTAGCCATTTTCCGCTGAATTCAGGATGCATTGTGTGTTGAGTGACAGAGTTCAACGCCGCGCTTTGCCTTGTTCCCAGAACGAGGAAATGAGAACACTAAATATTCAATTTTCTCAAGTGGAATCGAACGGCTTGCCACGATTTAATAAATCAAAATAATCACAATAAAAAACTGTTCATGCAAAACAATATACTACGTTGCTTGAAACTGAATATCTACATATATACGTACCCACATATCCCAAAAATAAAATAACAATTATATTTGAAACCTAAAAATATCCTATAGTTTCAAAACTAAAATCAAATGGTACCTATATGTACGCAAAAAGGCAATAAGGGTCCCATTACATTACTTCTTAGGGAACACGAGACCATTGTCTATGGCTCGTCTCCGCTATAATGCCTGCTGGGGGATGACACCCATTGTTTTCGAAGTTCAGAATAATCAACTAGCGACATACGATGCCTCATGTGTATGAGAAGTCTGAACTATGACATTTTTAGATATTAGTTTTTCTGTAACTGGTATCGATGGCGAAGTATAAAACAATAACAGAATATATCATCTACACGCTATATCTCGCGCACAATAGTGTAGGTAATGTTGGGTGGTAAAGGAAAATATACATTTAAATAAATATTTCATTTCCTCGAGTGGAGATTGAATCTGCAACCAGCCCGGTCAACAGTCACACACTTGTGCCCTTGCGCATTCATAAGCATCTAAAGTAGCGATGCATTGAATTAATCATTAGACTATTATATCATATTACAAATTATTATTAAATATATTAAAGATTGGTATAAAAGGGACACTTATTTAGTAACTGATATTAATTTCGTTATGAGCGGGCATCGCGTGTGCAAAGTACGGCATCGTCGGTTGCTTTAAATGATGAACTTTAGCGGTCTGGGAGCATTTAAGCTAATAAAAATAATAAAGTAAAGAAATATTAGTTGCTTAAATTAAATAATTTAATATAACTAAAAGGTTACTTAATAATTTAAGTAAAATCTCTAAATAGGTATACAATTTTGCTATGTAAAAATGAGATTGGTAGCATTGGAGTATATGATTTTTATTTCATCTTCGCGATGGACAGAGGAAGTTCAATATTAAGACTCTACACTCTCAACTATCCACCGAATTTTGAAGGCATTGCGAGTCGAGTGGCTATAGTTAACGCCGCGTATTACCTCGCAGCAGTGCAAAGAATAAATGAAATATTTTATTTCCTAGAGTGGGAATCGAACCCGCAATCTATCACGCTTACTTGCATGCTAGTGCCCCAGCGCCACGACTGGCGTCTGGTTCGATTTGATAATTATATACAATCATTTAACTTAATCTTAATTTACAAAACTATAGATCAAAACGAACGGCCTTCGTTAGGTCTATCTAACGAAGGCCGTTCTCCGCTTGTCACTTGTTCCGTGATCCAGGGTAATCGGCAAATAGTTGCTCTTTATGCAAATCTGTACATCGTCACGACATCTTCGCTGTTTTGTCTTTTTAAGTTGTGAACCGCATTCTGCTATCTCCAATATTTTATAAAATACTTTGCAAAGTTTTGTATTGTATTGAATTGAACAACTTTTCATTAGAGCAATAAAAAAGTTACAAATGATATTTTAGTGTGCTATAACGTAGTATTAGATTTTTATATAAAATGAGAATAATGATTTCGATTTGTTATATTGGTGCTGCTTATACTTATATTCAAAATGAACTTAAAAGAGAGAGAGCCCGACATACGGACAACAAAATTGACATAATAAAGGGAGGTAGGAAGGAGGCGGAAGGTAGGGAGTCCTAAAAAAAATTTAAATTTATACTTAAATAGATAGAAATGATAAAAATTGTGGAAATTGATCGCCCTATTTAAGCATTTACGTGATTGTCACATTAAGATGTCTACTTGGAATTTTCTTAAGCTCAATGCAAACAAACTAGTATAAAACTTCTTGAATTGTCCCAACCGAAGCAGGTTAATGCGGTAAACTCATAGCATGTTCGAAGTTATTCAGACGATGAAAACTGAGAATGGAGCTTTTAACTTACTAGATATAAGTTTAACAAACAATAAATTATTTTGAAATATGTCAACGGCCGTAACACTTAGTTTGATTTTTTACTTGGATCGAGCGCGTTTCTTTAACATATGGAACATAGTTTCATTAAGAACTATAATAAAAATTAATATTTATTGCAACTTTAATTACATATGATTAATTTCCACAAAATGCTATGCAATAGCAAAAACATATGTATAATTTACACTATGATATATAAGAAAAAGAACATAATAAATAAAATGATATATACAAATTTAACTTTTAACACATAGTCGTTGACAGACAGACATATTGATAGATATTTACAATAGAGATTAGCAGCACATCCATTGTAAACATCTATACGGTCAAAGACCGAAGACGAAGGCGCTATTCAAAAGTCAAGGTGCTCCGTGCGAGAGCAACGACAGCTGTCAAAAGCCTAATACCTAATATTGTACGCTATGATAAATTGACACAAGGATTGAGTCCAAGAAGAATGTATATAATCTGATGTCCAAGTTGTTGTGTTAATTATAGTTGTCAATCAGTCCGTCACTCACGATTAGTTGGTGCACTGTCGCTTCAATTTATTACTATGAATGAATGACTTGGCGACTGGCTGAATGATGATGGTGATGATGATGATGATGACATAATTGTATCTATTAAAATGTGTCAGTACTACGACGAGATAGCGGCCCGGCAACTTTGTATCAGTTGTGTTTCCTTACAACGGTGAACGATGAAGTCATTTGACGACCACGCTTTTTAATAAACCCAACTGTTATTTACGTGTAATCAAATTTAATTGATCACATTCATGCTGTTTTTTGTACATAGCAGGGTCAGGGGGAATTTAGAGTTAAGACACTCCGTTGACTATTAAATGGAAAATATTAATAAATCATTCAGGCATCTATGTACTTGTGACGGCATGTATTTATGACATACTCGTATGTACATAAGTCTATTCCACGCAAAACAATCTAGATTGAAATTAGCATTAGAATTAAATTACATTCTTATATGTAGTCCAAAATCATAATGAAGATTTTTTTTAAAAATACTTGTAATTATATTTTTACAATTTAAGTTTAAGTCATGCAATATTTTAAGTTGCTATTTTTGAAGAAATTACTTAAAGTGTTCCACTTAACTTATTGTCAAATTATCAGCCTACACTACTAAGGATCTCGTTTAAATTAGCCACCTACTATTATTGATTTATTATAAGTAAATAGGCACCTATTTGAAAATAAAGTAATTACTATAAAAATGATATTTATTAAACGTATACCTAAACTTGTACCTTTAACAACTCACAAAATGCTGAAAATAATACAAGCTCGAAATACTTATATTCATTGACAAGCTATATAAATGAATATTATAAACTACTTGCATAAAATGGAGGTATTTCTTTCGTTTCTCATATATTTTAGTTTACAGTATCTAATTGAAAACAATTTAACGACAAATTTTCTTGAAATTTAAGGTAATTTCTGTAGTACATGGTAATAAAATTCAACTGTAGAAATAATCGATTGATTTCTAAAAATGTCAAAATTCTATAATAAAATATAGTCCTGTCTATAATCGTATGGCCAACTAACTATTCACGGCGGCACAGATTTTTTCCAGTCAAATCTATCAATTCTATACATAACGTGAAATATTTTAAATTGTATTGAATCTAATTTATCTACACAGAATTTTCATTTTCGGTACTGTCATTTATGTCGACACAAACAAACAGACAATTTGCTGCCCATATAGGTATTATATATAAATAAATAAATGCAAAGGTGTTATAATTTGTTATTTATATACTAATTTAAAAATAATATTGTGAGTGGTCTAACCACCGAGGACGCAAAAGACCGTCCAAAGTGGAGTAGGTTGAGTAGGAAGGCAGACCCTGGTAATAGCCGGGATTAATGGCAGGAAGAAGAAGAAGAAGAAGTGGGGGGGTATATAACGTACAATAATGAACCCGCAACCTCGCGATACGACGAGGGCAGCCACCTAGACTATAGCCACTCATGTTTCGTAGAATAAATTCAATACTATTATAGACTATTAAGAAATAATATTTTTGTTATTCATATAGCGGAAACAAAAACGTGACAGGTAGTTACATCAATAATCAATTTGTACGACGATTCATTTAAAATTTCAAATTGTAGGTATATTGTGGATCTCCCCACGGGTGTAAAATTTCGAGATTGGGGTCAGTTTTACTTCCTAAAAAGATATTGACATATCATTATTATTAATTATAGGCAAAGACATGTTCTTATAACCATTTAGTTTAGCATATTTAATGGGTCATAGAATATTAAAATAGGCTTCGGAATAATAAAAGCGTTAAATAAAAAATGAATATATTACTTTAGAGATTATTAATTAGCTTGTAGCTTAATATTTTTATCTTTTAGAATTTTGAATAAGATATATAATAATTTATTTAACGTTTATGTATGAGTTAAGTGTCGTCAGTCGTCACTCAACTAACCATTAGTTAAGTATACTTATATTAGTAATAATAAAAAAAAATATATATAATAATTTCTAACATGAGTTTATGGGATATAATAGATTTAAAAGTATGAAAATGAAATATTATGGTTTAACAAAGTAATATTAAAATAAAATGATGAAAATTTATTTTTATCCTTTTTTTTAAATAAATCAAAATAATTATTTTAAATAAAGATTTATCTTTATATTGATTTATATTTAAAATATTAACATATAATGATGCTAATATTAATACGAATTATATAACAAGCCAAATATAACATAGCAAATTTGAAAATGATTATATTTTACAAACAAATTTGTTAATATTCTTGCTCTATTTTGCAAGGAAAATTCCGATGATAAAGCTTTTTTACATATATTCCTCGTAACCCGTAAGATCGCGCCAAAATCAAATGTAAGATTGCGAAATCTTTTTATATTTTATAATTTAACAGATAGTTCACTAGAACAAATAAACTTTTATAAAATATTGGAAAATGTAATGTAATGAGACCTTCCTAGCCTCATAGCGGCACTGCTTCAACCTGTCACCGCTACGGTTGAGGGTTCGATTCCCACTCGGAGATTGAAATATTTTTATTTCCTCACTCAGGCAACAAGACAACGCGGCGTTAAGTTCCGCCACTCAATAAAAAAATATATTTGTCAAAATATTTAATACTATTACATAAAACATTAAACACAAGGAACATCATTAAATGATAATTGATCAATACATTTATGAATGATGTTAATTATAAACGCTTAAACAAAAAACAACACACGTGAACGAAAAACAACAGACACAACAACAAAAAAACAAATGCAGTGTTAAAATATCTTTAAATATTTTTCCTTCATAATGGGAAAGTTACCATACGAATGTAATTTCACGAGTACGTATCGCATTTCGAACACAAACACACGGTCTTACATCAAAGCGTATTTAAATGTTGACAACAACAACAAACACTCTTCCAACACTCAAGGCGTTCGAAGAAAATAAGCTCTTAATACTGTTTAAGAATCGTGACATCATTTTCATTTGTACGAGAACTACTTGACGTGGCTAATTGAAACATGTTGCTTCCAAATATTTACGTAAGCAAAATAGAATATAAATAAATCAGCTTCAGCAGGGTAGTTACAGGGAACCTGGTGTTAGGACGCTCCAATTCTCACATTCCCCCGAATTCTGGGGGCATTGGGTTTTAAGTGGAGGAACTCAACGCCAAGCTTGGCCTCGACATCAGAATGAAGAAATAAAAATATTTTATTTCCTCGAATGGGGATCGAACTCACAACCTGACTGGTTGAGACCAGGCCAAGCATGAGTGCTTTACATAGGTGTTCACTGCTCACCTCCTTATTTTATCTATATCTATATCTATACGTATAGTAAAATCGTAACGGATCGGTGTCTCTACATGAAAGATAAGAAGAAATGTTATTGGTGGTATTCAATAACGTAATATAATCAAAAACAATGGTTTCTTTTTTAGTTTTTGTCTGTCTGTCTTTGGATTTGTTCACGCTAATCTCAGAAACGGCAATAATTGCAGTTTTCAATATTACACAAAACAATACTAACAATACATTTCATGAAATAAAAGCTAAAATATAGGGAATCACAAAAAAAATTGAAGACAAAAATTAACATGAAATAATTAGTTTCGTCTTAGTCAATATTAAGGAATATTTTAAGTTAATAATTAATTTATTTTTTATTGTAGTACAGTTTACGCTGTAATTGGTGCGTTTATAACGTTTACATAACCTACCTATTGCAAAACTTAGCGTAACTAGAACACTAAAGAAGAAAAGAAACAGGAACACATTATGAAAAAATAATATACTCGTAGGTACAATTGTACACTGTAAGGGCTACAGACTACGAATTTAATATAATTTTTGTATATATATTTTTTTACTATTTAATATGTTTAGTTCCGGGGCCTCTAAGTAATTCTTCAATTAATAAAATCTTTACCAGGAACCCCGCATAATTGAAAGAGGTCGCCACTGTTAATCCTAATAAACTATTGGGATTGGTAATTTTCTTTTTAGTTTTATGCAATCGGGGTTTTTGTTATATAAATATATTTTTTGAATAATTTGTAAACATATTATACTTAAAAGAGACGATACAAGTGACTCTATTTCAATATTTACTTATCGACGCAAGTAAGTGGCTTAGAATCAGTCTCGGAAAACAGAAAAATAATTCAAACACAAGTTTATTACGCTCAATGTAAGGCACATACTCATACATACACACGTACGTATATTCGCAATAGATATTTTTAACTATTAATTCTTTTAATTTAAACATTATAAAGCTGCACAAACAATTGTTCGTTTTATACTTATCATCAATATATCTGTTAATTTCAAACAGAGAATTTAAATTGATAAATAATATATATATTTTGCCAAAACAAAATTAAATGATAAACTTTTTTTTTACAATTCTGATATAATTTCAGTTTAATGGTGGTAATTTAAATAATAGTAATATAAATAATAGTGTAATCTGATCATTTTAAGTTAATTGGTTACAATTTTAGAATTATTTTTTACATAAATTAATATCTAGATAGTGGTAGACGTATAGACAATGGCAGAGGTATGTTAGAGGTTCCTGAATTTCTTCAACAGACCGTAAACCTAAATATTTGATATAAATTTGAGCTTGGTACGTTCATGTGATAACAAGACAAATAATCTTACGTCTGGACAGATAACAAAGTAATCCTATAAAGGTTTCTATTTTTTCTTTTGAAATATAGAATGCTAAGAGTAGAAAAAAAAAATAATTTACAAATCAAAATTAACTAATTACTAATAATAAAACATTGATATCAAACTGAGATTGCTTGCTACAAATAATGTATTACAATTGATTTTGAGGTGGAGGATATTTTGTGGTCAGAACGGCGACGGCGTTTTAAAAGGCTGTTACAATACAAAATAAAATAGCAAATTGTAAAGTAGATATAAAATATACATTTAAGTGATCGTCAGCCACGGACCAGTGCGTCACTCAGTCCAAAATATAATAAATAATATAAACTATAAAGGATATTTAAAAAAATATGTCATTTTAAGTCTGTTTCAATTATCAATAGAACGTCATAGGTACGACACCAAAGGGAGTAGATTCCGGATATTAAAATTCAAATACCGGTACTGTGCGTAACATTATACATCACAATGGGTCTCTTTGAAGGGTGCAATCATTTGCATCATTAAGAACAGAATGCCTTATTATATTCATATTCTTAGAACGGGAAGCGTGTGTATGCAATCAGGATGCCAAACACATAGACCATTTAAGAATGCATTTAGGATGTTGTATATGTAATTATCTTCTACGAAGATATCAAAGTTCTAAGTAAATGAATTGTTTGAAATACAAGTTTGTTTTATGCAAATAAATAGAATCGTTGATTCATTTTTTTAAATAATTATTTAAAACCTATATTTCCATTTCTTCTCTGTGGCATTGAGTTCCGCCACTCAGCCTTCAATACTTGGCGGAATGGAGTGTCTTAACCCTACCCTGCCTACCCTGCTGTGTGCTGGATACAGCGTGGAGCTGATTTAATTTGATTTTGATAATTCATTTATGTTCTAGTATAGAAATAATTACACTACTCATTCTAAATTCTCTACAATTTTTGGCTACTTTAACCAAGCCATAAATGTAAAAATAATTTTAGATAAATTATATTTAAATATTGTTAGAGTGGTAGATATTGGTTATTTTAGCAAAATCATATTCGATAGAAAAAGAACACTGCATGCAGGCATGGACCAAATTGTGTTCAGTCGGTTATTGTAAATACCTCGAACATATTCAATTTCAAATAAATGCAATAATTCTTTTGTGAAAGTATTTGTTTTATTAATTATATAAATAATCTTTATGTCGAATTTCATTGACATCCCAATTATCCATGCCATCCATGTATGCCATCATATAGTTAGACTTTAGTATTTTATATTTTAAAAGGATTCTGCCAACATAAATGAACGATCGATCAATATTGGATACATTTTATGATTGTTAATATTACTGCCAATCAGAAATTACAAAGGATATTTGCTTTATTGTGAAGGAGGAGCCCGACAGACTTTGTTTAATTACTAATTTTAAATAATACTAAAATATTAGAATTAATTTATATACGGATGTTTTAACGATAACTATATTGCCTAATGTATATTAAAGTAGACCAACTTTAAGCCCATATACTTATTGACATTTTAATAATGCCAAGCATTATCTATATATATAAAAGGACTTGTCCTCACTGACTGAGGTAAGACGCACGCACAGCCGTAACCGCTGATGGTGGAAACATGAAATTTGGACAGATGTTTACTTTCATAATCTGGACATCCACTAGGAAGGGATTTTGAAAAATTTTAACCCTAAAGGGGTAAAATAGGGGTTCAAAGTTTGTATGGAAAAAAATTTAAATCGGCACCGATTTTTATAAAATTTGAAATTTAGACTCTTAAAAATATTTAATCGAACACATGTTTCATGGGTTATTAGAATTGACCCCTAAATACGCAAGCGAAGCGAAGTGTATTATTAGTTTTAAATATACCTGGATCAGCTGGACTATTGATATAAAAATAATTCATAATTAGAGCAAAAGCATATCTTAAATTAGTACATTTTTAAGTTTCTATTATTCTGGAAAATGATAAAAATGTTACAAAGTTGGCGCTTTTAAATATAACTCACTCATAAGTACTTAGCGGTGGGTTAACAAGTGCAGCGATACGTGATCTTTACTTTACTTCTAAATTCATCCAATACTTTAACATTTTGTATAGCCTTTTTAGTAACTATAATAGTGGGTTAAAAATTTTTTGGATTAATAAAATTCTACGTATTTTATATCATTTCGAAAAAATAATTTAAGTTGAAAAATATAAACCTAAAAATTTAAAAAATAAAAATATTAGTTAAAATAATGTTTATAAGAACAAATTATATCAAGAGTATATTAATTAGCAAAAATATTTGACACGCCAAAACTCTAACTTCACAAAAGACAATTTTCACAAACGGAATTCAAATGTAACTTAAAAATATATACGTAACTTTATATTTTTAAGATAATCCAAATAAGACAAGATAATGTGAATAACTAAGATACTTTTAATTTACAAATACTCAAAACGCAAATATTTTCACGAAAAATAATACTGTACCTCAAAGAATCACTCAAATATAGTTTTTTAAAATATTTTTTAAGAATTCGTCAACATTAAGAAGCATTTTTAAATTTTCTATTTGTGTGCAACATAGAAAAAAGTGAAATGTTACAAATGAGCGTTCATAAAGGTAGCATCGGAGAGATTTTTCCGAGCCCGAGCACAAATCAGCTAAATGCCAATTTTAAGTTCAAAACCGTTAAAACGTTTGAAAATTCCGCCACGCTAATTGAATATCGCACTTCAGTTTCATTTATCCCATCTATAGATGTAGATAGATAGATAGACAGATAGATAGATAGTTGGTGGTGGTGTGGAATGTGAACGCTTTGGGAGTCTATCACAAAACTTACGGATGTCGTTTGCGACCGCGCGGGTTGTAGCGTGCGAACGGTCGCCCGTGCTGAATGGGACTGCCGGGTGCCGGGTGCCGGCAGACTGTGCCTAGTGGCACTGCTTCTTCGCGGTGACGATTCAAAGCCTCTGTATACAGTATCACCTAATGAAACACACGCGATCCCGTAGGAAAAGCCTATCTATCTATCTAATAGCTATCTTACAAAGTCCATACGGACGCCAAAAGTTCGGAATAAATACTCGTACAATAAAAGCACACACACACCTTTTGCAAAAAATAGATTTATGTCAAAAAAAACTTAAAAAGCTTGGTGACGTATAACAAACAGTAATAGTATGAAAAAGTAACATGTCTACAATTTCAACGATATTGGATAACTCGATATGGAGCTAGAGTTACGAATATATTTAGCTTTTCACGGTCAGAGTGCAACTAACTAAAATTGAGTTATCTTTGTAAGTGTATATAAGATAACTCAGAATTTATTATATGAGGTGTATATAATTTTTAATTGAATACATTCTAGTTACGTAGTTTATAAACATGACAATTATACTCGTGTTCTATAAAAAAAATAAAAAATAGTTTTTTTTTAACATCTTCTAATATATTTTGTTTTCTGCTGAATTCCGAAGGCATTGCGTATTGAGTGGCTGAACTCAACGCCGTGCTTTGCCTCGTTACCGGACCAAGGACATGAAAATATTATTTATTTTACCCCCCCGAGTGGGAATAGAACCCACATTTGTCACATTTACAGTCGTCGCTTTGAAACCGAGGCAAAAGTCCGACGTTGAGTTTCACCATTCAACATGCAATGTCTCGAAAAAGTTCGGCGCAAAACAGGGAACGGAGTGTCTTAACACTAGGTTCCCTCTGTATGCGAAATACAGTGTGAAACTGATTTTATTATCTATAATAGTAAAAAAAATCCAATCTATAACATTAGCACTAAAACGAGTATAGCGAAAGCTGATCCTAACCAGGGGCGACGGTCCCCGAATGGTACAAAGGACGAATGTTTTCAAGCTTCTCGGTCTATTAATGAAGTAGATACCTCAAGTCCAGTTTCGTTCCGTACTTCTAAGGAAGGTTCGTAAGTCCGAGAGTCGTTTCGAAGTTATAAGTGTCAGGCACCTTACCGCAGGTACCTTCCGAGGCTAGAAAACTTTGTCAGCTACGTGAGTGACGCAGGCTTTAAACTTGCGTACTGTTGGATAATGTCTATATCATTTATTTATTGACTAAATTGACTTTTGATATTTAAAAAAATACCATACGATTTTATACAATTTTTTCTACGAACTTTTATGTTTTTTGATACTTTTATGTCTTTTAGATCTTTTATGTTTTTTGCTAAATCTTTCTTATTAGATCTTTTAAATTTTAATTTTTAATATCTTACTTAGATCTAGTTCTGTTAAAATTAACATTAATTTTGTTTTGCGTTTTTGTTTATAAAGCAGATCATTTTTAATTTTATTTTCATAAATTTTCATATTTTGAATCCCATTCATCACTCATTTTATGTAGGTAATGACAAAATTGTTGATTTTCTAAAAACGAAAGAGTTAGTTAGATACAGCCACGCTAAAGGCATCACAATCGATTTTTATTAAATGTTTACATCTCTGGCGTTTAACAACTAGATCTAGGTGAGCATCTCCGTCTTTTTTAAATAAGTCTCGGGCTAGGTGGCTGAACTCTACGCCGTGTCTTCTCTTATGCAGTTAAAAAAAAAGTATAGCAAACTAGCGGGTCCTGCAAGTGTCGTCCTGCATGTTTCTACATTTATGTATGTATCAAAAAATGATATACTATATAATATATGAGTATTTTCTCTTGCTCATTTCTACGGTTAAATTTATCATTTGTAATAAAAAATATACAAACGTACAGAAGAATTAAAGGTATCTATATTTTATAAAATCCTTCCGTTTCCGCAGAATGTGCAAGGGTTTAAGAACTTAGATGATGTCCCTTTCCCAAGTTAGCGCATTTCATCTAAACGGATTAGCATTAAACGTGTAGTTGTTAGAGTTGACGTATCGTATGGGACAGTTTAAACTACGTATATACTACGTACTTATAACTATTTAGTGCTAAATTGTAAAGTAAATCTACTTTATTTTAAAACCCTAATAAAATATTTTATTTTAAAACCCTTAATTTTTGATTGTAATAAAAGTGAATATAAAAAATTTCAGGCCGTCGTGACGCAGTGACACGAGTGTGAGTGTAACGTGACGGTTGCAGGTTCGATTCCCACTCGAGGAAGTGAAATATTTTTTACGTTTATTTACGTTTATATTCTTCGCTCTGGTGTCGAGGCAAAGCGCGGCGTTGAGTTCCGCCACTCAACACGTTAAGTTAATAATTTCAATTTTGACAACGCATGACACACATATATACATGACATGACAATTTCGTTATTATATACAAAAATAAACTCTTCTTAACTTAACAACAAAAAAAACATATATTAAAATTTATTTTTAAAACAGCCGCACATTAAAATAAAATAGAAAATATTGCGTTACAAGTATCTAAATAAATACCATCCCTTTTTCGTCCCTTGAAATATTCCCGGCTAAGTGACAAAAAGTGTACCCTATCTACGGAAGGCGACATCGAGGTTGTCTTTGAGTAACATTAATCGGTCTCATCGCCTCGACGGGTTTTCCACAAGATCTTAAGTGTCAGTACATGGGCCAAGGAAAAATGCATTTTAGAACACAATCGTTAAGTTATAAAAATAAGCTGTGGATATAGAGATGCAATAAAACAAGAAGATATTAAAAAAAAAGTTGAGCATCAGGCGTAATGTAGAAATTATTTCAATTAAAGTTAATCCTAAATTTCTATATCCTACATGTAGCAGGGTAGACAGAGGGAGATTAGTGTTAGGACACTCCGTTCTCCACTTTCTGCCGAATTGTGGAGGCTGTATTGTGTGTGAGTGGCAGAACAAAATATTAACCGCTGCGTTACAGTCAAAACCCTGTGGCCTCAAATTGTCTGTAGGTATGTAGCTGTCAACTATGTCTTCAATAGTACTATATAAAATTAACTCATAGCACCCATGACCGGCTATTAGTCATATACAAAAATAACACATATAATATAATGGCAATGGTTAGTCATACGGTCATACCCGTCCCGTCGTAAAAACGAGATATTTTGAAAACTATAACTCTTGTTTGTTAATAAATAGGTTACGTAGACTAGTAATCTACATTTAAAACAGGTTTACAGCATAAAATTAGGTAGGTCTAAATATGTTGTCGTTTCCTTTTTATTTTAGCTTCACAGCTGTATACTGCATTTAATAGGGTAGGCAGATGGTATCTAGTGCTAAGATATTCCGCTCCCCACTTTCCACGGAATCCTGGACACATGTTGAGTGGCCGAACTCTACGTAGCGCTTTGCCAGAGCGGAGCAATGAAAATATTATATTCAAATTCAAATTTAAAATATTCTTTATTCAAATAAACTATAAAAGCACTTTTGAATCGTCAAATGTACATGTCAACAAAAAGTTACCACCGGTTCGGAAGGCAGTTCTGCTGAGAAGAGCCGGCAAGAAACTCAACAGTTGTTCTTTTCAAAGTCAATGGTATATTTTACTATTACATTAGTTGGCAGCTATCCTGCCTGACATTCAATAGAAATTAATTCTATACATGTTCATCCTCCAAAATTTTCTTGTACAGTGTAATAAGCTTTACTTGTTAGATTATTTACAAATACTTTAAATTTTGGAAGTGGCAAACTTAGAATACACTGCGGAATTTTATTATATACAAGTATACTCATTCATCTATTAACTTTTTCATTCATCTATAATCATTTATTAACTTTTTGGAGGCGAAAACTTGGCGTAACAAGCTTATCTTTATTTCTCGTTCCTATCGTATGTCTATCACTATTTTTATTATGACAATGTATATTTTGTCGGACAAACAGAATATTATAATAAGCAAATTGTGAAAAACTGTAATAATACCTTTATCTTTAAAGACATCTCGTAGAGAATCTCGCGCTCTTATGTTATAAATATATCTCACGGTTCTTTTTTGGAGGATAAAAATTTAATTTATATCAAAAGCACTGCCCCATAGCAGCTTTCCATAAGATAAAATACTATGAAAATAGCTAAAGTAGTCGGGCAGTTTCAACGTCCGTCATTTGCCTTACTTTCTTAATTGCGAACGCGGCAGAGCTGAGTTAATCTGCAAGTGCTTCCAGATGAGCGTTCCACTGGAGTTTGGAATCTATAGTAACACCTAAGAAAATATCTGATTCCGACACATTAAGAGGTTCTCCTTTAACTATTAGATTAAAATTATGTTTTTTAACATTTCGTTTTTTTACCATTTAACATTAGATTATTAACATCAAACCACCGAAGAATACGCGATAATGCACTATTCACTTCGTCATAGCTAATTTTATTTCTGTCAACGTAAAGAGGTATCATCCGCGAAAAGTACAATATCACAAAGGTTCTTCACATAAAAAGGCAGATCATTAATATAAAGAAGAAATAAAAGGGGACCAAGTATAGATCCTTGTGGAACGCCCATCTATAGAGGAGATCCAGATGATTTTACATTATTTATACTAACCTTCTGGATTCTTCGGTTCAGATATGAGGCAATAAGATCAAGAGCAGTATCCTGTATACCGCAATGATATAGTTTTAATAACAGAGTTTCATGGTCTAAACAATCAAAGGCTAAGTCACAAAACACTCCAATAGCATTTTGTGACTTCTTCCATGCGTCATAAATGTGATTTAGGAGTGCAGCCACCGTTCGACCACCCGACACATTCTTAAACACAAAATTTTGCCTACAACTATTTACATGGGTTTTTAGTATTAATTCTCCTTCCGAAGGAGATGATGACAGTGAACGAGTTACTACGATAGGTATATCGGAAAACAATTTTGAAAAGTATTTGCCACTTCTAAATCTGAATTGAGGATTATATTATTAACTTTTAATTTAATAGGTTCACTGATAGCCCTAGATCTCCCAGTTACAGTAGTAATAACATCCCATGTTGCTTTAATTTTATTATTAGAGTTCAAAATGTTTGCTCTTATATACATAGACTTAGCCTGGACACAAACCTTTTTAAATATTTTTGAAAAATTTCTAACTTTTAACAAGAAGAGATAATATGAGGCAATGGAATCAAGATCCGGCATCTTGATTCCATTGCTTCATATTATATTCGTACAGTTTAATTCTGCTTCGGTATATACCAATTATATATTTGTTTTACTTTAAAAATGTTATCAAACTCTGTTGAGAGTAAATTAAAAACTGTGCAATAAAACTAATTCGGATTTAATCCAGTTATTTCCAAGTTTTCAATTTTTTCTTTCACTTTACTATTAAAAAGATTAATTTTACTTTCAGTGATTGGTCTAATTGATATTTGTTTACGTTCTGCGACTATTTTATCTATCACCGAAAACTTAGCAGAAGTATTCGTTATACAAGTTGGTTCAGAGAATGTGTTAAACAAATTAAATTATTTAAATAACTTCAGAAGGCGAAGGCTTAATGACCTGTAGTATATCTATATTAAAGTCATACAATTAAAGATTTACTATTCGAACTCAAATTATCAAGAACATCCTCCATTTTCTCTTCAAATATTTTAAAAGTACCTAAGGGGGGTCGATACACGCGTACTATAATATATCTATTGAATTCAACACAGGACAATTCAATAGAGCGTTCTTCGGAGAAAGCTACTATCTGGTCGCGATCTACAACGTATGTCATTTCTTATTAATATAACCGAGCGCCGCGGATGGCGTTCTCTCTAACGAACGAACTTGACAATTTTTTTTTTTTTATATTCTATGTCATCGAAATCGAAATCGAATCCACACTTACAGTCATACTTGTAAATGCGTCTTTTGCCTTTTTTTTGTTATTAGTTCATTTACACAATTATCATCAATGGACTATCTAACACAATTGCCGTCAATTCGTTCATTTTTTATATATATATATATATATAAAATGTCCCAAATTGAATTATATTTAACGGGTTTAATGAATGTGTATTGTTCAAAATAACACGGCGATGGACAAACTGGCAAATGTAATTCGATAACGCAATGCTAACACGGTTCAAATATGCGATTTGGAGGCGATACTATTTCAATAACAATAGAGACCCAATGATCGGTACTGTTTATTTTCTACGCTTTTACCTTTTACCTATTTCTGAATAATTCTGGATGAGGTAAATTAAATGTTATTATCATATTTTATAATTTTTTATCGTTCGTAATATGATGAGGCCAGTAACGCAGGGGCACAAAGTGTGACTGTAAACGCGACAGGTTGTGGGTTTTATTCCCGCTCGAGGGAATGAA
This sequence comes from Heliconius nattereri, assembly GCA_013403645.1. Taxonomy (NCBI): domain Eukaryota; kingdom Metazoa; phylum Arthropoda; class Insecta; order Lepidoptera; family Nymphalidae; genus Heliconius; species Heliconius nattereri. The sequence goes on from JAAIXI010000202.1 coordinate 478,224, forward strand.
ATATTAATTATTTCTATTCTTTTCACAATGATTTTGAAACAAATTATAATATAGGCTGTTTAATTATTATCAAAGGTTAGTTCTATTAATGAAATATCGATAAAATTACAGCAATAAAATTAATTTACTGTCACCTCTCTTTATGGTCTTAAAAAATTGTTGCTTATTTATAGATATCATTAACTTTATTTTTTTAGATTATTTCCTTATATTATTGTTCTATTAATATTGAGGAAACTTCGCAATTTTCATTATATTGTTTCAAAAATTAGTATGTAATTAGGTTTATTTTGCTGTCATTACATACATATTTGTTTTCATGAATGTTGACTTAACAATTTGTGAATGTTTGATGAAGCCTTATTTAGCTTTAAATATTAATATTTATGTAATGATGTAAATGTGTTATTTTTTTTCCATTTTATAGTTAAATACCTCGGTTTATTAATAGTTTGGTAAAAATTAACGGGGTATGAAGGTCAACCACATTATAAAATGGCACATTTTTTCTTTTATTTTATAATATAGATTTATATGTCATAGCATTATAAAGTACTAGCTACTAAAATGAAAACTCCAGTCTTGCCGTAGTCATGCTGAATTTCAACTTTCTATATTTAGTACGTTTTCTTAGTATATAGATAACAGCATATTATGCATATTATAAAATAATTATGAAGTTTATGTATTCCATATATAGTGACAGCTTCGAATTCAAGATAAAGAAAAAAAATCATATTAATATTATACAAATTATCACCTGCAATGTATTGACGTCGACAACCACAATGGGTCGATCTATTTTCAGATTTGCACTTAAATTACTGTAGAGGCTTTTATGACACATTATCGCTTCGGCAATATGAAACTTTAAAGAGTAACATTTTTTTATTTATACGAACCACACTAACTTGACGGAACTCAAGGCGGAGGCTTTTTTGCCTTGGCATTAATAAATAATAATTAATTCCCTCTTAAGAGTGTTGATCGAAATCGACCCTACAACCGTCGCCTTGAGCGCTGCACCATAGCGGCCTAAAAATTTACATATATTTCTAATAATTCAGAGAGTAAGCTAAGTGATTTATAAATCTCTTATTCAGCATTTAATTAGGCATTTAGATTTATTATAGAAATCTATTTCCACACACCAAAGTTTATAAACGTTGGGGACGGTCAAAAATGTACCGATCGAACTCTCTCAACTTCTGTGGTGCTCTCTACATCGGCCTCGACAAGATCTACGCTAGTCTATCGTCTATAAATACTCTAAATAATCAATGTTAATGGTTTGCCTACGTTTTGTATAAATTTTGGATATAACATACATACATAATTATGTAAAACGACAGTTGCCCTTAAAATTTAAATTGTATTAGGTAAGACTTAACTATTTCTAGCAGATACTCCTGGAGCTATGGTAATAAAGTACCTTTTAACTAGTTCACGATTTGCAACGCCCGGTTTCCTCACGTTACCTATTTCGGCGGAGTTTATTCCGTCCTGCATTTATCGATGGGAGTAAAAATATACCGTCATCGCACATATTCGTGACAGGTGAAGATTTTTGCTTAGTGACTTTTTTTCTTATTTTTTCAATTTCACGCTGTCTACAGCAAGGTAGACAGAGGGATATTGGGAATCTAGTGTTAAGACACCCTGTTCTTATTAAGACACTGCTGTTACCTACTTTCCGCCAAATTCTGGAAGCATTCCGTGTTGAGTGGCGAAACTCAACGCCATGCTTTGTCGTTACCAGAGCGATGAAACGAGTGGAAATTGAATCCGCAACCTATCAACCTACCTACTACTTAATTCTTTAAAATTATAGCCCTATTTTAATTCTAAGGAAATCTTTGTTATTCCACATAAATTCGAAAAATCCCAGCCACAAAAAATATGTCCTAATTTTTAAGACAACTAGGTATTAGTAAAGAACAATTTTGCTTAATCAACGACAACGTACAAGTACATTATGCAGCTACAGCGATAAATCTTCGCTTCGCTTTTGTTTATATTATATAGATGATAAAATATGTAATGCACAAGCAAATATGTCCCTTCCGCTTGACTTCTGAGAATAGATACGAGCTCGACTATAGACATAGTAGGTATTAATGATAATGTTTCATAATCTTATTTTTATAAGACTATTAAGAAACATATTTAAGCCAGTCTTGCATGTAGCAGAGGAAGCCCAGTGTTGAGACACTCCACTGAATGAGGAGAACTGAATTCTGGAGGCCTTGCACGTAGAGTGGCACGCTTAGTCACACGCTTGTGCCCCATATTTGTTTAACTAAAAATATAATAACTCCATTATTAACGATATATAAATTTATCTTAGAATAAATACAAAACAAACCACTATATCGTTTACAACATCCTTTGCATTGGATTAAGTAAAAACTGTACCACAAATAGAAAACACCTCATACACGTACTAACACTTGATATAACGCTACTTACAAAACTTACAAAAACAGCCACAGTTGGAACTGCCGCCAGCATAAACTATCCATAAATATATACTGGCGAAGGACTTCATAGTCGGTGTGGATGTGGACTACACTGATAGACAGTTTCAACAAAAAGTGCAATACTAATACGGAACATTGTCATAAAATTTGCTAAACGGCTCCAGCGCACGCGAGTCCTCGGGACTTATGACCTAAATACCGTATGACACTTCGCTACTTGTTTACATTATTCTTACTAATACTGCCAGGACATCGAGATTGTCATACTGTTTGTGGTGATAAGAGATGGAGAGATATGAGGTCAGTAGGCGCGGAGGAGTGTGTGTAAACGCGACAGGTCGTGGAATCGATTCCCAATGGAGAATTCGCCGGAAAATGGGGAACGGAAGTGTTTATGGGAACGGACTTTCTTAACAGTAGGTTCCCAAGTGAAGCTAAAGAGATTAATAGCTAACACCTGTTATCTACGAGTATATACAATCCCAATTAGATATTAAAAAAAATGTCACAGTATCTACATAAATATTGAATGTACATAAAAAATCCATTAATTATATTTTACTCAAATTTCATATTTAAGTCATACTTTAACTTCATCATTTAACACAAATACAACAAGATTTATAAAGGATTAAAAGTAATTTAAGCAATAAAAAAATAACTTCAGGTCAACAGGCTTGGAAACTATTATTTTATTTATTTCTAATTATCTTCCCGAATACAACAAATGCCCTTTATAATATAAGCACCGAGGATTTGAAATGTAATATGAGTACATCTAAGCTATCAAATTAAATGTGAGCAAGCAGTAATTGATATACTATTGAAATAAGCGTGAGAATAGATTATCTACAGAAAGTACCAGAATAAAATAATAATGTTAGGTATTTACGTTTTTTCCAGTTTCACGCTATATCCTGCGCGCAACAGGTTAGGTAGAGGGAACCTAGTGTTAAAACATTCAAAAGTGTGTAGAGGAAGTGCCTTAAAACAAGGTTCCCTCAGCGTACCCTACGTACGTCTATAACAACATTGATATTGTCTCAGCTTATGTCATTGTACTTACGTAATTGATACATCATGTACAATAATTACAAGGCAATGAATCGTCGCGATAAATCATCAACTGTAATAACTAATGAAACCTCCTTAGCGACAATAAGTGTAATAGTAACGTATGTTGTTGGAGATCAATTTCTGAGATTGCAAGTTAATGACTTTCTACACAATCTATATTTACTTTCTACATTATATATGTTGAACAAAGTAGCGTAGGTAGAGGGAACTTAGTGTTATGGCATTCTGTTCCCCCTTTTCCGCTGAATTCTCAAGGCATTGTGTGTAGAGTGGCAGAACTCAACGCTCAATTCAAAATAATCAATATTAAAATTTTGCCTACGTTTTGTATAAATTTTGGATATAACATAAATACATATGTAAAACGTTTCTTGCACTTGAAATTTAAATTGTATTTTCTAAGACTGAGCTATTTCTAGCAGATACTCTTGAACCTATGGTAAGAGTGCTGAACACAAACAGAGAAGAAAATGGAAATATAAAATATTTAATTTCCTCGAGTAGGAATCGAACACAAACTGTCACGCTTACATCACACTCCATGGCCTTACGCCACAACTGACCTCAACATATCTATTAATATTTGTTACAATGACGGATGTCAATCAAGCCATATCTTGAATATTAATTACTTAAGCTAATGTTTTATTAACTTTTATAAATAGTTTACTATTTATGTAAATAATTTGACCTTTTCCTAATATTTCTTCCATCTCATTATATTTAATAGTATCTATATTTATTATTTACGTACCCTATATAGTATTTGTGAATATTAACTAAAGAAGAAGCTCTACTATGCTACCCAGCTTCAGGGTTTCTTCTTTTCCATTATGTTCATCACCAACAAAAGAGATACTATAGCTGGAACACCTTATCTTTTTGGAGTTAATCAAATAATCAAACGATAATTTACCGCTGCATAGCATATATGCACGATGTCAGGCTGAGGTAGTTTCCTGCGTGTCGCAAGCCGTCGCTCCGATCCTGACAGTATCGAGATCGCGCATCTAATTTATGTCCACTAACAGTAGAGAGTACTCTACTTAGAAACATTCGCAAGACAACTTGAACTATCTTTTGGTCGTGATGTGTGAAAAGGCCTTAGTTTACCATTTTAACTTGAAATGAAATTGAACAGTGTTCAATTTTGTATTAGCTGCAAGTCTCCGTTTTGAGAGAGTTAAGTCTGTCTGTGGTTTTAAGGTAAAAATGTTTATTCGGCTTACATCTACTAAGAATATTAATGTTCGTATATAGATATAATAGGTATAGGAAAGCAGTCGTGGCGCGAGTGCACAGGTCTGTGACAGTCAACGCGACTGGTTGTAACTTCGATCCCCGCTCGAGGAAACGAAGTATATTTTATTTAAATGTATTTTTTCATTATATGTATGTTCCCTCTGCCTACCCTGCTGCTAATAATTCAATTTCACGCTGTATCCCGGCGTGAAATTAAATTATCTTAGGTAAATAAAAAAATTACCTATTGAGTTTTAATAAATTAATTTAAGGCCATCCAAAATGTGTTTCTTAAAGTACTTCCAACATACTACACGACTATGTCGGTAAGATAAAAAGATGTATCACAATTTAGAATAAACAACACGCGTAGGTCTAGTTATCAGTATTTCACAACAATATTCGGCCTCCACATTGGGGTTATCTAGGTTCATATTGTATGTGTTATTTATTTGTTAAATAGGAAATTAATATAAGTTACTACATACTAATTACGTGGTTTTACATTTTTCATTCTGTTTTATAGAAATAATACGTGTTTTGTTTCGAGAATAACGTTTGCCTTCGGAATTCAGGTTTTAGATTCTAGAATATATTTGAATTCAATAATTATCTAACAACAAAAAATATCAATTTGTTTCTTCAATGATTAATTAAAAGGTATGTTAAAGTAAAACATGAACGGCATAGAAAAAACTTCGTTCAAAATATGCTTATTGGTACTTAATGGGGCCAATACTGGCAATTTAATATAACCCATTATGGACGAGAGAGACATCGGTAGCGAGCGGATCGGGAATGAAGGCAAGCACGCGATACCTTCTACAATCAATTTCTTAGAAAAAGTTATTTTATGTCAACGAAATTTACTTACACACGAAAGCCATAGATTGATCACTGAGCATGCCAAATTCCATATAACATTAGACAGATGTAAGCAAAGAAAGTTATAAACGGTGTCATCGTAGCGAAGGGGTAAGTAGTGTGTGACTTTAACGCGTCGGTTGTGTATTCGATTCCCACTCGGGGTAGTCAATTATTATTTCTTAACCTTTTCATTTTTGCGCTTTGATACTAGGGCAAAAAAGTGTAGAGTTTTGCCACTCAATACTCGCATTGGCGGAAAGTGTTGAAAGGAGAGTCTTAACTTAGGTTCCCTCTGCCTACCCTGCTTCATGCGGGATACCGTATGAAGCTAAATAAAAAATTTCTGGTGAAAATAATACACATAAAGATTATTAATTTCAGAGAGACTCATAGGACCTAGTATCTAATTATCGATCATCTTAATTATAGAAAGGAAATAACCGGATATAAAAATTTTGAAATCAATTAACTTTTTTTCAAATACTTTCATTGAAATAAATTTCATCAAAAACGTAAATGTGACAATGAAAGCCGAGTTCAATATTTAGAATACATTTTATAATCGCAGTTAAATTTATTACACTTATAAATTTATTATGAAATGTAAGCTCATAATTTTACTTTTGGGTTTAGAAATAGTGTTTTTAGACCAATTTGAGGCCGAAAAATCCCGGTTTTTTTTCTACCACACTTCATAAACTGTAAGATGGTATCGGAAGTAATCCTCCTTTAAGCAAATAAAGAATTTTATAAATGAAAATGAAAAGAATTAAATTGTATTATATATACACATAATTATCTAAGATTATTCTCAATTTTTCACTTTTTATCCTGAAAGATATATTAGTCAGTCAGTCCGTCAGTAAATAAAATACCACTCAAGTTTTATTTACAAAAAAACTAAAATCTCCTGAATCTTAGCCATTTCAATACATACAAAGAATATTGATTAAGAAATATTGAATTACAAAATATTCAATAAAAGCTTCGAATGTTCTGTAATATTACACTACAGTGCTTCGTGACCACATGTCCAGACAACAGGTCCTAGGTCCTAGCATTTATCAGTCAAGGATTCCTAGTAAATTACCTTATTAGATATATATCATCATCATTATCATCAACAGCCATCTTTTGTCCACCGCTGGACATAGGCCTTCCCCGATTCTCGCCACCACACTCGATCCTCAGCTTTTCGGACCCATTCGCTTCCCGCCAACCTCTTTATGTCGTCGATATATATGAACAACATAATTTTCGTATTCAATGTAGAAGTATTACATATGCACATATAGTACAGAAAAGCTGTATTTTATCTATTGCAAACAGTTTTAACATTTAAAATTACCATTGACATTAACAAATGACAATATCTTCGTTTTTTTAATTTAGTCTTTTTACTTATTGTTTCAATGTCTGACGAGTACAATTACTCTTTTGTATTGCAAATCATGCATTCTCCAGGGCCGTCTTAAAAGCATTAAAGGGTCTATTACTATATACTTTCAAAACTATTGATTTTAACAATAGTTCTTAGAATTTTTATTAAGTAATCATGTAATTTATAATCTGTATATATATAAAAAAAAATAGGTAATAATTAAAATATGTTATAGAAAATATTTTTAAACACAAATATGAAATATAAATATTAGTTTATATAAGTACCAATATGGAAATGATAATTAAACACTTGTGCGAAACAATTTGGAGCGAGGACTCGAGTATTTAGGCCTACAATTGAGATGTTATCTTTTCCTGCAATCACTAAACAGCGGAATGCATATTGTACTCTCTTCATAATTATTTAGAAATTAATATGATGCATTATTTATTTCATATCTTTTATTTTCTGGCATCTATTATCTATATATATATATATATATATAAAAAGGACATGTTCTCACTGACTGAGGAAGACGCACGCACAGCCATGGTAGATACGTAAAATTTAGATAAGGGTGCAAATAAGCAGGCGACGCTGCGCGCGTCCACTATCTATCTATATAATACGTATAAAACTTTTCGTCAAAACAAAAATGTGAAATGAGAGCCAAGTTAAATGTTAAGTAAAGCGTCGTTCTTGAATTCACCGACAAAAGAATGAGAGATCTATGTGTGTGCCGAGTTCTGTGTTCACTCAGTATATAAATATAATTCAAGCTCTATAGGTCTAAGCGTATAAAACTGTTCTTTTGGTGACAGACCGATTGTAAGACTACGCAAAACCGAAACTACTAAATTTGGGTATGCTAGTTCTTTGGGAAACATAGAGAAGCATCAAGAGAGGATTTCTCCAAATTACAATGTGAACTGGAAAAAACAATATTTCACGTTTATGGTTCTCGCAAATGAAGTTACAGGCGGTCGTTAATGTAATTCCAAAATATTGACAATTATTATTTAACGTATACTGTTTTCATTGTTATAAATATTTAAATTAAAAACAAATTTATATAAAATATTAAATAAACAAACAGAAAAGTTAAAGTTAGTATCAAATAAAAACAAAAATTGTAAAATGAAAAAGAAATATACCTAACATAATTATCATACTATTTAAAATAAATAATTAATATTGAATGTGAATGCCAACAGTCAATGTTATCATCATCATCATCGTATGACTCTCCATGTAACCTGACCTGTCAATTGTTTCGCTTTAAATTCCTCATCAATGATAACCAATTTAATGATTAATCATTTCTTCAAGAAGACATTTTGATGATACGTCATTATTGTTGACATATTTTTACCCCAGCATTGTCCATACTCGTAGTTGGGATAAGTTATTACTTTCTCAATTTAGGCATTTAAAAAAACGATATTTTCCTATTGAAAATTATTTAAAAAAAAATATCGATATCGAGAAAGACAAAACTGTTAAGTGAAAATTTTGCAAAAGAAGACTCCATAATACGAGCGTTTGATGCAAAATCCATGTGAGGCATTATTTTACTTGAAGGAGAGTTGCATATTCATAGACGGCCTCTTGGGTCCAGCCATCGAGTGATTACGGAAGCCTAGGTCATGTCATCATACCTACTTACGTGACGGTAAAAATACATATCCGTATACCTACTATATTATACTTCCAACGTCCACATCGATTTTTAAGGTGCAACTATTTTAGTATGTCATATCTATTCATATACAGATTCATTTTTTTTTTTGGAACTCCAAGTTGTCTCGTGGAAAATATATATTTGAATGTAAATCAATTAAAACAAGCATATAAGAATTTCGACGTAGCTTGATGAGAACGTATGGCCTAGTGGTCAGAGCGCCTGGTCGGTTTCCAGGAGGCGTAGGTTCGAGTTCCGCTTCGTTCAAATTTTTATACGTTTTCTAAATAAGTAAATATTATTAATTATTAAAGCACAGAAGGCACAAATGTGTGACTGTAAACGCGACTGGTTTGTGGGTGCGATCCCCATTCGAGGATTAATATTTATTATATTAATTCACATTTATATTTTCATACCTTTATATGAATATGGGGAATGGAGTGTCTCTACACTAGGTTCCCTCTGTCTACTCTGTTATGTGCGTGACACTGCGTACAGCAGATTTATTTTATTTATTATTAACTTTTCTCTAGTATACGTGGCCTTAGTTTTGTAACGAGCTAAGGAGCTCTAACTAAGGAGCGGTAGACATAAAAGTGCTTTTTAAATAATTGAAACAACAAAATGTCACCTTAGTACGTGATGTTTAAATAAATTATACCATTAAATTGTCCTTACGTACAGTATTGGTTTATAGGTAATAAACAAAAGCCTCTTGACAGGTTTTTTATATAACTAGAATACTTAGTTTCGAAATTATAATTTTTCTTTGGTCTTACTGTGTGTTTATTTGTAATAAGAACGGACAGACGGAATTTAATACAATAAGTGTGTATATAGAAGCCGTCTTGGCGCCACGGCACAAAGGTGTGTCGTGTAACATGACGGTTGTGGGTTCTATCCCCACTCGAGCCAATGAAATATTATTTCTTAATATTTTAATTTCTTCCGCAATGCTTCGAAAAATTCGGCAGAAAATGGAGAACGGAGTCTCTTAACACTAATTTAATGTTATTTATTTAAATGTATGACATAAATATATTTCAAGAATGCGACCTCCATTTGATACTTGCAAACCTTTGTTACAATCGCTAAGTAAAACATGAGATATTTATTCCTGGTCATTAATAAATATGACACTTTGTATTGCGACAATCATATTGTATGGACCGCGTTGATAAACATTGGTTAAAGAAATAAATTGAATGACAGAAGATCCATAATTGTACTGATGACGGTAGCTAAGAATTAAAACTATCTTTTTATTAAAGAAAACATCATTATTTAGATTCTCTATCACAATGCGCGGCGTTGAGTTTCGAAAATCAATACTTACAGTCACGAAAATTGGCAAACGGGGTGTCTTAAGACTAAGAGTTCCCTCGGTTTACCCTTCTTTACAATAAAATTTCGCATATTTTTATTATAGAGGCGTACGATTAGAAAGCGTCATAAATAACAAAAATATACATTAAAATTTTACATTAATTTAGATCTAATAAAAGTATAAGGCAAAGAAACAATTGTATAGCTATTGCACGTTTACTTGAATGATCGTAAAAAAAAGATGTTGGTATTCATTTACTCTAAATATTCTTTTGCCAGTAACAAACAATCATTCAGCTCGACCACACTGTTGTAATCAAATTTAATTTGTTGAACCAAGGAACCACAGACTCTAGACAAAATTGTCTCTTGAAAAGGAATAATATTTATCTTGAAAAGGAATATTAAGTATAGCTCATAAATTTAAATTTTAGTAACCAATTTAAAATATATATCATTTTAAAGGAAAACACGAGATAATTTCCATTTTTCACAAAACCGAAAAATAATAATAAAAAAATTCATAAAATTCTTATATGGAATGCAGAATTAGTAAGCGTCTGCAGTCCCTTTTCCAAGTGTCAAATTATGGCATTATGTCCGGATTGCGAAACTCATCATCATAAACACGAAGCTGTTTCGGTAATAACAAATGTAAATGCTTTACCAGTTACATTGTTTTAGGGTCCACTGTGGATATGTATGAGAATCTTTTTGTCACCAAATAGTATCAAATCAAATCAGCTTCACGCTGTTGTATCTCGCACACAGCAGGAGTACGCAGAGGGAACCTAGTGCTAAGACACTCCGCTCTCCACTTTCCGTTGAAGTCCGTTTAAATAAAACTATACAACTATAGATCTAGTGATCCCGTAATAGGTATATTACAGTTTTTTAGCTTAACGCTTTTTTTTCATAGTAGTGTCGACAGAGAACTAGAGGTAAGACATTCGTTTCGTTCTTCACTTTCTATCCGAACAGAGAAATGAAAATAATAATTTATTCCCCCGAGATCGCGATCGACCTGTAACCGTCGCTTTAGTCAGACGTTGACTATTCTATCTATTCTTATATTATAAAGCTGAGCTGCTTATATGAGCTAATCTCAGAAACTACTGGTTTGAATTAAAAAATTGCCCTAATAACTCAGATGTTGAAAGTTTAACGGTGCTTGAGAGTTTACATTTCGTATTGAATCTGAGGGATTTCAATTTGAGTAAAATGTAAAAGCTAGTAAGAAATTAAAAATATGAAAGATACCATAACAAGTGTGCATCTAGTTGCTTCTAGTTCAAACATGACGTGTATTACCTATATAAAAAAAAGCTTTTAATAAAATACAAACTAATTTTTAATTAAAATTTATAATTAATTTAAACAATTTCACACAAACAAAGCTTATTTTATTATAACATTCGTTAGTACTTGGCACAACAGTTAATTTATTATAACATTCGTAGGTACTTGAGGAGTCTCAGATGCAAGTACTCGACATTCCACACCGAAAGAAGGCGTCCTTAGGGCGAGACGACTCGTAGGGTAAATACAACTTACTAATTATTTTAAGCAATTATTGAAGTAATATATGAAAAAGTAATGGTTCACTCTGCTAAATTTATATTAATCTCTGGCTAGAGTATGATATTTTTATTTTAATTAGTTACTTAAATTTTGTGACATTTTTCTTCCACAACGGAAGAATGAGCACCGCTTGAATATAATTTAAGTGAAATTATTTCCTGGGGTGAGAATTGAACCTATTACCATGGCGCTTACATTCAGATACTGCTTCTGTGCGTTGATGAATCTAAAGAAATGACTAAGAATTGCGTTTTTTACACATTCTCAGTGCTGCAAGAAACGCTGGCTATAGTAGAGTAGGCTACATTAAATCGATTAATGTATTTATAGTCTGTAATAGCCTTCTTTCATAAATAGCCTATTGGACTAAAAAAAAACTTTTCTCTCTTTCTTAATCTTTTTTATCTTTTTAATAATAGCAAAGATTTATAAATTACAATAAAATTTTATTAACAGGTGGGCGCTGTTAAATAAAATTAATTATTTCACAACCCTAATTTATAAGCAATCATTCTCAAATAATTGCTTCCGCATCACCCACAAGTACCTATCTGTAATGTGCAACAGTTTCGGTGTACGTTTCATAACTCTATTAAAAGCCGTTGTACTAATATAATCTCACTTCATATGCAGTCTTCCAATTTCGGGATAACACGTTTTTTCTAGCTGCACGCTGTATCCCGCAGGGTAGGCATAGGGACTCTTTCATTTCCTCTATTGGGAATCGAAGCCAAAACCTGTCGCGTTTACAGTCACGCTACGCCACTGTACACGAGCACCACTGGCCATATTTAATTCTATAAGGAATATATCGTTCAAAGTAAATTTAATAATAATCCATATTTTGCTTTCAATATGTAAAGATAAAAATTATTCTTAGGAGATAGAAATAGATATGTCATGTAGGCTTTTTTAAGACTTCTTATGGTAAGTATACAGTGTTCTACCATAATATTTTTATATTTTATATTTTGATAACTCCATATTTGCGCCCTCACTCATACATGCGATAGCATGGGGAGTAAGGGCGCAAATATGGAAAGGAGTGTCTTAACACTAGGTTCCCTCGGCCTACCCTGCTGTGTGTGTAATACAGCGTAACGCTAAAAAAAATGTTGGCATATATTGTGCACTTTTTGCATATCAAAATCGCCTTTTATAGTATATTAATAAAATGGTTCTACTTTTTTATCTTTTTTATAATGGATATTTTAGAAGATATCAAAAATTTAAAATAGGGGAGCAAAGCAATTATCGCGTTTGTCCTGTACGAATTGGGGATGAAAAGATCGACGTTACCGTAGGCGCACCTCTAAGGCATAATATATTTATTTTCAAACTAGCGCACGTTAACTTATCTCCGGAGCTACTAGTTAAAACTTAACATAAAATAATGTTTAAAAGCGATCTTGGCCATGTTGTGAATACTAGATCGACATAATTTATTTCTCCCTTCCTCCTTTTCAGCTTAACAAAGCACAGTATGTAACTCAAGACGCAAAGTCTGGAACGTTTAACATTATGTAATAGGAATCTCATTCTCATCTTTCTGTCCTTGTAGTGGGTAAACCCTCCCCTATCGCTCTCCACTTCTTGTCACAAAGTGTCACACTTTATTTAACGAACTTGTTTAAATTCTCGATTACTCGATAGTAATTTAGTAAGCCGCCAGGTAATATATATACACAATTAATATATATATAGCCTGGGTGAAGTATAGAGTACAAGTGATTTCGAAGACCGAGACATTTCATGGGAAATCTTCATACAACATATTAAACTATAAAAAAAATAACAAAAATGACACCTTAACAAAACCATTAAACATCTGGTGCATTTGACATGAATTAATTAAGAGGTCAGACATAATAAATAATATAGTATAGCAAAATAGTGTCTTACCAAAAAATTTTTTCAGACAAATACATTTTTCTATCAGGGTGGTATTGTCACTAGCACTTTAAATGAAACCACAGTTTTAACTAGTCTATAAAAGCCTAATATAATTGAGCAAAAAAATAATCCCTTAAAATGAAAAAGTTTTTTTTTCAAACAAAATAAATAATAAAATTATCGTTTTAAAATAAAACGCCATTTGTAAAGTATAACATAGGCACGCATACACTTACCTGTCGGCGCGGCAACGTCGCATACTTATGTGTGCGTGACATGAAATACAGGTATGGATAAAAATCGTGACCTAAAAAAAAATCCTACGTCCAAACTGTTGAGGTACTTTGATTAATTTATTTAATTCTGGGTTGTAAATATTTTACCCTATATGCAGTTTCAGTAAAAGGAGCGCTGCCTCTTCCACCCTATATATGCCGTAAATAACATTTTCGAGCATTGAAAATAAAGAAAAAATAAACACTCACTACAATCACTTTCGTCGAAGCCATCGTCGCAATCGCTAATGCGATCACACATCTTATTAGGAGAGATGCAACGGGTCTCGTCACACCGTATTTCACCCTCGGGACATGCTGTTAACAAAAAAAATGTATATTCCTTCACTAAAACTAACACTGGAACGTACTCTTTGTTAAGAAATTTAGTTTTAAGCGTAATTTAGGACGTCCTCCAGCCATATGGGGTGATATTCGCAAAGTGGTGGGCAACGGCTGGATGCGAAGAGCTGAAGATGGAGCTCAGTCGCGTGCCGTTGGAGAGGTCGATATCCAGCAGTGGACGAGGACAGGCTGATAATGATTTTTCTTATTTTATGGTCTGCAGACGTGCCTTAATAAGTTTACAAGATGTAGTGTGTATCATTTCTTGTCTAACATTGCCTATAGTTTCATGTCTATTGGTCTTGTAAAATCAGCTTCACGCTGTATCTCGCACACAGCAGGGTAGTGTTAAGACACTCCGTTCCCCACTTTCTGTTGAATTCTGGAGGCATTGCGTGTTGAGTGGCAGAACTCAACACCGCGTTTTACCTCGACACCAGAGCGAAGAAATGGAAATATATATTTAAATAAGTATTAGTACGAGAGCGAGAAACAAACGATAGAGAGGCACGATCGATCTAAGCGTTGTTANTATAATATATATTATAAATACTCTTTTTAGTAACAGCGTGACGTACACCAGTCTTTTAGTCCTCCTTTTCAATGACCTAAAAAAGTTACCTTTTTTGACACCACGCGACAAACATTTCAAATATGCTAAGTTCACAGCTACGTATACTTCTTTGTTAATTTTCAAGATGCAAAAGATATTGAAAAGAATTTAATTTCATTTTAAGATTGAAGTTAACATGGGTTACAAATAATGTTCTAGAAAAATATTGTCCTTTAAAAAACTTATAAATGTTTTTTACGGTTGACGGTTGTGTTAATTCTCATACATTTTCGATCTTCCACTAATGTGGCTATTTGCTGTTTGTTATTAATTCATATTTTTGTTCGCTTATTCGAGTAATAGTTTAGTTAGATATTTTTGGTGAGGTTAAATATCTTTATAAAGTAGTTCTTACTCGGTGCTTCTGGAACTTCTCCTGGGCTACCAGTAGGCGTTTCAGAATCACCATCAGGATACTGGTTGTCCGGGCCTTAGGTCAAATAATAACACAAATAAAAAAAAATAATACAAAATAATAATAGCATAAGGAACAAAGGAAGTAAATTTCTTAAGCATGACGATACCTGGTATGTCATAATCATTGTCGCCCCTTCTTTCCTGTGGCAGGATAGTGGTGGTAGCATAAGGTATAAAATTTTCACTTTCATCCTCATCTTGGCCAGGCAGAATTTTGTTTTCATTACGGGCTTTTGAAGAAATAACAAAAAAAGAAAATAAACAAAATGATAAACACATAATATGAAAAAAAAAATCATAATAAATAATAAATAAATAAATAATACTAGCAAAATAAAAATAAATTAAAAGTACCAGAGCAATCATATTCATCTGAAGCGTCAGCGCAGTTCTCGATGCCGTCGCACCGTTCGGACGCGGGAATACACTTACTGTCCTCTAAGCACTTGAACTCGTCAGCGGCGCACGCGTCCAGAGGAACGTTGTAGGCTAACATAACAAATATAGCTTGAAGATGGAGATATTTTTTTAAAATCAAATATATAAATAGAATATGTAAATTTCGCGGATTTTTAATACTGATGTATGTATTTGCGCGTGTTATGTAAAACAATTAAGACTGAAAAAAAATATTGGTACTATTTGATTTTGGTCTTCATTTCTTCCTTCTTAATAAATAGTGGAGTAATCTCTTGTTAAATATAATAAAATAGTGTACCTGGATCTATAACAGTTGCACTGAAGTCTTCGTCGTTGACCGCGACGGTGCCCAGCATCCTCTTGTTGCGAATATAATCGTGCAGTATGGTGGCTATCCTATCAGTGTCATCGTAACCTATTGTTACAATTTCTAAAGTCACCTTGCAAGTGAACTCATCTGTGGGACGAGATCTGAAAATTATAGAAATAATAGCTCAGTATAGGTAAACTCAAATATTTTATTATTTTGTCTGTACATTTAGTATTTTTGACTGATATGGATAGAGGGACACTAAAAAAGAATAATAGAAAGCAAACACAATTCTGTGTTTTCTTGTCTGTCTGTCTGTATATACGGTCACGCTAATCTCCGAAAGTACTGAACCGATTTACAAAAGTAAATGGGAATCGAACCCACAATCGCGTTTACAATCACATGCATAAGCCCCTGCGCCACAACTGGCCTTAGAAATATAATTGATAGGTAGATTTTTTGTCCTTACATAAAACAATATACGCTAAACTACTCAGCTATCGGTTACAATTAATATGCAAGAAACCTCATTCCACTCTTTGCATTCATTCCTCATTCCATTCCATTCTTTGCAAAACAATACTAGAGGAAATAATTTGTGCACTTTCTCTTATAGAGACTTAATTAGAGCACAAAAAATATAGAAAAATAAATATTAATCCATGCAGAAATGCAATAGTGTCAATGTGCAATTGTGCCAAGCACACCACCGCGCCCCTACAGCTTAAATTTGAAAAATCGAATCTCAAGTAGCATCTCAGAAATTAATATCGAATAATAGAAGAAATGGGACTTGGTCGTGATGAACATTTTTTTGACATTCTTATCATGATAAAACAGATTAAAAATATTTTACTTACTGTATCCGGACAAGGCTCGCACGATGGCTGCCTGGCACATTTGCGTACACAGCATTAACAGCTTCCGCGAGAGAAGAGCTGAAGTTCTTGAACTCAGCCGAGTCCCTGTTAGAGTATTTCTGCTGATAGGGTTCCATCACTACGAATGTTACTCTAATTGTCTCTGTAATAGGAAATAGACACTTTGAGTGAGAGTTTTCTATATTCATTTATCTATTAAGATAGTAAAACGTAAAACAGTAAAAACGTTTAACTTATTTTATTAATCTATCAAGGAAAGTTTGAACTTGGAGCTAAATTTATGAAATTTTTCCTACTTCATAAGACGGGTTTGAAATGTGCTAGATTTCATTCAAGTCGGATAAATAGCTTAGGAATTGTGAAGGGATCAGAATAATATCGCAGAGGATGTATTGCGTTTTTTTCTAATTTACCCGGACACAATCTTGCCTGTCTATACATATTTGAAAAATAAAATTTGATGTAAATTGACCTGGAGTCCTAAATCTATTTTAATATGTGAGGTAAAAATGCTTACTTTCTCTAGGTTCCCGCTCCAGTACGTCAGACACGCCTGAGCCTTCCACAAACTCAGTATCATTGTCTTCGTTATCACTGAAAAAGTCAATGTTAACAAAACATTAAAAAGTGGGATAATGAAAGAAACAAAAAGTAGAAAAATAAGAAAACTAAATTTCTTTAGTTCAGTATTAAGAATATTTAGACGTTTATGTAAAAACAATGTAGCATAAAATTCATTTTCCATTCGGGGGAATCAATATTTTCATTTCCTTGGCCAAGTACCAACACGAAGTGCGGCGTTTAATTCCGCCATTCAACACGCAATATTTTGAAAACTGAAAGGAAAGTAGGGTACAAAATGTTTTCACACACAATTTCACACACATGTTTCCTCAACCTTACAGATGCAGTATATACTTATACTCGAGGCCATAAATTATAATATATTTACATTTATATAGGTACTTACATTTCGTTGTCATCTTCGGTAAAACTTTCTTCGTTAGGAGATGGCGTAGACCAAAAACCTGAAATTTTTCATAAAAAAGATCATGTACAAAAGTTGCTAAATACATGAAAAAACTTATTGGAATTAAATGAAATAAAAAAATAAATCAGTTTACACTGTATCCCGCATAGAGCAGGATAGGGAGAGGGAACCTAGTGTTAGCACTCCGTTCCTCATCTTCCGCCAAATTTTTCGAGGCATTATGGGTTAAGGAAGTTTAAAATATATTTAAAAAAATGTCATTTGAAACGTAATAAAGCATATACAATAAACATACATAAGAAGAGACAATAGATTATTTAACAAGTTGTAAGATACTATTCAATTAATTGTAACTAAAATATTTTCACTTATTAAGCTCTAAATTAACAGTGTTTTTATTATAAATTCTTTTAAAATAATTGCATGTGACCAAACAATTTTTAATATTTTTATTTCAGTAATATCTAACAAGAATTGTTTTCACAAAAGAGTGTTATTAAATATAATAAAATTAAATGTATATAAAAATAACAACTTACTATCTAAAGCCAATCGCTTTAGTCTCTGCAAATGTCGGCCGAAGCCGGTCTCACCAGCATCCACTTCCAAAAATTCATTATCGCCTTCCCAATAAATGTCCTCTGCTGGTGTTGCCTAGAAATATAAAAAATTAAGATATATCACCTACGTGAATTTATTATGTAAAAGAAAACTTATAATAATAATAATATAATATTTATTTTAAATATTAGTACGACTATCGATAATAACCACATTAGTATAAAACTATGCTACAGTTTTAAAGATCCGCTTCAAGCGGCGTTTCATCGGTTGTATGTTTCATTAAAATCGATAGTAAATTAGTCGAATTTTCTTATTTTCTCCTTTTGGTTGAAATTTTTATTATTCAAACAGCTAAAATCTAAACAGGTGGTCTAAAGACCTTCCATTTTACCGTAAATTATTTTTATAACTTAATTTTACATTAATAAGACGTTAAAATAAATAAAAATTAGCGTGAACGCTATATCCTGCACACAGCAGGGTAGGCAGAGGGAAGACACTCCGTTCCCCACTTTCTGCCGATTTCTGGAGTCATTGCGTGTTGAGTGGCAGAACTCAACGCCGCACTTTGAGACGTTAGAAGATGTACCTTTGTTTATTTACAGTATGGGAGTCATGAAACAATATTGTTATTTTGAAAAGACGACATGACTATGTTTTGAAGATTTGATCTAATATGTGCTTATTATATTTGAACTGGGCATTAAAAGTTGTTTTTTTTTATTTTTGCTTTAGAACCTAGTGTTGTGACACTCCGTCCCCATTGAGAAACTTCCGTCCCACTTTCCGCCAAATTGTGTAGGCATCGCGTGTTCTGTGGCGTGTTACCAGAAATAAAGAATGAAGAAGAAATGAAAATATTATTAATTTTCCGTAGTGTGAGAGTTGAACCCGCAACCTGTTGCGTGAACAATCGCATGCTTGTACTCCTGTGCCACGACTGGTATCTATTAAAAGAGATGTCTCTATGTTTTCGTAAAAGAGAAAAAATAACAAACAATTAACTAGTTACAAGTGTGCTGTAGAGAATCTAATAGGTTTGGATGTCATAGTCCTCAGAATACATATCTGAATTCTTTATATTAATAATAAATATACCTATTTACTATAATAATTGAAGCAGAAAACCAAAATTTACTTTCTTTGTAAAGCATCTACTTGTCACAGATCTACATACTTAATGTTACGTTTCTTTTGATGTTAATATTATTATTGTCAATTAACAAATAATAGTAACTTATGAATAATGTACTAACTATATACAATTATTATTAGAAGGAGGTTTTTGGGATGTCTCCAAGAATAGGTAGTTACTTATTGGTGTTTGGGATTGGTCTGCGCACGTTCCGCCCCGCCCTAGTAACGATTTCGATTTGACGGCCCCCTTGCCTTGAATAAACCATTTGACCTTCTTATCGGACTGGAATCCAAATAAAAAGAAATTCTAATCTATTTTCTGGAGATGACAAGCTAAGGGTCCTAAACCTAAAACGCGCCTGGTAGTGGCTACCCGCCTGTGAATTAACGTAATGAAAACAACTATGTAATTTGGCTTTAGAGACTTCAGAATTTGAATTGTCTGCTTAAGCATCATTCGGAGTTTATAATATATTTTTAATAAATCATCAACAATATGTATATTCAAATCATTATCTTTTAAATTTAAATTCACATTCATCTAAATTCATATGGGGTATTAATCCATGCTTTCTATACTATTTCTAATAATTTTAATAAAAAACAACAACAAAAACTGAAAAGCAAAAAATTGTAAATCTTTTAAATATTAACTTTAATAAAATTGTTAAACTTATATAATAATAACCAAGAATTGGTTAGTCGGCGTCGTGACGTGTGCATTTTGTGAGAATTTTATTTTTATCGCTGAAGATTTCTCGCTGTTTTGTTAATTTGATTTGGTTATTGCTCTCTTTTTAAGGTAATTTAATTATATTCAATCATAAATGGTTTCGGGGTTCCGTTTTCAACCCCAAGAGTAGAGCGCCCAGGAATAGATAATCAAAGATTATTTAAAGTACTTTATTGAAAGAATATATTATAACTAAAATACAATTTTTCTCTGGTCTAACTAGACTAGAAAAAAACTCGCAAAGATCAAAATCAATAGATCTTTGCGAGTTTTTTTTCTGCTCGCTTTGAGTTCCGCCACTCAACACGCAATACCTTCAGACTTCGGCGCGTCTACCTACTCTGCTGTATACAGGATACAACGTGAAGCTGATTTAAAAAAAAAAAAGATAAATTACCAGCGTAACTGAAAGCGGGCGTAATGAAATAATATGCATTTTTTTATCTGTGTATTAGTAGGTAATCTAGTATATTTTAATTATCCTATTTACAAGCGACTGCCCTGCTCATGATTGAATGATTCGAACACTCGTTTTCCATATTTTTCTGTATGCCGCTGAAACATGAACCGTGCGGGAGAC
This sequence comes from Heliconius nattereri, assembly GCA_013403645.1. Taxonomy (NCBI): domain Eukaryota; kingdom Metazoa; phylum Arthropoda; class Insecta; order Lepidoptera; family Nymphalidae; genus Heliconius; species Heliconius nattereri. Next base: position 499,027 of record JAAIXI010000202.1, read on the forward strand.
GGAAAAGAAGAAGGTCGATGCCATGGAGATGTGGTGCTGGAGAAAGATGCTCGGGATATCGTGGACAAAATTCCGTTTCAATGTGCCCATACTCCAAGAACTTGGCATCAAAGAACGACTATCAACTCTTGTAGAAACCGGCATGCTTAAGTACCGGTAAGCTTCAGTCACATCTCCAGAAAAAGAAATGACTCCATAGAGCGGCTCGTGGTGCAAGAGAGAGTAGATGGTACCAGACCAAGAGGTAGATCACCCATGCGATGGACAGACCAAGTAAAATCAGCTGTGGGCGGTAAATTGCATGAGTAAACTAGAATGGCGATCATCAGAAAGAAATGGCGTGAAACTGTGGCAAGAATAACGAAAGCCAAGAACGTGACTACGTGATGGCCACGACCGCTATGTCAAGAGCGTAACGACGGAGAAGAGAAGAGAGTTCAATAACAAAAAGAGTAATCAAACAACTCAGTAAAAACTTATTTAAAACTTTATTTGAACCTAAACAAACTTGAGTATAAAATTTACTGTCGAATAGTCTCCTCACATTTTTCATTGGTAGTATAAAATATAATAATTTTGTACAGAGCTTAATACATAATAATTAATACGCTTAAAATACACTTCGTATACATAGGTAATATATATATAATGTTATTACTTAAAATACTTTACTTAATTTTTTTTACCTTCATGCTATATACCGGATGTAGATAGAGGGAGCTTTTTGTCCTTATAATTTATATACTTATAACTCACTAAAGTGACTTACAGGTATATAAATTATAAGCACAATAAAAGCATTCATAAAGTTTAGTTTTTTTCCTTCTTATTTTAAAGATAGGGAATCAAATTTATTATTCCTTTGCTTCAAGGCCTTTTTATCTGATCGCAAAATACCGGGAATACATTTTTTTAAATAAAATTTATAGCGCATCGATGTTGCGTCGACCAAAACGGTGGATATCTTAAATTCTTTTCTTAAAATATATATTGTCATTTTAAACTAAAGAATTGCTAATACCAAAACGATACCGACTACTATATTTTTATGAAATAAAATGGAATGACGTAACATAAGTAGACGGAGGGAAACTAGTGAAAACACTTCGTTCTCCATTTTCCGCCGAATTCAGAAGGAATTGCGTGTTGAGTGGCGGAACTCAACGTCGCGCTTTGCCTCGACACCAGAGTACGAAAAAAATGGAAATATTAAACATTTAATTACCTTGAGTGGGAATCGAACCTTACATACATATAACATTTCTCTTATATATTAAAAAAAGATATTAAAATCATTTTCCGCAACATATAAACAAATCAAACGCCAGTTAAAAAAAAGCGGTCGCAATCATCAATCCTTTTCATAGGCTTGGCTAGTATCATGTAACAAAGCTCAAAGCAAGAGCAAATAAAAAGCCTCATTAGCCGCATACAACATCGTGGTATTCGCAAATAAATCGACCCTCAAGCCGCAATTAGGGAGAGGGGAGGATAGGAAGAGGGATTTCTTCGCAATTTTACTTAGTCCAACATGATCCGCAGACGAGTGTGGAGGACGCGACAAGCAAGATAATAGCGGGTGTCCGGGGACCGCCGGCGTCTGGCGTTTGACTTTGTAACGTTTATCAACAATTTTATTTACGTATTCACGTTTTTTTTTTGTTTATTGTAATCCACAATGGGTAGTACTGAAATGACTGAAATTATTTACTAGCTAATATAATCTTTTATCCAATAATGCCACAGCGTCAATTAGTTAGTTATGTTAACTTTTAGATATATCTCTACTACTGGACCCGAACGCGGCTACGCCCGCTTGAACTATACGAATATTTATTAAATATATTTATGAAATTATTTTCAATTTTCAATAGAGAGATCAAATCACTGTGCAAATCGTTGCTTAGCAACGGTCGCACAGCGATAACGGTTGTTATTAACGTGGCAGAATAAATTGCATGACAAATTCATAAGTATTTTAATATATTGGTATATATAGAAAATATTACAAATATGAGACAAAAAAGTATCCTATGTTCATCCCGAGACACTCAAGTATCTCTATATGAGTATTTTATCACAATTAAATTAGCGTTTTGGCCCTGATTGCGTAAAAGACAGACAGACAGATAGACAGACAAACAGAGTTACTTTCAAAATTATAATATTGATATGGATTACTTATTTCGGTCAATTGAATAAATCCCAAATTATAACTTCGATTTTTACACCGGGATGCACCGTGAGAAATAAAAAAAATCAAGCCCATACCTAAACTATAAGTAGCCTAGCTACCATCAGCCGTGTTCCAGTTGCGTCGTCAAGTCATTCGGAAACAAACAGAATATATCGACACTGACGACCCCAAACTCTTTGGTTTTGTTGGAGGGAAATGTCGTTAAAAAAAAACCAGCACATGTAACATATTTTTCGTAGTACAAAAAATAAACATTAAATAGAGTCTTCATTATGAAAATATCATATCGCATTATATATATTAAATAAATATTTGTGATATTTGTATAAATTTTAAGCTACTGTCAATAAAAAATGAAAAAGAATCATCGACACATCCTGCTCACTTCGTACCGCTATACTCGTACACGTACATATATATACCCACTTGACAAATATTCGTTAATCGCAAATATAAATAACAGATAACTGCCGTGACCATGAGAACGTAAAACAAACATTAAAATGCTTAGCCACATAATATACATGTCTTCGAGTTGACAATTTTGAAATGTCTTAATAAATTCAAATTCAAATTCAAAATATTCTTTATTCAAATAAACTTATAATAAGCACTTTTGGATCGTCGAATGAACATATGAACAAAAAGCTACCACCGGTTCGGAAGGCAGTTCTGCTGAGAAGAGCCGGCAAGAAACTCAATAGTTGTTCTTTTCAAAATCAATGGTACAATCTATTACATTAGTTGGCAGCTATCCTGCATTACATTCAATAGACATTAATTCCATACATGTTTGTCGTCTAAATATTCTTTAAATATTCTTGAAAAGTAAGTTTATACTAGCAGTGGTCAAGGAAGGCGCCAGCGCTTCCAGGCAAGTAAAAATCTGCAAACGCTCAATTTGTGCCCTTTAAAAATCAACCAATTAATCTACATACACTTATTTTGTTAAAATCCCGCAAAACACCATTTGAGTCAACAATTTAACTCAAGCTGTTATTGATATATTAATGTTTAAAAATCGGCACTTTTGTGACTGACTCACTCGCTCAACAAAAACCTACTTATGGACATTTGATACTAAGGAAGACTATTATACATATATAAATATGCAGTAAAAACTCTGAAAATTGATAATTACTATTTAGTAAAAAGACAATCCAGATGGGCCGACGACATAAAGAAGTTGGCGGGAAGCGGATGGGACCGAAAAGCTAAGGATCGAGTGTCGTGGGCAGAATTGGGGAAGGCCTATGTCCAGCAGTGGACAAAAGGTAGCTGTTAATAATGATGATGATAAAAAGACAAAAATATGTATGAAAGGTACATCAAAGAACGTGATAAGAAATAATGCTGTATTTCTCATATATTATTTCTTATTTTCTTTATTTATATAATATTTGTGCAATTTCTTTAGCCCACATGTCACACATATACAGCATACGTTTTTCATTAATCACGTGCTACTGAATTTCAAGACATTTCTTATAGGACTTTAATTAAAAAAATATGAGTGCAGCCCACGAGTCGTAAGCTTTGTTTGGCATTTATGTGAGTAATCACCCAAAGTAGAGCCAAAAAAACCTTTTAACAATTAAATTTATTATTAATCATGAGGCCAGTGCCTCAGTGACTGTAAACGCGACAGGTTGTGTATACGATTCCCACTCGAGGAAATTAAATATTTAACATTTCCATTTTCTTTTAAAATCCATTCCATTCCATCCATTTTCCAAAATTACTATATTCTATAAACACATAGTGCACAAAGTCAAAGTCAAGTCAAGTACTGCACATTAATAATATTCGTTAAGACTATGGCATTGAAATGAAAAGAAGAGGAAAGCGTTCTGGTTTCGTTAGCGCAAACAAACGAGCGAGCCTCCACGTTTACCTTAATCCGTCTGGAAGCGTCACAAAGCAAAAGGGTGGGAAAGAATCCCGCCTTGGCTACATCTACAGAGTAAATAATGGTATGTGGAAATAGAATATTCTCGTACTGAAGTACTAAAACTCTCATACGCCTTTTTTAACATATTTATATGCATTATTATCTCCAATCGTATGTGATATATGGTAATATATTACAATTAGCGAGGTAATTGAGATGCAAATAAAATAGGTTAACTAGCGTCTGCTAGTGCCGTGTTTGGTTTAAATTTGACTGTTTATGAAAATTTTTATCGATCCCATTCAGTTGTAGAGAATTTTCATTTGTAATGTTTTAAATATTTCAATGATGTGTTCATGGGCGTAGGGATAAGGAGGAGGAGGGGGTCTGTGCCCACCCCAAAGGCTGGTGCCCATCTTAGACATCTTACTATCAAAAAATTTGCCCCGAAAAATTAAAAAAACACATATCTACACTAACATTTCTGTTCAAAGCTAAAGAGTACAGCAAGATAATATACAGTATACTAATTTACATGGCAAAATCTCAGCATGCATAACTCATATTTTAATAATATAAGACTTAAAATGAAGGCTACTTTACGTCACAAGTATTATATTATAGCACAGATGTTTACCTCAAATTTACTATAAGAAAAAAATGTAGAATCGACATGGAAAACAGTCATTACAACGAATGTGGAAAAAATATGTTATGTAAAAATTTTATTACGTTGCTGGAATCAGAGCTTTTATTTTAAAAATCTATCTCAATATAAATTTATAAATAAATAGTAAAGAATAAATACATTTTTCATATCAATATTTTGCCAGTTCAGGCCAGTTGTGGTGCAGGGGCACAGACGTGTCAATGTACTGTTATGGACTCGATTCCCACTCGTGGGAATTAAAGTAATTCGACAGAAAGAGGGGAACAGAAGTGTCTTAATACTAGATTCCCAGGTTCCCTCTGCCTATGTGCGGAATACAGTGTGAAGCTAAAAAAATATTTTGCTTTTTAAATATTATTTTTATGAATAGTACAATATACTGTGATGAATAAATATTCGTAATGTAATGCATTTAATCGGCTCCAATAAGCTACGGGGTAAATTCAAAAGGAAAACAGTTTATATAAAAAATTCTGCACTCGTCAGTACTCGTGAAAATAATCAAATTTCAATAATTCTGTTTTATAGATGTATGGATATATGTGTATCTGAATGCAATTATTATAAAGAAATAATTACAGAATAATTATTCAAGAAAACATATAATATATTAAGGTCATTAACGTAACTAAGTAGTGGGCGTAGCTACCACCCTTTTCTTACTCTAAGCTAAAATTAGTTTTTTAATATATTTTTTAAATTTATTATTTACGGTTCTTAAAAAAGAAATAATTTGTATTACCGGGACAAAAATTGCCTAGGCATCCTAGTCTCATATAAATAATTAAATTAAATTGCCATTTTTATTCTTATTTTGATAAGTTTTCAAGTACATCATGTGAACAAATTATAACCAGTTCACTCTATTATAAAGCTTAATGTATGGGAAGAACGACGGAAGTGGCGAGGGAGAATACCTTAGCTAGGTATAGAGGCAGGGGTCGAGCAGATTGTGTTCATTAATACCTACATTAATGAAGGCGCGCCTCAAATTGTTTTCTCAATTAGTGAAAGATAGATAAAGTAAGATAAGTCAAAATTATATGTAAATGTTTTGTGATACTTCATTATATTAAAGATATTGTATTCTTTGATTTTCAATTGTTTATATTTTAAATAAAGTCAGCTTCATGCTGTATCCCGAATATAGCAGAGGGAACTAGCCGATTTTTTTCGAGTCATTGCCTGTTGATTAGCTGAACTCAACGCCGAACTTCGTGCCAGAGCGAAGAAATAAAATATCATTCCCCCGAATAGATATCGAATCTACATTGGTCGCGTTACAATTGCAAACTTATTTAAATGCTTATTGAAAATTAATAATCACCATGAAATTATTATACACACAATTTGAAATATTGCATGGGAAAGTTCACGCGTTACTCGGAATTAAACAATCCTTTATTCTTTTGTTTGCCAAAATACTACCAAATATACCTATATATATAATTTGAGTATTTGCGTTAAATTGAAAAATTTAAATCAGCTGTGATTTATTGCAAATATCTGTATTTATGAAATATTTTCAATTTATAGCTTACATTTCTTTTTAAACTATCATATATTTTTTCTATTTGAATGGTTAAAGATTTTAGCAAAAAGCTCGTAAAAAGATATAAACCAAAATGTAGCAGGGTCGGCAGAGGGTGCCTAGAAGTAAAACACTGAGATCCCCACCTTCCACCGAGTTCTGAAGGCATTGCGTGTTGCGTGGCTAAACTCACGCGCGTTAGATATTTCATTGCATCGAGTGGGAATCGAACCCACAGCCCGTCTCGTTTACAGTCACACGCTTGCCTCTGCGCCACGACTGGCCTCATACTATATGTTCGAAAAATTCAGAAACAAATATTTATATGTTCCAGATATTCAATTAAGTTCCATTTAAGCATGCGTGATAAACCAGACATTATGTCTAAAAACATAACAAAAGAATTAATACATTACATTCAATATTCTCGATTAAACTAAATTATAAATTTCCATAATAACAACGCTAATATACGGAACACAAGCGGCTCGCTGTGAGTCTCATACAATATATTTGCTCGGCAAATTCTAGTGTAGCAACTCGATCTATTATTTACGCTTCAAATTATTTCAATATACTGAAAGATTAAAATGGACGCATATCTATATATTGGAGGACATAAAGTGTCACTATAAATACGACTGGTTGTAGGTTCGATCCCCACTCGAGGAGATGAAATATTTATTTATTTATATTTCGGAGTGTTTTAACACTAGGTGTCCTCTGTCTACCTTGCGGTGTGCGGGATAGAGCGTGAAGCGGATTTTTTCAATGATAGAAAGGTATAATAAGAATACTATGTTTTTTTTTGTTTTTTTTACTTTCACGGTGTAGTTTCTCAATTTAGATAATTATTTTTCCATTGGATAGCATATGTATGGGTGGGTATAGTATAGTAATTTTTCGATAAATGCTATTTGTATAAATTTAGTATTATATCACGATGCTTTAAAATATTAACTGTAATCAAACGTGAAAGCAATGGAGCAAGGTGAATTATAAGTGTTCTTTTATAACATAATTTGTAGGCACAATATAAAAAATTTAAGCTTCACTTCAATTATATCTATCTATAATCATCGAATCACCGTGATTCCCTTCACCCTTTATTTCGAAACTATATCGTAAAAGTTAATTTAGTACATAAATATTAAGAATATGTAAAAAAAGAACACAATATAATAATAATACAAAAACAATATATTATAATAATATGTGATAAGTATATGATGAAATAAAAATATAATATGAAAATTTAAAAAAATATATATATATATACACATATATGGCAGATTTCCATAATGAAAATTATTTCATTGTATCCCGCATGTAGCACGGTAGTCAGAGTGTGCCTAGTATTAAGAGACCCCGCTTTTATAAATGAAGATATTAAATATTTCATTTCCTCGTGGAGAGGGAATCGAACACACACCCCTACACTGCGACTACCTCCTATATATATATTTTTAGATATTGTAGGCTTTACTGGAATATGACGTAAGCGGTCACGTAGGAAGCATCGGTGATACGTCTTTATTGAGATAGGTAGAGCGTGGGTTACATGTCACTGTATCAACAATGCTAACATTTCATGTAAAATTTCTATTTTTTACTTAGATTAAAAATATAAAATATGAGTAGGACTTTTGAAATTGTTTCTGTGCCAAGGATTCATTTTAGTTTAATTGAAAGAATAACATGATTTTAATGTTTTTCTTTTTCTAATTTTATCGAACTTAAGTTAGAGTAAGATATTAAGGTAGGTAGGACTGTGTGGGCTTTAATACAAAATATCCGAATTGGTGTTATCTATTAAACTCTTGTCAAAGTATCAATATAAGTTTTATAGAATAATAAAAATCATTAAGATTCAAGGTCCTAAAAGTAAATATCAATATAGTCGTATGTATCGAATCTGTCTGGTACGAACTTCCCGTACACCAAGTGTAATGGACTGAAAATTAGGTTAGTTATGCTTGCTTTTCAGAGGGCTGCCAAACAAGAAAAAGTATTTTTTTTGTAAGATTACTATAATTAGAAGAGGCTAGTCGTGCATAAGTGAGTGAATGTAAACGCGACAGGTTTTGGGTTCAATCCCCACTCGAGGAAACCACTCAACTCAACTTAAGAACTTAAAAATAATACATAAGAAAACCTAAGAATGTAATTTTTCATATATGCTTATTGAACAAAGAAAAAGCTCATAAAAGTGGCCACACTACTGTAAAGCATCTATATTACAGAATTCGTATACATGTGCCCGACATCATATTAAACTTATTTCAGTTAAGTTATAGTGTTAAGACACTCCGTTCCCCATTTTCCACCGAATTTTTAAGGCATTAACGCCACAAGGCATTCAGTGATGATTTCATCTGAAGACTTTTCAGTATTTGAAAGTTACATAAATATGTAATATATATACACACTGCCAGAAATTCAAGTTCCAAGAAACAAAACAATTATTAAGTACACTAATCATTTAATATTAGTTATAGTAGTTTAATATTATTCACACTTAGAAAAATTTTCGCAATAATTTGTTACAATAATATATAAAAAAATATTTATATATGAAACTGTTTTTAAACTGTTTTTCTTATAACGTATTGTTTATTATAAAAATACGTACAAAATTAAATCACAGATGAGATTCAATATAGTCCTGTTTGCAGAAACATATGTCGATTCATTTGACATGCACGCTCGTGTATTATGTCAATTGAATACATTTATTATTGTTAACATATTTAATCATATCCAGCTTCACGCTGTATCCCTGATATAGCAGTGTATGCAGAGGGAATCTAGTATTAAAACACTCCGTTCCCCATTTACCGTGTCGAGTCGAGGAACTCAACGCCGCGCTTGTCTTGTTGCCAGAAACAAGAAATGATAATATGATTGATAATAATTCATTTTCCCGAGTGGGAATCGAATCTACAACTGTCGCGTTTACAGTTTGTGCCACTGTACGCCATGACGACCTTAATATATAATTATTTTGATTATTTTGATGAAAATATTAGATGCAACCCTAATTCAGTTTCAAAATTAGGGCCCTTCTTTCCGTCGATCATATTACTCCCGCTCGTAAGCTCTATTTGCTTAAGATAAAATTAAAGTTAAAATCATTTATTGCCTTGGTTTTCACTAATGTTTTTTATTGTTTATTTAGTTTCAGTATTATTTATTAACTGTATATTATAAATAAAGAAAACTAAGTTTTATAAGGAAATATTATTTTCCTTCATAGCAAGATAATATGGTATTTATTTTCAACATTTTTTTATGGGAGCTAATACATAAAGCCGACTAAAACTCAACTAAAATGAGAATCGTGGGCACGCGTTTGGGGTGTATGCGATTTTACCCAAGGGCGCAAGGCAAAGGAGGGTGATATGTTAATCGGCCTATGTATGTATGTATTTGTATGTTTGTTTGATGATTCTTCATTCTTCATTCGTCATTCGATTCGTCTTAATTTTGATGAGCGTCTCTAAAGACATGTCAATAGTCTTACTTTACTACAGCCACATTCAGATCTCATTTTTACAAAATATAGAAAAAAAATCGATAAATTATATTAAATGGGGTATAGTCACTGCCTACTAGTAGTCTAATTGTTTGTGGTCTGCGAAACCCACTCAGAGCTGCAGTAGATTATTCATTCTTGGGACCTATCCTTTTAGACCTATTTTCAGTTTGACGCTGTACCCCACTTGTAGTATAGTAAGTAGAGGGAACCTAGTGCTAAGATACGCCATTCCCCATTTTCTGCTGAATTTTCGAGGTGTTGCATTGTCACCTGAGCGTAGAAATCTTACCAAGGCACCCTATAAAATTGGTACCTGGGCTGGCTCATAAAATATTATGGTTAATTCTTTTTAGTTTACTTGTAAATATGTAACTCTAGTCGTTTTAGCATTGACTTTAACTGAACAATCAACGTTCATGTATATATGTAAAGTGAGTAACAAATGAACATGTATTTTTGCAGACACGATATATATATTAATATATTTGTAATAAATTCGTGGGAACTTATTGACATATGGAACCAAGACCACAGCCCTGCACCACAAAAGGATCGCTTATGTCACTAATATAGAAATAAATAAATTTGACATCACTCTATTAGTAATAAGTCAAGCCGCCCCATATTCTAGAACGGAGATGTCACTGTGAGAACAGCAAGTTTGTTTTTCAAGATTAGGCCCACAATACCGAGAATTTATCAAAGATGACGTCAGAACTGGGTGACACTTTGTTTTATGTGTCATTTCAGTTGTCCTGTAATAGCAAACAAACGACGAACAATCACTATAGATGTCTTAGGGTGGTAATATCAGCTTCACGCTTGATCCCGCACACAGCAGGATAGGCAGAGGGAACTTAGTGTAATGACATTCCGTTCCCCACTTTCCGCCGTATTCTGGAGGCATTACGTATTGAGTGCTGAAACTGTAATATAAATGTAAATAAATATTTTATTTCCTCGAGTGGGATCGAACCCAAAACCGTCGCGTTACAGTCACACTCTTGTGCCGCTGCGCCACGACGGCATCTAATAATAATTATAGTTATTTATTATTATTATTATTTTGTTTCTCGCTGTATCCCGCTTGTAACAGGTTAAGTAAAGGGGGAATAGTGTTAAGAAACTCCGCTCCCCAATTTCCGCCGAGGAAATTGGCTGCATTGCGTGTTCAGAGGCGCGCTTTCCCTCAACGCCAGAGCGAACAAAAGAAAATATAAAATATAACATTTCTTCGAGTGGAAATCGAATCTACAACCTACCAACGTATTAACAGTCACAAGTTTGTACTCCTGCGCCAGGATAGGCGTCGTCGTAAAACACGACTAATGTAAAACTAAATTTTCCTCAAATTAATTATAGCTGGTGTAGCGTAGTACGCAAGTCTGAGAAAATATTGTACGTTCGAACAAATAATATTAGAATTTGTAAGAGGTATAGAATATCAAGAGCAACATATGATTGTCAGGTTATTATGAAACGTCCAATGCAAGTCTACTTCTTTGTATATTACGTGATGAAGTTAGAAAATAGCACAAAAGAGAATATTCTTTGCTACATATTTTAAATTCTTATAAATTTATATATTCTAATCATTGTCATTGATTTAGTGTTTGCGGTGAGCCAATTTGGTGGCTTATTAGAAACAAAAATATGCAATTTACTTTCATTAGAACTATAGCCCACAATGTATTATGAAACGTAAAAACTCATTTTCCCTGAAATCTTCTTTTAGTGGTCAACTACACTTACCAAGGAACCTAAATGATAAGCTTTAACTATAATATATGGAGGCCATTGTAGCGCAAGGGCACTGGAGTGTGACTATAACGCGACAGTTCTGGGTTCGATCTTTACTCAGGGAAATGAATTACTATTTATTATTTATTCATTTCTTTTCTCTAGTACCAGGGCAAAAGCGCGGCGTTGATTTCCGCCACTCATCTCGCAATATTTTATTCAAGTCTTCAAAATGATAACATTATTAGATCACGGAAATAATTCGCGGTGTCACGGTTAAAGTCACGGTGTCAACGTTATTCAAATTCAGGATTGGGCTTGGTATCTACTGTTGGCTTTGGTCTATATAAGTGAAATAAGATCAGCTTCACGCTATATCCCGCACATAGCAGGATAGGCAGAGGGAACCTAGTGTTAATTCAGGAGGTATTGCGTGTTAAGTGGCAGAACTCAACGCCGTGCTTTATCTCGACACTAACACGAAGAAATGGAACTATAAATTTAAATAAATATTTCATCGTCTTGAGTGGGGATCGAACCCACTATCAGTCGGTTTTACAGTACAATCTGTGCCTCTGGGCCACGACTGGCTTTGGTCTATGCATTTACTATAAATTCAATGCTCTCTATATTTAGCTCTATAGTAGCTTAAGGCCGTCGCGACTCAATGGCACAGCGAATGAAAACGTGATGGTTGTGAGTTCGATCCCCAGTCAGGGGAATTATAATAAAAAATAATAAATCACTTGATGTACTGGGGCGATTTAAATATAATCATTTCTCCGAGTGACAATGGAAAAATGTTTCATTTAGAAAAGTGAAAACTATCATAATTTATATATAATTTGATCTGCTTGTTAAAATTTTGTCAAATATACTTAAAACAATAAAGCGTTAAGCAATTTACAATTTAAAGTAAAAAATATAAATATATTTTTATTACTACCGATATTTTTGAACAAAACTGTGGTTATATAAAAAGATTGTCCTTCAAGGCTTTAGTAACTCAGAAACCGATGATATCATCACGTCGAGGTACCTATTCTAACGTATATATTATAATTTTAGACTCTATATCATCTGTAATTGAAGCTACTATACGATTCAAAGAAGACGGCTTAAACTTGTGAATATTACATTATTGACATGTAATTAGTTTCGCTTTGAACTATGACACTTTTGTATATTAGTCACTTTTTTATGATTCAAAGACTTTTAAAGTTCTTGAGGCCAGTCGTTGTACAGGAACATATGAGTGCGATTGTAAATGCGACAGGTTCTGGCTTCGATCTCTACTAGAGGAAATGAAATATTTAATATTTTCTTTTCCTGGATCTTCTATATTAATAATATCAATGGGAAACAATTCTGCAAAACAGAATATACGAATATATAAATAAACGAAATAAAATATTATGCCTATAAACTAAATTGATCCACAAGTTGTTTTCTTCGCCTGGACTTCGTAACTGGATGCGGTGTTATGCTGTTGTCGGCTGCTGCGCTTGCGCATTGTTTCAGTAGTGTCGTTCTGCTAATGATGATGGTGAGTATGATATAGTTTCCGATGAAGGTTGGCATAAGTACCAATAACCGTAATAATGTATCGATTGGCTAAATATTTGGACCTAGCCCATGAGATTACCGCCATGTGGGATGTCAATGCGACTATCATTGTGCCGATAGTGGTTTCGGTTAACGGTTTAATAGCGAAAAGCCTCGACCAACATCTTAAGAGGCTATCGCTTAGCAGTTGGATCAAGAACCGGATACAGAAGGCAGTATTACTTGAGACGGCACGTATTGTGCGGAGGTTCCTCTCTCTGGAGCCCTAGCCACCGATGGCTTGGACCCTTGTCCCGCCCTCGGAAGAGTGGTTTTTTTTTATATTTTTAAATGTATCTTTTTTATAATAATTTATATTTAAAAATGTAAAATTGATTCACTAATTTAATAAAAGTATATTCTGTATCGATTGGTACTACATACAGGTAGAGTGCGCACGAAAGCTTTCAACCGGTTCGAATTCGGAGTGGGGGAGGGGGTGGGGGGGGGTTGGTTATAGCATAGGATAGTTTTGTTTTGATAGTAATGTTTTATAGAGGAAGTGGCGTACACAAACAAACTTGCAATGAATCATCACTTTATCGCATGGTAAGATGATACTCTGTAGAATCGGGTCTGTGTCTTAATAGGCTAGAAACAAATACATTTATTGATAGACTGGGACTACTGGAATGGGACTAATTAGATAGTGTATTATACTTATTTAATGTTTATTTGTAACTATGACGAATAAATTAATAGTTATTTTTATCCATGAGGGTAATGTGTTTCTCAGTGAGAATATTGATATATAGAAATCATATCTTCAAGTGGAGATCGAACCCATAACCATCACGTTACAGTCACACCCTTGTACCTCAGCGCCACGACCGCTCACAAACATATATTACGCAGAAAAATGCAGATCTGTCATACAGTTCATCATATCGTATAAAAGTATACACTGAATATAAGGTATTTTCTAGAGACTCATTTACTGGTGCCCCTCAGACATTTAAGAGATGAATACCATTTTTAGCGTGGTTTTAGAAATGAAACTGTCAATTCACTAGAATTGAGTCAAGGTTAGCGTAGATATGTAAATATTCATAATAAATTATATAGAGTTTAATTGTATAATTCTGTCAGATTTACGTTTTAAGAAGTTTTATGGTAAAAGTAAGAAATTTATGTATAATATGTATATTTTATATCATAGACTGTGTGTGTGTGTGCCAAGCTGAATTGCTTTTATAATTACTTACTACTAGAAAAAAATCAATTCAAAAACGGTGATCCCTAGGTAAAGTATCGAAAGTGAAAAATCGTTTGAATTGTCGAAAAATTATGTGAGCGATTTTGTTCCGTTCGATAAAATTTAACATTTGTTATGCTAGAGCCCATAGACCTTCGTCATTTTAGCAAAGCCGAAATTTTGGGAACTATTAGTCTAATAACTAGTTAGACAGTATGCCTACTTACTAACTCCCCCCCTTTCAGAGGAAGCGCCAAGGAACGGTATTAATCTTCAAAGTTTCTTTGCTAAAATGGCATAGGTCTGGAGGCTCTGGAATCTAGCTGGAAGATCTAGCCGGCAGTTGTTACATGTAATATAAAAGTAAAATATCATGAAAAATGGAATATAGCAATACATATACAATAAGCGCAAAATCCAAATACAACATTCTATAGAAATAAAAATAAGTAAAAATGGCAAAACACGTATCTATCTGAATAGACAGCCTTTGAATTACAACCGTTTCTATAACCTGTGTTGCGTCTGTCGTACCTATAGTGAAACCATTCATTATTTGCTTGTGAAAATCTACATAAATATAAAAAAAGAGCATGGCAAAATTGACAATATAAGATATGACAACTGAGAATGTACAGAAATTCCACCATTTCATGAACTCATTACCTATACGTGAAGAAAAATAATATTTCAATTCAAATTTATAACTTTTATTATTTTTATAGCTCGCCGTATCCTGCCATAGGCGTATCCAAGTGTTAAAACACTCCGTTCCCCATTTTCCGCCAAACTCCAGAGACGTTGCGCGTCGCGCTTTTTGCGTCGACACCAGAGCGAAGAAATGAAACTATTAAATATTTAATTTCCTCGAGTGGGAATCGAACCCATAACCAGTCACACGTTGGTGCCTCGCGCAACGACTGGTCTCAAAAGAATATTTCAATATTGAATGATACATATATAAAATATCAACTATTGATTTTTCATATTGTAAATATTCTAAAATACGAACTCAGTCTTAAAAAAATGAACGTTTTGATTCAACTAAATTTAACATTTTAATGAAGATTGCATTGAATACGGTATACGTGCTTCATATTTATTTTCGACAATATTTTGAACTTCAGAAAAAAGGAAAAAAAAATGTTCACTAAATCCAATGGCGTCCCACAGCCGCCATTATGTTTTTAACGTCATCTATCTAAGAACACTTGGGCTGTTAAAACGAATCTAACGATACCACAATTATGTAAATCCGTTCAGCGTTTCTGTAGATATGAGGTAATAAAAAATATTACATTACATACATACATCCAAAATACACGCGAAAAGCATAACCCTTCCTTAGCAGTCGGAAAAAAACAACGTGTAAATAAAAACATTAAACTATTAACGCTTCAATTATCTTAAATAACGCATAAATATAAAAGTAACGAAGTGAAACATATATAGAGTTCATTCAATAAATAACTTAACCTTAATAAACATATGTACGTACGTAACCTACTAAGATAAAACCATCTCATATTCAAGATTTCGACCGGCGCGGGCGTGAGGCAGACGGTTTTTTTAAACTAGTTCCCGCGGCTCACACCGCCTCACGTGAGGGTCCTTTGTCATGGCACTCCTCCTAAACAATTGTTAAACATTCCCTCCGTGCACAGCTATCTTTACATTGCAACCATACCTAGTATATTTTTCTGTTTTTCTCTCATAAGTTAATTCTTAACTTTTTTGACTCGTTTGATGTTATTTTTAATAATAATATATAGATATGCAAAATGCAAAATCTAAATATGATCTTTGATTACTTTTTTACCTAATTTAAATATATAATATGTTGATTTTATAATATACCTTTTTAAATTGTAATCATTATCGAGCTGTATGAATATTTTTCAATCTTAATTAACTAATGAATTATCATTAATGAAATTTACATATTACGTTATAAGATTCTCATACCAACTAAACGAGTCGATTAATAGCTAAAAAAATATAAAATTGTCTTCATCTACTGTTTCAATTTACTATATCTATCTACTACTTAGTAAAATCCGTATAGTATAACGGGTCTTAAAATTATCATCACCAACATCATCAGCCTGTCCTCGTCCATTGCTGGACACGCTGCCTCCCCATTGGCACGCCACTGTGCTAGCACTTCAGCTCTTAATTATTATATAAGTACCTATACAAAATACGTGTTACTATAGTTAATTTAAGTGCAACTATAAAGGTACACTATAAAATTTGTAGGCATAGGCCCGGCGTTGAGTTCCGCCACTCAATATGCAATACCTCAAAAATTTCGGTGTAAAGTGGGAAACGGAGTGAACGGAGTTATAAGCGGGATACAGCGTCAAGCTGATTTTTATTTTAAGATTTGTTTCATTACTAATACACGGAAGAAAAAATATATTAATTGGTTCGTGATTATTATAGGTATATGGATATTGATATTGAAGGTACATTAATTTAAAAACGTCTGCAATTTGTCGAGCCTGTAGTGTATCCGTTACATTGATTGATGATCTTATAATATTGAAATTTTTCGTAAGCGAATTTAAGTAAATGTTTCATTGAACGCGAACTATGGATAAGTACATAAATTACAAATAGAAGCATACTGAATTCGTAGAGCAGCGGCGTGTGATTCTAAACTGCTGCTGTGGGTTCGATTACCATTCGCAGAAATTAATATTTTCGTTCCTTCGCTCTATTCAATATTTGGTGAAAACTGGAAAGATGGGGATTGGAGTGTCTTAACACTAGGCTGCCCTGCTACATGCGGGATAGAGCGTGAAGCTGAAACAAAACTATCGTGGGTATAGAAAAAATATTTCAGCGTAGCAACACGTAGTATATCTATTTTAAGATTCATTACAGTCCTGTATCATATTACCTATATAAATGTTTACAAATAACAGGCGATTGTTTTCAGCTTCGTCAGGAAATAGGCAACAAGGCGACACAAATTCATATTTATAAACGTAAGGATTCATTCGCGTTCGCTTTTGAAGCTTTAGAATTAAGTTCATACTTTGGCCTATCAACATCTTTGAACAATACTTTTTTAACTTATAGATACCTACTATAACTACTTATAACTATATTATAATTATAAATTAATAGCAGCCAACACGGCTTCGCCCGCTTAAACTTATTGTAATATATTACTGTAAAATTTCACCTAAATCCGTTCAGTAGTTTTTGCTTGAAAGCGGAACAAACACCTCACAAACTTCCATATTTTGAATATTAGTAAGATTATATATCCAAAAATATATAACATTCTTATTTTTATCAAATCCGAAAAAGTTGGATGCTTCCCTTTTATCCATTATAAGTGAATAAATCCCCGAAGTACAAGCTTATAAACTTACGTTCCGCCGTCACCCCTTGAAAATCAGAACAACAAATACAAGAAATACCTTCTCGTACATTTTAACAGTTAAAAATGCATTTTTTTTGTAAATATTAGTTTGACTCCATCGTTGCTAGGTATAGTTACTGACTAGTGTATAGCCAACGGTTATGGGTTCAAATACTACTTGGGTAAAGGGTAAATAAATTTCAATTATTTTCTTTTCTCAATGGACAAAGCGCCGCGAAAAGTTCTGCTATACCTTTGTACGAGTATGTGACTCTATGTATGTATATCTGAATAATGACATTCAGTTTTTTCTATTATCTTATAGTAACAACGTATTATTCACATCTTGTGTGGAACAATGAACCTATTACAATAATCCATTAAAAATCCAGAGTCTAGTCGTGACGTGACAGGGTTCAAGGGTAAAAAACGACTGTAAAAAAGACAAGTGGTGTTCGATTTCATTTCATTTTCTTTTTCCTCCCTTTGCTACAATGCAAAGCGCGGCGTTAAGTTCTGCCATTCAACACGCAATGCTTCTTACTCAGTTGCCAAGTTCACTCTGCCTACCCTGCTATGTGCGGGATACAGCTAAAGCGGAAAGTTAATAAAATAGAAATTAAGAAATGGTATCTTTAGCAAAAGTTCTTCAACCGGACGTACGACAACTGAAATGTGGATATCGAACAATAAAAGACCAATAAATAAGATATTAATACTATACGATACGATTAGCTTAATCGTATGAGATATTTTTAATATTTTTATAAAAAATTTTTTTTCTAAGTTTAGAGTTAAGTACAATTCTTCGACATCGATGTATAAAGTCCTATACGAAAGAATTTTCGGGTACCATACTGTTTTTTTTTGTTTATTCATATATTTAAAATATATAAAATATTATCACAAATGGCACGAGCCATCAACTAATTTTACAAGTTCACAGTTAAATGTTAACGTTTAGCGATTAAATACTAGAGCTGTAATTACAAACACACTTCCAAATAAAATAACTTTAGAAAAGATCCGAAACTATTTTTGTTACTCTTTTTTAGTTTTGATTTTTACGCCAACATGCCTACAAATAACAAATAATAAAACCTGGTACTGTCATGGATATATTATTTTTTTATTTATGAATTCAAAAATGATGAATTAAAAATAGTAAGGATTTTCGGGGGATTCCATCGTCAGATCCTGACTTGGTGGTAATGGGACCAATGGGAAAAGAAACATAAAAAAAAACAAGAATTCAAAACTGATTCACAAATGACGCAGACATCGACGAATACACATTAAAAATACCATAACTTTCAAATACAGAACTTCCTCCTTCATAAAAAAAAACAAATCATTTTAAAAATAATAATAACAAAAAAAATGTAGTGTTGTAACAACTCAACATTGATATCCGATTACATCTTCTCTTTGGGGCGGCGTGTAATAGCTCATGAAATATATGTAAGCGAGAGATCTTCTGCCACTCAACGCGGACGACGAAACGAAAATAGGTACCTATAGAGGTACCCATAAGGGGTACCTATAGATGTACCTATATAGGTACCTATAAGGGTACCTATAGCTTTCAAACGATTGTTAACGCTTCCCGTAATCCCTTTTTGACTTTTCAACATGTCAGTCATTTTTTTTGTCTTTGAAGATAGTCTCGATATGCCATTGTTTCGACGATTTTGCTTAAGATTGTAATATATATAGATTATAATATTTTAAATAAATTATATGTAGTCGTCGTGGCGCAGTTGTACAAACGTGTAGCTGTATATGCGACGGTTGCGGATTCAATTCCCACTCGGGGAAATTAATGATTATTTATCAATATTTTCATTTATTGACTCTAGTGTCAAGGCAGAGCACGGCGTTGGTTTCCGCTATTCAACACGCAATACTTCAAAAAATCGGCGTACAGTGAGGAGCGGAGTGTCCTAACTAAGGTCCCTCTGCCTACCCTTCTATATGCGATTTTGCCATTTAAGCAACCGAGGTATTGTAAAACTTTGCTTAACTCTGTGAGGGTATGATCAGTTAATAATATTTAGTTATGTTTTTTTAATATAATATTATATTTTATATATATAATCTATATATATAAAAGGACTTGTCCTCACTGACTGAGGTAAGACGCGCGCACAGCCGTAACCGCTGATGATAGAAATGTGAAATTTGGACAGATGTTTACTTTCGTAATCAGGACATCCACTAAGAAGGGATTTTGAAAAATTTTAACCCTAAAGTGGTGAAATCGGGGTTAAAAGTTTGTATGGAAAAAAAATTAACCGGCTCCGATTTTTATAAAATTGTAAATTCAGACTCTTGAAAATATTTAATTGAACACGTGTTTCATGGTTTTCTAGAATTCTTCCCCTAAGGGTGCAAATAAGGGATCGAAAGTTTGTATGGAAAAAATCTTAAATCGCCACCGATTTTTATAAAATTAGAAATTTTGACTTTTAAAAATATTTCATCGAACACATGTTTCATGGGTTATTAGAATTCACCCCTAAATACGCAAGCGAAGCTGCGCGCGTCCGCTAGTATTATATATATATAATATTATATTTTACTGAAAGTAGCAGCTTATCTATATAAAAAGCTAGATTATAAAAATTATTTTCTCTATTACTTCATGCAAACACGGCGATATACTCCTTTGTCCACATTCGTCTAAATTTAAGACATATCATGTTAAGTGGCGGTACTCGACTAAGAAAGAAATGAAATTGAGTAGAAATTGAACCTCCAACCTTCGATTCGATTGAACTTCATCTTGAACCACGACGTCCTAAGTTTCAAATTGTCACTATATAAAATTAATATAGTTTTAATATTTGTTATGTTTAATTAGTTCAACTATTTTTTTCATATAACATAGAGCCTATAGCCAGTATAGACTCAAAATCCTTATTATGAAAAAAACATGTGATCCCGTTAACAAGAATATAATCCGCCGCCGACCGTTCGCTGCGTTATAAAATTACGAAGTTTTTCTCACAAAATATTACTGTGTACTAGCTTTTATCATACAGGATAAAAATCAATGAAATGGGTAAATCAGCTTAACGCAGCAGCGGGGTAGAAGGAACATAGTGTCAAAACACTCCGTTTCCTAATTTTCGTTGAATTTTTTAAGGCTTGGCGGACTTTTGCCTTGGTGCCGGGGCGAATAAATGTAAATATTCCTAAATAATAATTCATTCCCTCGAGTGGAGATCGAAGACACAACCGTCGCGTTCTGTCACAACCATGTACCGCTGCGCCGCCGCGACGGCCTACCTAATAAATATACTAATAAAAATATAACTACCTACGACACTGCATCGAACTATTTGGATTCTTTCAAAAACAGAGTTGTCAATAATATCCAAAGCATGTTTATGCTCTTGCGGATGTCTAAAATATTATTAAATTAAATATATTTAAAAGCCAATAAAAGCTTCACATTGTCAGTACTTAATCAAATGTGCCGTCTGTCGTTTACTATACTACCCCTAAATAGAAAAATATTTAACTTTTATTAAACATACTCGTATCTAAACTATCGTATATAACACTCGTGTGACTACAATGAATATTTTCATTTTCTCGCTCCAGTGACGCAAAGCGGAGCGTTGAGTTCCGCCATCAACACCCAATGCCTGATGTGTGCGGAATACAGCGTTAAGTTAAAAAAAATAAAATTAACAAATATTTTAAACTGAATTTGAACACCACGCCTAAATCGTTGCAAGCGTTTGAGGCATGGCTGGGTTTGAATATAATACATATATTCATAAGTTAATGGGACGTTCATGTCATCTGGAATACCCAAAACGGTATTCTTATTGTTATTCAACGGACGACCCAAGATCAGCGGTCAAGAAATTTCTTTTGCAAGTTTGATATCACTATTAACTGAATGTCAAATGCGAGCCTAACTCTTATGTTACACTGTACATGTAAAAATATATCAGCGTTGCCAGGCGTCCTGATTTTGGTGGGACGTTCCGATTTTTTGCTCCGTAAATTAAATGCCTCGAGCATAATCATAATCATACCATCTATCATACAATAAATGGCTAAAAACTACTGCTGTTCCATATTTTTTCTGTAAAAATCTCGCTTTTGTATTTGAAACGCTTAAAATCTCACTTTTCCCCGAAGTAAAATTTGGCAACGCTGAAACATATGTATTCAATAAATATTAAACCTACAATTAGTTATTGGTTACACCGGAAAATGTTAGTAATACATTAAAAATGGGCAACAAAGGATCAATCAAAGTGTCCTGTTTCCAAGCGGCCGCGCCGGTCAAGGCGCTAAGAGGGGTTTCTTGTCAGCGAGCGCGCTTTCCGCCGCTACGTCATCCTTGCCCTATTGAGATTGATGTTCAAAACGCTCGGTTCCTCCGGCTGCCCCGGACAGAATACTAAGAGGGTGGGAGCCATTCCTCGCTCAATTAGCCCCCGATCCAACCGGGTTTTGTCTTGGCCGACTATGACGCCTTCAGCACTTCGCCGCATACCAAATTATACCCATATTTTTCATGTAAGCCCTGCTATCAAAGTATCGTAATCAGCGCCAAGTTAGACATTTTTCGACCAATAGAGTTAAGTTTTATCGCGATTGTAGCGTTTTCTTATTACCTTTTACTTTATCTTTATTGCTCCTTCGTGGGCAGAACTTAATAATATTCTACGATAATATAGGGCATCATTGTCATATGTTATAATTATTTAATGGCTGTAGAAAATTAGAAATTAATGTAAATCCGATTGTATCTTTCCAACCGTGCCTCAGTGGCGTAAAATGTAAATGCAAGCGTTAACTGACATGTTATGGGTTCGATTCCCACTCGAGGAAATGAAGTATTTAATATTTTCATTTCTTCGCTGTGGTTCCCCCATTCAATACGCAATAAATACCTCCAGAATTCGGCGGAAAATGGGAAACGGAGTGTCTTAACACAAGGTTCCCTGTGTCTACGCCGCTGTTGTGTTTTTTTTTTCTAGTTAATATATTTCTTTACATATGATATATATCAAAACAGCAAAGTGAACTTTTGTTTTAAAGCAACAATGAAGCCTGGGCTCGTAACGCTGAAAGGCCGATGTGTAATAACTTAACAAAATTGAGTTAATAAAACCTTTGGCCGAGCAATTGAAACGTATGGGACAAATAATTTTGTGGCGTAATATTTCGATGGACATATCCCATAAATCAAATTTAAGCAGTTTAAAAATGAGCACAGGGCTGGCATAATTGATACAGATGATTGGTAACAAGAACAAGCGACGTGCGTACTCGTAAATTAGTTTAATGAAAACACGAGAAATAAATTGAATGACTGAAATTGGAAAAAATAGAGTTATTTTGTATATAAAGTAAAAATAAATAAGAATTATCACTATAGTTCTTTCCTATAAGTTATCCTATAATATTTTTTCTCGCATGCAATTATTTATTATGAAGTTACAGTGAAAAATACAAAAATTAAACAATATCGACACACATTTTTTGCTTTTATTTATTTATTTGTGCATGTAACTTATACACATATGTATTGAAACCAAGTTTTTATATTTCGTCACTATGCAAAATTTACTCAGTTTAAAATAAATCAATGGAATAAATCCTCTCTCATTTCTATAGTTACATAAATGAAAAGCATAAAATATTTTTTTAGAAAAAGCTTTTATTTAAACGCTATAAAAAGAAGAAAATAAATTTTGTCTTTTAAATTTTAACTATCAACTCATAACATTGTACACAATTTATATGATCATAGAAGCTTGTCGCACGATTTCCTTATGTAAGTAAACTAGTACTAATTTAATTATGTAAAATCTGCTAAGTTTAAATTTTTAAAGTTTCAATTTAATTAAATATTTATTAACGCGACAAGCTTTTTTTTGCTTTTAATTTATTTTTTACTTTTTAGTTACCACTGGCTAGGTTTCTCTCACTAGATGTTATGTTATTTTTCTAATTATTCTCGGCAAGCCCTTTAATTTGATGCGCGTATTGCAGATGTGCATAAATAATAACTATTCCGCCATGTTAAAAGTTCCGCCATATTGGATTTATAACAACGTCACATTATTTTTCGAGTTACTCTCAACAAGCCCTTTCATTAGATACTTATATTATAGAAGTGCAATAAATATAAATATTCCGCTATCTTGGATGGTCCGCCATATTGGATTTAGAATAACGTCACATCATTTTTCAAGTTGCTCACAAGAAGCCCTTTTATTTGATACGCATAATTTACAAGTGCATCAAAAACTATTCTGTTACTTTGGATGATCCGCCATATTGGATTTAGAATGAAGTCACACACCTTATCGTGCATTGTCATCTAAACCAAACGTGTATACAAAGTTTCAGCTCAATCGTACGTTCGTACTTTCATTATATGAAAGCACAAAAAACTCGAATAGTGTTAATTATATTTAATTTCAAGTTATGTCACATTATTTTTCTAATTGTTCTCGGCAAGATCTTTCATTAGATACCAATATTGCAGAAGTGTATAAATAATAACTAATCCGTCATCTTAGATGTTCCGCCATATTGAATTTAGAATAACGTTACATTATTTTTCGAGTTACTCTCAATGAGCCCTTTCATTTGACATCCATATTGTAGGGGTAAACTAAATAGATACTCGGCTATCTTCGATATCCACCATATTGGATTTAGAATGATATCACATTATTTTTCGAGTTGCTCTCAACGAGTCCTTTCATTTGATACCCATATTGTAGAAGTACATTAAAAATAACTGCCTGCCTGGTCCACCATATTAGATTTGGAATGACGTCACATATTTTATCGTGCATTGTCATCCAAACTAAACGTGTGTACAAAATTTCAGCTCAATCAGTTGACGATAACTACTTCAAAATTGAGCTCAAAAATTTCACACCCACATACATACATTGCAAGCCTAAATAAAAGCTTTTAAAAAAGAGTATTTGATAATTATTTGTTCATATATATTTATATAAATTAAATATACATAAAATAATATTAATTATTAAAAGATTATTAAACAATTAATGGCAGTTGCCGTTCTGATATTCAAAATTCACTTATTAAAAAAAAATAACAAATAATAATAACAATTTTTTATTGTTTTTTTGTCGCTTTCGCTTACAATTTCACCCACACGTCATTCATCTGTAAAAGGAACCTTCAGCCAATCGCGCATATGCTCGGTGTAACGAGATGTTTTGACGTCCAGAAGTTGGCGTCAATTGACATTGAATATTGTATTGTATTAGATTAACTATATATTGGTCGATGTTTTAATAAATATTTCCTTGAATTAATAGTCTCTGGAGTTAGTCATCGCCGTCTTTAACATTTCTTCACTTATGATTAATGATTAACTTAATTAATTATTAATTTTATATATTCATCTCATAAAAATAGCACCTAAACTTGTTTGTACGTAAGATTAAATTTTATATAAATATATACAAAGATAGATACAATGTGAACTATTGGAAATATCGTAATAATGGAGAGTTTTTACAGAGCCAGCCCGATCTTTGCGTAGACTGTATGACCCTTTCTACACTACTTCCAATTGCGAGCCGTTGTTATTGAAATTCAGGCCCCACTTTCAAGACATTGCTTGTTGAACCGCGGAATTGGCAACATTACGAAGAAAAGACAACAATTTAAATTTTGCTGATTTCAAATCGAACCCACGACCTCACGATCGTTTACTATCAGACGCTGTCAATTTTTGCCGATAATTTTTATTAATTCGTGCTTGCCAATAAAAACTACTTACTAGTAAACAACATTTGTTAAAGTGACATTCCCTTATTGCTTAATTTCAGCTGATAGTTCTTCTTTAGATCTTCCAGATCTTTTAATTTTATATGTCAATGGAATAAGCTCATCATGTTCGAAAAATTTTGTTATAAGCAAGATTTAATAATGATTAATGGTTTGGCTAGTCTTCAAAAACATTTACCTGGTCCAGGAATAATAGTTATAAAACAAAATTGGTTCATCAATTCCTTCCAATAGTTTACAAGAGGCGAGTGTACAAACAGACAAATAGATAAACAGTAATTTTTTTTTATAAAAATATTAAATGTTTACACATTTAACTATTTTATTAGGTTATTATAATTATAATAGAAAGATAATGTTAAGCTAATACTTGACTTATTCAACAAAATCATACTTGAAAATATATTAAGTACGAATTGATATTGCACGAAATAGGGCCAGCGTTACAGTACTATCGTAACACAAATAGACATTTACAAAGCTATATATATATATATATAGAGATGATTTTAAAAATTTAACTATACGAATAAATATATATATATATATATACATATATTTTTTATTTTAAATACCTTCATGAAAACTTTAGCTAAGCAAACAATAATATGAAAATAGATTTTGTAAAATATGTTTACAACATCTCTTGCCAAACCGTTGAACATTCGAGGTGGAATGCAAATAATGATTAGTCAATAGCTATAATATACAAGTCTTTAAACTCAAAATTGCACCTCACACTGCACTGCACTTGCATTCACTGCTAAAGACTTTTATATAATAAATATTAGAAGTATTTGTTCTCGGTCGATAATGTAAAGTAATTATCTTAATAACAATACATATCTATATATCTTATTATTTAAAAAGTCTTTAAAAAAAGTTTGTAGCATTTTAAAACCACCTTAGATTTAGGCATTCGTTAACATAGGACGGCCTTGGTTTTTGCTCCGTGTTGCTCTATGATTTCAATTATATAAAAAAAAAATATTTAAGTAGATATAATATAATATAAGCAATTTTTCTATACTATTCTTTTGTTCTTCTTTATATATCTGTTTTGCCAATGTATTCAAGTTTCTAAATGTATGCTACTAACTTACAAAATACAAAAAATAAGTTCCATGGTCCACAAGTAAATTACGAAACGGTCATAATTTTAGTCTCGAAAGTTTCCCATATAACAGAACACACCCTAGCCTCATTCATCACATACAATACATATCTTATACGAACATTCGTTTCGATGAGTCAACTTATTCAGAAAGAGACAATTTTCGTTTCGCGATGCATTACTGTTGCACCCACTGGTCTCACACCCTACGCAAACCTCGATGCAATTGCATCTGCATATCAGATCAGTGGAACCGGTTTTTCACCGGGAATTCTTGATTCTTGACACCAGTCATGGCGCAGGAGCACGAAGTGTGTAAACGCAACTGGTTGCAGGTTCAATACCCACTCGAAAAAATAAAAAAAATATTTAAATTTATATTTTCTATATGTTCGGTCTCTGGTGTCTAGGCAAAGCGGAATTCGGTGGTAAGTAGGACACTAGCTTCCTTTCGCCTACCCTGATACAGCGTGAAGCTGGTTTATTTATTTTTCAATTT
This sequence comes from Heliconius nattereri, assembly GCA_013403645.1. Lineage (NCBI taxonomy): Eukaryota > Metazoa > Arthropoda > Insecta > Lepidoptera > Nymphalidae > Heliconius > Heliconius nattereri. The sequence goes on from JAAIXI010000202.1 coordinate 526,192, forward strand.
TAATTTGTTTCTAAGAATGATTTGGTCGGTGCGTGTTCCTGTGCCAAATATCGTACAATAACATTCGTTACGCTAATCGCGCGTTACGTACACGTTGTGTATTAAAATACTGGTTTTGTTATTTGTTGATATGGAAATAGAGGCCGTCGTAAGGCTAAGGCACAAGTGGATGACTTTAACGCGACGGTTGTGGTGGATTCGATTCCCACTCGGGGGAATTAATTATTATTTTCATTTCTTCGCTCTGGTACCGCATTCGAAAATTTGGTGGAAAGTGGGGAGCGAAGTGTCTTAACAATAGATTCCCTCTGCTTAAAATACATTCTCATGTCTACATATATGAGATATTATATGTAATAATGTAAAATATGAAATACCTGTAAAGTTAGGAAGTTTAGGAACTGCACGAGCAAGCGATAAGCATTCTTAATGTATCTCAACAAAAATCATGTACCCAAAAGAAAATTAGCAAAAATATATCATTTTAAAATAATTTAAACCTAATTTTGTTATAATCTTCAAAACTAAAAATATTATTTCATGTTTTTAATAGCCTACTTGTTAGGCGATCTCTTAGTAGTTAACTCCAATAGGGTTAATCATCTATGCAACTCAGTTGACGATTTATTATTGTCATTCATTGTAAACGACACTGACGTTTTATTAAGTATCAATGAATATATATTTAGGTTAGGTTTCAACTCTATAATAAATTAATAAAACTGAAAATGAGAGATTAGAGTATAGATGTAAGAATATGGGGCTGTGCCCACCTGAGTACAGATTAGTCTTGTGCCCATCCCAGAAATTCTCCTGACAAAAAATAACCTTCAAAGATTGCGCCAAGTCAGTCACATTTGGTTAAATATTCTATAAAAACATTAGACTATGTTGCTGATATTTAGTACATCAACTTTGATTTTCTTGCTATTTAATAAGAAAAGCAAAAAGAAGGGGAGAAAACGATATATTCATATAGTATATATTATTCTCATTTTTTCATCAAGCACTCTAATTTGATGCTTAAAATTTTCAACGCCAATTGACCACACAGACCATATCATAAAGGTAAAAATATATATACTTAAACAAATAAGAAATATAACATAGCATATGAAAAGAAAAGTTACAAAAGAAATCCTATGGCTAAGTACTCTAAGTAGCCATCTCTTCCAGACGACATTTAGGGAGAAGAAAAGCCTTTATAATTAGATGTGTTCTGGACTTAAGTCATTAAAATTCAGTACTGTACAAGTGCTTCCCGTAGATATATAGCGGGGTAGGCAGGGAACCTAGTGTTAAGACTCTCCCTTCTCCACTTTCCGCCGAAGTTTCGAGACAAGCGTGTTGAGCACCGCCGAGCCTTATTACCAATATGAAGAAATGAAATTATTAATAAATAATAATTAATTTCCACGAGTGGAAATCGCACTCACGACCGTCGCGTTTACAGCCACACTGCGCCACGACGCCATTATAATTGTTTACATTTATTTCGATGTAGATAAAATTCATATTTTTAAAAATAATAAAACTTTACTTATTAACGTTTAATTTTTTACATAATTTTAATATATATATACTTAAATATACTGATCATTTTATATACATATTGTAAATATTTTTGACACTTAATTCCTTAAAAAAAAATTAAAATAATAAATTTGAAACAAATATATTATGTATGAGAACAAAATTTAATTATTAAGATAAAAGGACACACTTCAAATTGTATAATAATTTAGGAACTCTACCAATGCATCTTATAGGCACTCGTTGCACTCAAGATAAAACAAGCTGGTATCAAATAGGCCAAGTGAGTTATCGCCAGTTATCTTTATTTGACACAGCCCCATTATGCGCATTTTTACTTGTTAATTGAGATAGCCGACATTATATTGTAAAATTAAATTTTGACCGACAGCGGTGATTTTGCACCGCCACCTGTATTTTCGGTTTTTTTTTTCATAATATATTTATGTAAACTAATTTTTAATAGTTCTGTGTTTTCAGTTAATTGTTAATATTTTTTTTTAGTTACGTTTTTTACGTGTTTTCCATTTTTCTAATTTCTAAGTAATCTTTTTAGTGAGGTTTATTTTTTTTAATTCTTCTCTACTTTTCTATCTCTACTATGTTTTTTTTTTTAAATTTGCAAATCACTCACGTATAAACTGTGTGACTATCGGAACGTAAATGCGATATGTCCAACTGTAAATATGATAGTTTTGAGTTCGATTCCCACTTGCGGAAATGGATTACTTTCATTTCCCCGTTCTAAGCGAACGAAACCGGAGAAGAAAGTGACATGGAATACTGACTGCCGCCGCTAAAACGCTTGAAAAATAGACTTTTTATTACATATGTCATGTGACAATAGCTTTATATTTTAACAAAGTTATATTTAAATAATACTATCATATTTAAAAATTTGATCGGTTCAAACTTAGTTTTGAAAATTCGATGAAAATATTTATACGTTGATTCGTAGTTTGGGTTAAAAGCACGTAACTATTATAGGAATTGAAATGTTATCGAATCTATATAAATAGATTAAACTAAATACGTTTATGACATTCCGTACACCTTGCGACTTTTACTTAGATAATGAAACGTTTCTACATCGAGATGATAAGCGTGATTATTAAATAAGATTTATATAATAGGTAAATTAATAAAGGGGCACAAAGTATGATTGTAAGCGCGACTGGCTTTGGGTTCGATTCTCACTCGAGTGAATTAAATTATTAATTAATATATATAATATATATAAAAATTAATATATATAAATTTTCATTTTTTCGCCCTGGCCTCGAAAAGAGGGGAATCGACTGAAAGAGGGGAACGGAACGTTTGAACACTAGATTTCCCTGCTGTACGAGGAATTTAAATAAATAACTATTTCATAGAGTATATATAGCCTTACATATCTAAAGTACAGAATTCATAATTTTAAAAAACGCATCAAAGAGGCTCTCATCTTAACGACAATTACTTTTTTCTTCTCTCATTCGAACGGATATTTATAACTTGGCAATAAAGTTGTTGGTAACCTCCATTACTTATTGTTCCGATAGCTATGTAGGTTAACAATAATCGCAGCGACATCCGTAATTAACATATGATTTGTTATTTCGCTGTTATATATATATATATATATATATATATATATATGTACGAGTATAAGAAGCGAATTTTGTTATCTACTATAAGCGTTGTGCAAGTCGACGCGGGTCACGGTGATAAACTGGACCGATAACTGGTCCAAAAGTTTTAAAAAATATATATATTTCGTTTAATTATCCAGTACTAAATTTGGAGAAGTGACAGTGCAGGCCGCACAGATAACATAGGATAACCCCGTTGACAATCTTCGAAACGGTCACTTGAATTTTATAAACATTGCGTACGTTACAATGATTGTAAATGTTTCAATTGGTACCTATTAGAGCGTTTGATAGTTTTTTCTAGATTCTAGGGTAGGCAGAGGAAATTTCGATGCGTAGGGTTAAGACACTCTGCTCCCACCTTCCGCCGAATTCTAGAACCATTGTGTGTTAATATTGCGGCGTAACGCCGGGCTTTCAACTTATTACATGAGCGAGAAAAATAAAAATGTTAAATATTTAATTCCTCGAGTGGGAATCGAATCCACAGCCTGCCACGACTAGACTAAATTGATGGTTGATACTTTAAAAAATCACATTAAATTGGCTTTTACTTTCATACATGTTGTTATCTATCTATATATATAAAAGGACTTGTCCTCACTGACTGAGGTAAGACGGACGCACAGCCGTAAGCGCTGTGCGTAGAAATGTGAAATTTGGACAGATGTTTACTTTTATAATCTGGACCTCCACTAAGAAGGGATTTTGAAAAATATTAACCCTAAAATATGGGAGGAATAGGGGTTGAAAGTTTGTATGGAAAAAAATTTCAACCGGCACCAATTTTCATAAAATTTGAAATTAAGATTTTTAAAAGTATTTAATTGAACACGTATTTCATCGTTTTCTAGAATTCTCCCCCTAAGGGTGCAAATAAGGGGTTGAAAGTTTGTATGGAAAATTCTTTAATTCACCACCGATTTTTATAAAATTTGAAATTTAGACTCTTAAAAATATTTAATTGAACATGTGTTTCATGGTTTTATAGAATTTACCCCTAAGGGTACAAATAAGCAGGCGAAGCTGCGCGCGTTCGCTAGTCTTAAATAATTTTCAGCATACAGTTTATTAAATATATAGTTTATTAAATATATATATATATATAACTTGTATTACGGTCATACAAATTATGAATTCGCAGAAACGATAAAAAATATAAATAAAAAGAGGCCTTATATGCCTCTTAAAGGTATTAAAAATCTATATGTTATCATATACGATACTAATGATAATATAATATAGAGAAATTGTGAAGACATTGAACTGTTTTATTAGCAAATCATATTACATATTTTGTCTTTGCATATTACGAAATGTATCTGAAATATTAAATAAGTAATTAGTAATTTAATTGAGGCCACGACTGGCGCAATGGTAGAAGCGTGTGAACCTGTACCGAACGTGACAGCTTGTGGGTTCGATTCCCACTCGAGGAAATATGTAATTTTATCATTTCTTCCCTCTGGTGTAGAGGGAAATTGTTCTAACTCTCAACAGGCAATGCCACATTAGGTTCTCTATGCCTACCGTGTACCGTGTACCAATATTTTATGGTATTTTTTACATTTATAGCAAATATTCATTATAAGCTTTAAAATCTGAAAATAATTCAGTGCTATTATTACAAGAAATTTTTAACAACAATTAGAGAAAAAAGGAGTTAGCTGAGTTATAATATATATTCATACGCTACATTTAATTAGGCAAAGACTCAAAAATCCATTTAAAAATCAATGTCATAAAAAAATTACCCTTTTTATATAGATAATTCGCATTTTAAGTATAATTTTGTAACTTAGCTAGGTATATGTAATTGTATATCCGTCGGTGTACTGTGAGTGGAGTACAAAATTTGTAGGTAGCAGTTAAAGCGAGGATAATCTCTGCAACTACTTCTGCCCCAATTTAAAATAATCAGTTTCGCGCAGATTATAAAGATAGCGATTAACAGTAAATCTGTTATCAAAATTTCACTTTTTGAAATGATTTGACAATATTGAATGATTAACAGAAATTGTTATAAAATATAATATTTCTCAGTATTAATTATAAAATTAGATGAAATATATATTTCTCAATGAAAATATAACGATCATTTACATTTAAAAACTTTATCTACTATGTAAGCTTTTAAATACTACGAGGTATATTGCACAATGAAGACATAAGTAACAACAAGAACTTCACGCTGTTTCCCCCATGTCCCTCAGGCCTAGAGCCTAGTGTTAAGACACTCCGCTCCCCACTTTGCACTTAATTCTAGAAGCATTGCGTCTCGAGTGACGCTTTGCCTCGACACTAGACCGAAGAACAGAAAAAAAAAAATATTTTTATTTCCTCGAGCGGAAATGGAACCCACAACCTGTCGCGTTCACAACCCCTTCGCTACGACTGGCTTCTATCAAAATGTAGCTTTTTCGGAAATTTCATATTTTAACTTTAAAATAATTTCTAGGTACATTCTTAGACCATGTTATTAGTTGCGCAAACACGTATCTTGTCGTCAGGAAACGAAAGATAACCCTGATATCAGCGCGTCGCGGATTCGATGGGGGTCATTGGTACTTCGAAATGACACGAATTAAAACTACATAGGCACTCTTGGTACCCTAAAATACTTAACAATCTATTACTGTTTAATAATCTTATCTAAATTCAAATAACAGTATATTTAAATAGCTTCTTATTTTTTTTTTAATTTGGCAAAAATGGGCGAGGCGTGAGTTTATTAAACGTGAACCTATTTCCGTATTAATTTTTTTTTTTTTACTTTAAGGTATTAATTAGTAGAGATATAGCGGTTCTATTGGATTTGCTAAAGGAACTCGATACACATTAAAGGCTTATTCTAAGTATAGCAATGGAACTCTACATATATCGAAGTTGAAAACTTGCCTGTTTTGATATTCTTGGCGTGAACAACTCTTGGTCATTTGAATCTTTCCATAGTTTTACTGAAATATATACAAGCTCAAAATATACATATTTGGGAATGATGTAAAAAAGTAGTTAAAATAATTAAATAATCATCACGTGATATAATTTTCTAGTATTTTTTATAGCTCCACGCTGCATCCCGCAGACAGTAAGGAAGGCAGAGGGTACGTAGAATTAAAACACTCCGTTCATCATTTTCCGTCGAATCCTGAAGTCATTGGATGTAGTGTTTTTTTAAATAGGTAGATTTAAAGTTTTAAATATTACAAATACTTGTATAATATTTTCATAGTTTATAACGTTTGTTATTAATATTTATTTTATTAATATTCTAATTTTATATTTCAGTAGCACAATTGTCAATTATTAAACGATATCAATATTAAAGTGTCCGCGCGATAACTTTAAAATTGCAAACGGGTTCACAAAATGTGGTGACCTCAAAGCATACGATACCTACCACGCCATATTAATTCCGAGAATTTTAAGACAATACACACTTACTTAGCAAAATGATAACCTCTTTTCAGTCCTTGTGGTTAAACTTAAAAAAAAAATTAGATAAAATTTAATATTATTTAGAAATATTATTTATTTATCCATACTTGTTTCTTGTGTAAATTATTATTATTTTTTTTAGATTTTTTAAACAAAATTAATTTCACATTGTAAGATCTTGGATTTTCACGGTTTATTTATTTAGCAGTTTATTATTATGAGAAATTATTCATATTATTTAAAATTCGAAACAAACAATAAGCATCATAGGTCAAATTCAACGTGAATATTATCTTAAATAGATATTCTTTAACGAGTTCGTTACTACTTGTAAACAATGTGAGCGAGACATCACTGTCAATAAACTAGGTAATAATAAAAAAAATATGATTTACTTTTAGCATATCTAAGAAAAGTATAAATATTTTATCCTGTCATATAAAAAGTAGTCCAGGCAAAGCGCGGCGTTAAGTTCCGCCACTTAATACGCAATGTCTCCAAATTACCGCGGAAAGTGGGGGGAACGAAGTGTCTTAGCACTAGGTTCCTTCTGCCTACCCTGCTGTATGCGGGACTTTATCCTGTCATATAAATATTTCTTTGATCACATGCATTCGATGTGAAACTCACTTTGATTGAACTGAATTTGATTTGCTTCATCCCAGCATTAATAACTTATAGGACGATATAATTTTTAAACTAAGTTTAAGTTGACTGAAGTTATTAAAATGTATTATAAATTCATAAATCGGTTAAAAATATTTAATGTTTTGTAATATTTTATTAATTTTGTAATAATTGTACATATTCGTAGGTAATTGTAAAAATACGATTTGTACCATTAAAAAAAATTAAAACAAGGAAACTATTTTTTTTATCTGAACTATTCCTCAATTGTAGAGTAATTGAGGTAAAGTTCACATTTAATTGATCAATCTGTTAATTTTTTCCAATTGTTTTAAATAATATGTAACGTCACCGAAAAAAAAATCCAAGCCACAGCATGTATTGTTAAAACAGCGATATATTACAATATACTGTTGTTTACCTGATTTTCACGTGACGAAATTATTTAATGCATACATTGTAAGAAAAGCTTTTAAGATGGTGTCCTATTTTAAGGTAAATTGAATTTGATTTTGGCTTGAGGGGCGAGAGTAAGGTGCGGAGAAAGTCATGTACCAACGGCAATTTTAAACAATTATTAGATATGAAAAAATAATTAAGTATACTAACTATAATAGCAGAACATTTCCAATCAACGGTCGTCCTGATAAAACATTTTTAATATGCGGCTAGAAGAATTGTTTTAATGAAATGATTGTAAAACCAGAGTACTATGGTTGGTTCCTAATTATTTCAAACGTTTTATAGACCGCCTAACTACTTGATAGAAATATTACTTAAATTTCGTGTTATTTCAACTGTAAAAATAAGTTTCAATTTCGCTTATGCATACTTCAGAAATATTTTTTTAAAATCTTATATTCATGTGATGAATATGTTTTGTCATAAAAAAATATATTAATACAATCAATCTAGTAAATAAAATACAAAAGATTCTAGAAGGAATCATCAAATATGAAACTTTAACTAATGTGTAAAATACAGAGATGCAAAATGAGCATCGTAAAGTTTGTATAATATAAAGTTCTGCGATCAGTCGGCGTTTGCAAAACCGGCTTTAGGGCAACGGGCTTCGTTTATTCCTTTTACTAAAAAGTCCAGCGTTTCGAAAATTAGTGGATGCCTTTGTGAAGAGAAACGCAAGAGTCAAAGAGCTCCAAAGAAAGCGTTCGAGGTTTCAGGGAGGCCAAGGGAATGACGTTCGCGCACCGCAGGACACTTACCTCGGCCAGAGCGGCGACCACGAGCAGGAGGAGGGTCGTGGGGACCCTCATGGTGGTAGCGAGTCGGCCTGGTGTGGTAGTTCAAAGTTTACGCGATCGGCGGCGAGCGCAGAGGCACCAACCGTGCCTCGCTAGCGTCGGACCGCGAATGAATAATGATGCGAGCTGCGAGTCTACTTGCGCTCGGCCCTCGCTTCGCGCTCGCTCGCTGTAACTTTTGTCCCAACTTTAGAAGTGCACAGTGCACAGTGCACACACATTACTTGCACCGGCCTACGGAAACGACACATACGTCGCGATATACTATGTTTTAACTCTACAGTTCTTTTATATCATATTATAGCTTGATTTTTATGTAATTACAATTGAAGCCACATTGTTGTTATTACTAGTAGATTTAGCTGCAAATGCTATAATATGCTATAACATCCCATACCAGCTTAACTAGGCTGTACAGTAGGTATTGCATCTCTTTCTCTCCGTCGAGCCTGAGCCCCGCAAAGTTCCATGACCCCACTCTTGCGCTTATCAAACGTAGTGTTCGTGATAAAACGACGCAAGTGGAAGCTTTACTCTACGATATTCGTCCTTAACAGTGGCTAGTTATATTTTAAATTGAGAGAAAAAGCTGCGTATGATTCAACGAGTGATAAAATTTATTTACCTACATCAGCGCGCCACCAACCAAAGCATGTTCTTATTTTTAATATTCTTTTGGTATTACCATCGACAAGGTGTGGGTTTGATCCCCACTTGAAGAATTACTTTAAAGTAATTATTCAAAGTAATTATATAATAATAAGAAAACTTGAAGATAAAATATTTAATATTTTCATATCATCGCTCTCTTGGAGAGACTCTGCATTAAATTCCGCCACTCAATACGCAAAGCCTCCAGAATTCGGTGGATAGTGGGGATCGGAGTGTTTTAACACTAGACTTTACGCTGTATATAGCGATGTAGGCCTATGCTATATTTTTTATATTGTACTAATCTATTGTTACTCTCTTTTTTTGACGATCCTGGAATTAATATGTATTACATACACTATTGTCAATTAGTTGTAATGTAAGAGTTTGGAAAAGTTAAATTAAAAAGTAATTTTGTAATAAACCGACACACAGCTTGGCGTTCGCGATTTATTATTTAATTTTTAATAAATCTAATGCCAAAACTTATTTATCGAACTAATAAAAACATATGGGTACACTCACTTAAGTACAGAACTCAACTGCAAATGTATTTTTGAAGGCAAGCGTAGAAAAGTATGAAACTTATATCTTAAAAACAAGAAAAAGATTATGATAACTTTCAGAAAAGTACAGTAATATCCCAATTTGGTATAACGGTTACAATTACGTATATTTTTTTTTAACTTCATACTGTACCCAGCAATTAGCAGGAACTTAGTGTTAAGATGCTACTTTCTGCCCAATTTTCAAAACATTGCGGAACTCAACGCCGCACTTTGTTTTTATACCAGAGTTTTTATGTATATTTATATATATGTATATATGGCTACAGTCTCTACATAAATCTTTCGCCTCGTCCACTGTCATCAAACACTTACATATACATGGCCTCCGGGGGTCCTCATGCTTTTTATGTCACCTTCCTCCAGTGTCTTTGGTACAGCTTTTTCGAAGGTCAACCGAGGTCTCCCCTTACCTCTCTTACCACTCACTTTTCCCTTATATTTTTTTTGGCATTTTTCCATCCCTCATTTGTTCCACGCGTCCAAACCAGCTGATCACGCTCACATTTACATACAAACAGACAGCGCGAGGAAGTTTATAATTTTGGATAGGATAGTTAAGAATTTCCCCTGTATAAGAAAATATACAACTTATATGTCTGACTTAGAGCCTGCATAGTTATAAAAAGTCAATGGCGTACATACCAATATTAAATAATTTCAGATTATTCGAATATTTATTATTTAGATATTATACAAAATTATACATTATTTATTATCGACATACCAAATTTTACTAAAATTTCGCCCTTATCCGAAATTTTCATATCGAATTCAGAATAGACCGTCGCGTCGTGACGCAGCGGCACAAGGGTGTGACTGTAACGCGGCGGTTGTGAGTTCGATTCCCAACTCGAGGAAGTGTAATATTTATTTACGTTTATATTTTCATTTCTTCGCTCGTGTCGAGACAAAGAGCGGCGTTGAGCTCCGCCACTCAACACGCAATGCCTTCAGAATTCGACGAAAAGTGGGGAACCGAGTGTCTTAACAGGTTCCCTCTGGCTACCCTGCTGTGTACGGGATACAGCGTAAAGCTGATTTATTTATTTGAATTGGATTACAATTATATAGCTCAATAAAATATCTAGTAGAAAGATTTTACTTTGTAAGTAAATGATAAATGAATGAGATAATAATAAGCATCTAAAATATCAAACGATTTTTATTTGTAAATACAAACAATTATAAAACAATTTTACTTTATATATATATAAATATATATATATATTATTTCAATAATTACAAACTCTATTTTTATGAGTAAATTTGAAAATTATTTAAACAATACAATTTTTATATCAAAAGCACGTAAATGCATACACATTCCACGAGGTCTAGGCTGAACTTTGTATTTGTGTGAGTGTTCATATATAATATAGTGTTACGTCACTCGCTTGGCCAAAACCAAGTTTATACTGCTTTTTGACAACAGGCAACAGGTAACAGTAATGTTTTCACTATCACTGTACTGTGTGTAAAAATGTATGTGACCAAGCAGTGAGAAAAGAAAATGAGGATGCAATGACCGACCTAGAAGAGTTGATATATATATATATATATATATATATATATATATATATATATATATATTTACTATTGGAATATTTTTATTGATTTCTAATAATAAATTTTCTTAAAACAAACTCTACGTCTTCTTTTGTATTCTTACACTCATACAAAGCTCTAGTTAAGCTTCGCGTTATTCGCGTATATTTATACACAATCTTACTAAAATTTAATTTAAGTTAACAATATTATATTTCTATTAAAATACAATATTTGTTTTATAAACAAGCAGATGACATATCACAGTGTTCGCTGATGATATTAATTCGGATTTTTAAAACATTTTATAACATCCTTATATGCGCAAACAATTTATTTTCTTGAGTATCATCTTCTTTCTTCTTTCTTCGTTGAACTTACTGAACTTGTATAGTGAATATATTAGCGTTACCTAGACATATTTCCCAAGTAGAATACCAAACTTATATTGAATTTTATGAATGTATACTTCTCCCGGATTCAAAACTGGACTAGGAAAATTATTCTGTAAGAAAATAAAGAGCAAAGTGTTAGACCATCACTCACAACAATCAAAAAAATTGTGTAGAGTACGCACTCTTATATTTTGCTTTAATACATATTAAAGCACTGACTCTATTTACGGGAGCAAAGGTTATAAAAGTAAGTAACTATTTTTTTTATATTTTCCATTAATATAAAAAAATAACATAACATTAAAATTAGAAGAAATTCGTCCGAACAAAATTAGTGATCTTAAATATTATTTAGATAAAGTTTGAGAAACACGCAACATGGCGCCATCTATGGACAAGCCTTTAAAGAGTACGCACGAAAAAGCACGCAGAAAACTTTAATGCAACATAACACTTTCCTGATTAAAAAATTACTTTGAATTTTTGTTGAAATCGTATCCTAATTAAAGAATTAGATATTATAATTACATGGTTGACTGCGTCGGGATAGTTTTGTGGCAAGAGACAGAAAAGGCCGTGTTTCTTGTAGTGCGTCCCTTGCTTTCCTATTAAAGGTACGTAGCCATAGCTCTTCTCGCCCTGAAAAATATAACACATATATTGTAAAATTTTTAATTTGCCTAGTTTCATAGATATATTATATGTACTTCTCACTTTTTATTTTTAAACATTATAGATATATAGAAACTAGTGCACTATTGTTTTCTACTATTATTATTTCAACGCCTGTTGAATAGCAGAAATTCCCCCAAAGGGGAATCGAACGCACAATTGCTACGCTTATAGTTACACGTTTGTGTCACTAAGCCACGACGGCCTCGCCGTAATACCATTATGCTTTTAAATGTGATTGATTTAACACCATTCTTACTATTTCAATAAATAGCTAATATTCTTACTATTTTATTATTATAAAATCAGACTACTTCTAGAGGTAGTATGTTATATATACATTTAGATCTTTCAAGCACTTTTCCTTTCAGAATATCATTACATTACATACATGAGTTCTCATATACGATGTTGTTAAAAAATAACAAAGTTTAACTGTAGATAAAAAAATTATAATAAAATATATTTAGCGAACATTAGTACAGACTACAATTAATTTATTTTATTATAAAATATTATAACCAGAGAAAATTAACGAAAAATAAGTACTTTTATAGTAGCAAATATGTAAACAATATTACTTTTTTATGAATATTGTTATTTAATTAACTTAAAATATTTGAGCTCAGATAACTATGACTTACTTCCACTCTACAAAAACATCACACATCTCGTCTTTTTAATAGCAAAAAAAAAATAAAAAATATATTTATAAAAACTTACACTTTCAATCCCAATGCGTTCTTCTTCAATCGCTTCTTCAATCACACTCGACTCGTCGCTGCTTACGTCACTATCGCTACTACTGCTTCCACTTTCAGATTCAACCTTTGCCTCTTCCTGTTCCTCGGGCTCAGGTTCCTAATATAGTATTTCCAAAATTAAAAACTACCGCATGGCGTACTGGCGCAGCTTGCAAAGCTTGTGATTGTAGATTGTGGTTTCGTATTAAACCAGTATATCCAAAATATATTTCCTCGCGGCGTTGAGTTTAACACTATACACGCATCGCGCGTTTTAAAGCTAGTTTCCCTCTGCCTACCCTGCTGCATGCGGGAGACATCGTGAAACTGAGAGAGTTTTTATAGACTACTACCTACAATTGATTTTGGGAACTAACTGGATATTATTTTCTTCCAATTGGTTCAGGCATTTGTTATTTGTGTAAAAATAATGTCATTAATACTAATATAGAATAATATATCTAATATAATTAAGTCTGAAATTGTTTCTCAATTAATTTATATTCGCTTAATTTTGTATATTTTTCCTAAGTCTAATTTGAGAAGCATTTATTGCAGAGTTGTTTGCAAAAAAATAATATTTTTTTTTAGCTTAATTGAATTGCTTTTAGCTTAATTAAATTGTATAAAGTTTTTCATGATAAAAGAGAGAGAGAGAGAGAGAGAGAGAGAGAAATCAAGAATATAAATTTATTGAGTTCGTCGTGGTGTAGTGCCACACCGTCTATCTCCTTTATTTACTTTCGTAACAAAAAGCGCAGCATTGATTTTTGGCAATTTAATGTTAATTGACTCGAATTCGTGTGATAAATGGGAAATGGAGTGTTTGTTTATTTCTGTATCTACCTGCCTATATGGGGCGTTATGTATGTGTCAAGCGCAATAAAAATAACATACTATACATTTACTGAAAAAGTATTTTAATTTTTGAATATATATATATATCTTCTTCTTCTTCCTGGCATTAATCCCGGTTATTACCAGGGTCTATATATATATATATATCATTAAAAGCATAATTGGCATACTTCGACAATCTTATCCGGATCTGGCAGAAGGTTGCCAGTGTAGAACTGCATACCAGGTTGATTGCTATATACCTCTAGGACCCTTCCAGATATAGGATGAAGTACTCTGAAATTAAATATACGTTATCAAATAACAAAGTCTTGGAAAAACAATAAAATAGCAAGGTAACTTAAGGTACAACATAGCAACAAGTGGAACCTGTTTAAAAATAACCTTAAACGTATACAAAAAATATTCATTATTGAAAATGATCAAAATTCAATATCAACAGCGTATAGCCAAAGTATAGTCAAAGATACGTTTATACCCCGCGTACGATTTGATAGTAAGAAACTAAATACCTCATGAAGTTGGTACTAGTTGGATTTCTAGTTACGGCTACCTGCGGGACACCACGTCCACCATACTGACATAAACCTCTAGCTTAGCACATTCAGAAAACCAATAAACTATCCTTCAATTTCCAATACATTATTCCTTCAATTGTCAATTTTTTTTATTCTGGCAGGAAACGCAATCAATGTTTGTAATCGGTTTTCCCGCAACCATTGTCATGTTTATTTTCATACTTAAAAAAAAAAACAGGACAAGCGCAAGTCGAGCTCGCTCACCGAGGGTTCCGTACAAAAATTGGAGGTCTCGAGCTTTTTCTACAGTTCAGGCTTAGCTTAGCCCTTTCATCTGATACCTCGCTAGAACTAGCGGCTTTAACAGCAAATGTTCCCCCTTTTAAGGTTATTAATTTTTAGAATTTTACTACAGATCTATAGTTTTTTTTTGAACTAGTACTATCTATAGATGCTAACTGCCAAATTTCATAGTTCTAGGTTAACCGGAAGCACCCTACGAATTTTAATTCCCTTCATAGTGTCGAAATACGATTTTTTTGCGATAAAACATATAATATAGTAAGGGATATTCACTATGGGAGCTCTAATCAATTTTATGGGAGTACTACGCGTGGCAAAGTCACAATTTAATAAACCATCACCATAGATAGCAGTTCGCGTAGCGCAGTCAATTAGATTTTGTAACTATAATTTATGTAAGTACAAAATATCTATGTAGGTACCATATATTTTCTTTTAGCTGCATGCTATATCGCACACTGAGCAAGTAGACAGAGGGAACCTAGTGTTAAGACACTCCTCCTTAAGACGTTTTGGTTTTCCACTTCCCGCCGAATTTTAGAGGAATTGCGTGTTGAATGGGGGAATGAGTTCCCCCGTACGTTCTCGTACCAGATTCGTTACCAGAGCGAGGAAATGAAAATGTTAAATGTTTCATTCCCCCGAGTCGGAATTGAACCCACAACCGTCGCGTTTACAGTCGAATACCTACTGATGATAAAAGAATATATTCAATATTGGACAATTTTATATAAAATTACGTTAAGTCATCTAAAAATCATCTAACTAACCGACTTAGGAAGGCGAGGTCTTGTTCCGTGCCCTGAGTGATACAATAATTGATATCGAATCCGTCTCTGGGTATTTTGGGAAGCATCGTGCGTAAAACTCTTGGCACCCTAAAATCGTACGCCGTGC
Source organism: Heliconius nattereri (assembly GCA_013403645.1). NCBI lineage: Eukaryota > Metazoa > Arthropoda > Insecta > Lepidoptera > Nymphalidae > Heliconius > Heliconius nattereri. The sequence continues at coordinate 541,837 of JAAIXI010000202.1, forward strand.
CCCCTACTACGTTCTTTTCGCCTGAAAAACAAATTAACAAGCATGAAAAATTGAACATTAGTATAGTATATACATTACATTACTTGGGGCCAGACGTGGCCCGTGGCGCATGGTCACTAACGTTCGACTGTTATGGGTTCGATTCGCACTGGAGGTAGGTTCCATAGGTTCCCTCTGCCTACCCTACTATGTTCGGAATACGGAGTAAAGCTAAACAAAAAATTAAAAACTCTTACGGTACTTATTCAATGCGATATTTATTTATGTAATTTTAGATTAAACGTATGTAAACACAATGCAAAGGCACTATAAAATGGTGCGCATTTAATCATTTACAGTTTTTATGTCTTTGATATCTTTATGATTTATTTGTATAATCATACAAACAACTGTTATTCTTCATTTTCTTATATAGGTTAATTTCATAATAAATTCAATAATTTCATAATAAATAATAAATGTTTCACCTTTCTGACATAATGAACAACATATTTAGTATCAACCTTTCACAATGTTTTAAAAATATATACTTTTAATTATTTTTAATAATCTTTTTATTCATCAGCGTGAAGAATTATTGATTCATTAGGTATTTTTTTGGTAATTTTCAGGGTTCCCTGCCTTAAAAGGTAATGACGAAACCTAATGTGAATATTGTAAGGACATTGAAATACATCTTATATACAATGTGATACCTGTAACGAGTCCCTCGTCATCAACTGCGGTGTACTTATCCGCGTTTATCGTAAATATATGGTCATACATAATTTCTGAGCCAGCATGCTGAAAAAAATAATAATAAGAAAAGTATAAAGTAAGAAAAGAAAAAAACACAACTTGAAATAAGTAAAACATGAACTCTCTTTTTTATAATAATATAACAGTGGAAGTAGGAAACGGAAGACTCTTAATGGGAACGGGGGGAAAACTAAGAAGTTTTCCCAGGTTCGATCTGCCTACCTCATGCAAGGAACAGCTTGAAACAACAAAAACACCCGTAATTTGTTTACGTATTTTTTAATTATGATCTCAATTTTTGCCTCTTTTTCTTTTCATATCTACCTGTCGTGCAATAGCACTGTATTCAGAAAAAAACCCAGTGATAAAGTATAATCATCTCTGCTTTCTTAGAAGATAAAATTATCCATTGCCTAACGTGAAGATTGAACCTAGAACCATAATGAGTACAACAAGCGCTGTCTCAGCCTTATGACATTTATTTATTTTATTTATAAATTGAATACAAAATTATAACATTTAAATAGTAATTATTATAAACAACTTACATGGCCTGCCAGATTAAAATAGCACGCGTTACTCAGGTTGACAATAGTCGGTTCACTCGTAGTGCACTTCATTTCTATTTTGATAGTGTTATCACACGTAACTTCGAAGGAGACCTGAGCCATCACCGTGCCAGGGTAGCCCTCGTGGAACCGTTCGGAGATGTGGCTCATGATGACCTTGTTACCAGTAACATAGGATCTCCAGTTCACCTGCAAGTGTTATTTAATTTTCTATAAATAGAAGAAGTCACTTTTTAAAATTCAAATATAAATTTATGTAAGCATGTTGTGAGTTTGATTCCTACGCGAGGTAATGAAATATTTACTATTTTCGTTTCCTCAGTTTGGTAAAGAGACAAAGCGCGGCGTTGTGTTCCGCCATTCAACGGTACGGATTTCTTAACACGTAACGTCGATTTTTTATATTATCAATTTAATTCCTTTTAATATTTCACTATGAATTTAACAATTGCAATTTACCTTGTCGAACCCCACACGTCCGCCGTTGTAGTGATGTTGACCTTTATTAGTACTTAGCATGTACATTTTTCCTGATGGCTTTACAATCATTGTACCATTGAGAACGTAATTTGCATATCGTCCTATAGTAGCACCAAAATAGGGGTTTCTTGGTTGAAGGTATTCTAAATATACATGGACTATGTAATATACCATTTGGTAAATATATATAATTTAGAATAGTGTAACAATCATGGAAATATTTAGGTTTACCTTCTAAGGTATCAAATCCCGCTACGACATCATCAGGGACTCCCTTTTTATCAGGGACTTGAATGGACGTGATAGCAGCACCATAAGTTATAACCTACTTACAAAATATGAAATTGTTAAGTATATTATTTTATTTTTTACATAAAGACACTGAAAGATTTGCATTAGATATTCATAAAATTACCTGAACTATCATTCTGTTTTTAGTTTTCCAAGTATACCTCCGTACAATATCGATATTTGAACTTGAAGAGCAGGAACTCTGGTCAATGTCTGGTGGGACGGTTGTGTCTTTTAACATTTTTGAAGATTTTTTAATCTTTGCTTGACTAAGTTTAAATTTAGATAATGACGTATCTCTAGGCATAAAACCAAAACCATCCACAATTAGTTCTACATTCGGCACCGTTACGACAGGTTCAGATGGTTCAGGAGCGATCCTAGTAATGGACACTGTGTCCCCACTTGCTTTGTCATCTAATTCTTCAGCCATTGTAACAGTGAATTTCGATAAAAAGTATTATTTTTTACTTTACAATTACTAAAATTTTGAATACCAAAAATTTTTATATTTTTATATAATTTTTGAAAGAAAACTGAATTGTGTCATAATAATTTTAATGTCATTTTATAAATTTATTCACGTACTATTTAATAAGTTTTTATATTTAAGACGTTACAACTAAATGAGTTACATTTTATACAAGAATATTTATTATCGAAATCGGTGCGATTTGGGTTGTTTATATCGACATCAGGGTCATTTACGATGTGACAAGGTTATTTATAGAGATCATAAATTTCATTTTTCGCAAGAAAACAATAATATAAATGTTACAAATCTGCATTTATTCATAATTTAAAACGGCTTCGTTTCGTTAATATCTAACTGAAGACAGAGATATAAATACTTAAATAAATTACTACAGAATTGACGACGCAAGATGCAATCAAATTACACAATTTAGATTTGTTTTATAATTTTTGTGTATTTTATGCAGCTTAAATACTCTAAACCCAAAAAACTTTGACGCTTTGCTTATCGAGTCCATTGCCATTGGTTTTCCACTTTTCCTTATCGTCAGCGATCTCTTCTAAATACTCAACTTCTTTGCAAGGTGACGGCGGGATTATACTGATGATGGGAATACCTATCTCTTGAAATGAGCTCATAGATGAAAAACCACTTTCATCTTCTATAAAATTTGATGAAGCGTTGTATTCGTTTTTTTTGTCGACGCTATGTACCATATTCCCACACGATCTAGCTAGACTAGCGGGACCGTTTTGCGAGACTAGCGGGTCTTGTTCAAATACTTTAACGTCTGGGGATTCTTTCTCTAATCCAAAACTCAGCGGTGACTGTGATACAATAAAATCATTTAAAATTCTATTCTTCATATCATCAAAGCTTGAGATATCGTTGTCACTGTTACAATTAGAAATTAGAACAATATTGTCTTTTGTAGTTTTAAAGTCTAACTTCATAGATTCTCTTATATTCAATGTCTTTCTCTCTTCTTTCTCTCCACTTTCTGTTAACAATAAGGAAGCTTCAGATCGACTACAGACACACGCACACGCCAAGTCCGGAATCTTTGTACTTAAAACTGTGTTGGCAAGAGTAATCAATCTTGACATTTCTTCAGTTAACTTATGTCCTGTTTCGTCTTCAGTAACAAAAGGTAATTTTGATTGATTCCTAAAATATACACATATACATGTTAAAATTTAAATATAATCAAATTGCTTTAATATAATTTCAAAATCCTTACAATACTCACCAAATACTGGAGCTATCTATAAATCCGTTAACATTATTAATAGATTTGCTCATTTTTCTTGTACTAATTTTCTTTGTAGAGCTTATTGAACAATCCAAGTTTTTACTAACATGTAGAACGGACCGCGACCTTGGCAAGTCGGATATATTTAGAGATTTCGATAGAGCCATAGGTAATATTTTATCTAATCGCATTTCCGATTCACTCTTTTGGCACTCAATGTGTTCTTTGACTCTATTCAAAAACGTTACTATTTGCTTAAGTAAAGCTATATGCATTTGTCTGTTGGCTTCCGTCTGAAAATTATTACACTTAGATTGACATTTATATTATATATAAAACAAAAATTAATATTATTTAACATATAGATACATAATTCGCAAAGAGACAAACATTCGCAAATAAATTCGCAAAGCATCAAGTAGAAATAAAATAAATTTTGGTGCACCAATACAATAATTAGTAATATTTATATTGTTATACCTGAGCTAGCTGCCATCTTAAAGTCTCCACTTCCATATTTAAGGCGTTCACCTCCGTATGTCTGATGTCTGCGTTACTGACGACCTTGTCCGGAGATTTCACGATTTCCACAGCTTTTTCTATATGATTATCACTCTTCGAAAGTTGAGAACGTGGCTCAATTCTTTCTGGAACCTGAAATGAACAAATCAAAGTTACATACTTTTCTTTAAACTTTAAACAACATTAAGACTTTTATACCTAAGAGAAATGCAAGTTTATTAATTTTTGTTTTATTAATTACTAGCGACCCCGTCGCGGCTTCGCCCGCCTTAACTACTAAATTATTCATATAATGTATGTTTGCAAAGCACTTAAGATAATGTAAAAATTAATTAAACCCTAATGCAACCCGCATTTTCGTAATTCCAATAAGGATTTTCCAATTGTTTTAAAATGAACACAAATAACAGAAAACCTAAACGAAAGAAATTATAAACAACAGACTACCTACTATTCTCTTACCCAAAAATACTTAAACGAAAGATGTAACCAACTATGTCGCGTGGAAATACATTATAATTATTGGATAACTCTAAAATACGTGCAATCACTTCTAAATTTACTTTGCCAGGCGCAGAATTGAAACATTCTCTCGGCCATCTCCGCAGTAGCTCAGAACGACATCAGAGCGTTGGTTCTCTGACCGTGGTCTCAGGCGAAAACCTGCTTTAGAGCAGACACATGGAATGTGTGATGATGCGAATGGGGATGCGGTAAGGGGATTGGAATTGGACCCTCAGTTTCTTGAGGGAGGCCTAGATCAAATGACCAAGGTGACTGCTTATGAGTGAGGACGCGAGACGACCAATGTGTACCTCTAGGGTTTCTATTTAAGTTGCGGTGAGTGGCGCGTGGTGTTCACGTAGTATGGTGCCTGCGTCACTCGCTGGAGGGTGAGGTTCCGTACTACCTACAGGATTCCTCGTTGAGTAATACTCACTAGGGCATTGTTATGTCATCACTGTATAGTGCGTAGAGAGCAGGTGACAAAATTTGGACTGGGACAACGGTAGCGATCGGGTCGCTGCTAGACCTCGCACTCTCAACTCTCACGCAAAATATCCTGCCACTTACAAAGCAGAGCGGCAAAGACATGCGCGACGTTCTGGGGGTGTCGGCTCTGAGCACTTTATGAAATCAGCCCGGGTGCCAGACGTGGTCGAATACGCGTGCTACGTCAAGGAAGATTGCTATTACACACTCACACTCTCTCTCGGTTGATCACTGTTGCGTAATTTACCCAGAGTGATATACCCGCTCGCCAAACTGCTCGCTTTGTGGGTGGATGTGCGACTGAAGAAGTGAGAGGAATAACTTCTCGAACAGCTTGGCGACCGTGCTGAGGAGAATTATAGATAGGTATCCCTCAGCAGCATAATGAGCAGGCCTTCCTTTCATGCCCGGGGGAAAGAAGCCAGGCGGGTGCGGCGGATCCACTATTATAAGCAAAATGTTGCTGGGCACGGCGGATGCGTGGTGGGCGGCGAACCGTTAATCATCAAGGGTTTTTAAGTGCTGTTATTTTAAATCTGTGCTACTAGTCTATTCAAGTACTTATTAAAATATATTTAAATTAATTTTTAAACGGAAGAAGTATAAGCAAAAACCTACCTATTAATAACTACTACAAAAAATATACCAAATATATCGCGCTGAAATAATACATTCAACTGAAATTATCTGAGCTTGTGGTTAATGCTGTTAAAACAGCGACACCGGTTGGGTAGGGTAGAGGGTACTCTTTCCTTGATGAAAAGCAAGCACTACGTGGCTGCCTGTGAGGAAAATTAAACAGAATGCATCGGCCGGGAATCGAACCCGAGCAACCGCGCATTCGACGATGCGATTCACGAGCATTCTACCACATACAATTCTATTATGAAATTCTATTAAATATCATTGCCAAGCACAAATATTTATGTGTAATTAATTGCATAAATGGGGAACGGAGTGTCTTAACTCTAGGATCCCTCTGCCTGCTCTACTTGTGCGGGAAACAGCTTGACGCTAAAAAAATGCATTAATAGTATTATACTGGTAGCGCCTTACTAATCATCAACAATTGTTGCTTTGAACGTCGTGTGATACCCACACTGACTTATATAGCAGAATGTCCAATAAAAAAAGATCAAATAACGGACCCCTCGTTAGACTCTCTTTGTATGAGAAGTAGCAAAAACTTGGGAGCAGACACTAAGGTGGTACCAAAGAATCACACGCCGTTGAATAGTGTCTATAGTATAGGTACTCTAGTCAATAAACATTCAAGTAATTACAAAAAAAACTGACAACTCATTCCATGCCCGTTAAATAACAGTTATATCTAAATAATTGTTATCTTATCTCTCATATTAAAAAACACTACAATTTACTAAAATTTAGCAGGGCAGGCAGCAGGAGCCTAGTGTTAAAACACTCCGCTTCCCACTTTCCACTTAATTCTGGAGGCGGTACGTGTTGAGTGGCGGAACTCAACGCCACGCTTTTGCCTCGACAGCAGATCGAAAAAAAGAAAATATTAAGTTCACAGTCATACTTTGTGCCGCCGCGCCATGACTAGCAATCCAATCAAAATCCAAATTTCTACTTTAAATATGTAAGTAGTATCTAATTGCATAATTAAAACAAGATAAACGTAAATATTTGGCAATCAAACTACGTAACTTAATGTAAATCATCTCGTATTTTACATTCCAGTCAGTAATAATGAGAACTAATACTTGTATCGACCTATTACAAAATTATATATTCATAAAGAAGGCTGCAACTCAAAAGCATTGAGTAAGCGCGCTCGAAAAGTACAAAGACCTTAAAAGATGTACGTACATCCGACGTAACCTCTGGACCATGATCAATTATTCAATGAAATTATTACTCTTCATTCTGTAGTCGAGTAAAAAGGTAAGACTCTGTTTTTTATTTTGTGCTTTATTATTTTATAAGTATAAAACATATTACATACACAAAACCTTGGCGATTTAGATGTTTAAAAATGATTTTAAAAAGAAAAAATAAATGGAATCCAATTAGTTCCGACTATTATTTCAAAATTTAAAAAAAAAATCTTCTATAAATATAAAAAATATATTTCTATTTTTTATTAATATTTCATATCTCATCGATTCCCATCACACTTTTGATACTAGCTCCAGCTGAAAGAAGCATACGAATTTTGAAGATGAAAACAAAAAAATAGCAACAAATAATATTAAAAGAAAAAGTAGAACAAGAACAAAATTAAAGTAGCACACCAACATCCGCACCAAAAGTGGACAACAATCAGCCACTGTGCCATTGAAATTGTATACAAAATTACTGCATTGAAAACGTTTGAATGAAAAAAAAAAACATCTAGATACCTACATACTACAGTAAATATAGCCTAAAAATATATTTTAAGAAATCAAAACCCACGCACAGCAGAGGGAACCTAATTTAACACTCCGTTCCCAATTTTCTGCCAAATTCTGGAGGCATTGTGTGTTGAATGGCAGAACTCAACGCCGCGCTTTACTTCGACACCAGACCGAAGAAAATGGAAATATAAATTTAAATAAATATTTCTTCTCCTCGTGTGGGAATCGAATCCACTACCAGTCGGTTTTACAGTCACTCACCTCAAATTATATCTTTTAAGATATACAATTATTTTTATAAGATATACAAAAAAAATAACAAGAATCGTCCAAACGCATTATTTTCTATTATACGCAGTGACCTACTTAACTAGTTTTATGTATATCTATTACATAGTATTGTATTACTGGTGCTGCGTTACCTATCTCAGATATCAGAACCATCAGCTCGGAACCCGCCACACTGCACAAGGCTAGTAGGCTAAGCTTCGATTACAACATTCAATAAAGAAATGTTAGGAGTCATTTCACCGAGGTTATACGAAATAATTATATAGTAGTAGATAGAGGCCGTCGTGGCGGATGGGCACAATCGGGTATCTGTAAACGGGACAGGTTGTGGGTTCGATTCAAACTTGAAAATGATATATATAACAACAACAACAACAACAACAACAACAACAACAACAACACGCAATGCCTCGAAAATTTGATGAAACGTGGGAAAGAGTGTCTTACAGTCTTACGTTAGGTCGTTAGTGCCTCTGCCTATCCTACTATGAGCGGGATACAGCAGGAAGTAAATATATATATATATACTAGTAAATGCATGATTTTGTCGTTTGTATGTTAGAGGGGAAGTATTCGAATCGGTCGCTTAACATGAGGCAAGCCCGTGACGCGGCGACGCGTGACGCGCGCATCCGCTGCGCTCCCCCGGTGAGCTATCGCCGGCGCCTCGCTCGTGCGGCGTGCCTCGTACCTCGTACCTCGTACCTCATACCTCGACAAGTGCACCGCCACCGACGACTCACGCCAATTATGTCTCGAACTCGAATGTATAATTATATACTAATTTTGTTTCTTTTTATATACAGTGCCTAATATTCTTACTATGCGATGGCTGATATGAATTAAAGAGAAATATAATATACAAGGATATTAAAATCTTATCCTTCTATCTATGAGTATAAACAAGTAACTTTGATGTAATTTCACTATATATTTCTTTCAACCAAATCTTTGTAAAATATATTTATGGTGCGCGTAACGACATTTTCTTTTTTTCAATCCTAAATATGCATTTATGTTTTATATCTTTCTTTATATTTTATAATAACTATTATTAGGATTCCGTATTTTAAAATGAAAAACAGAACTCTTTTAGGATCACTTCGTTGTCTGTCCGTCCGGATGTCCAGATTATTTATCATGAGATAACGTGAAGATCCCAAGGTCCAAGCTGAAATTTTACGATCCGTAACCCTCGATGGAAGTGTCCAAATCGCACTTGATCAGTTTTTTAAATATATAACTCAGATTTGCTAACTATTAATTTTGTTGTTTTTTCCAACTGTTAAAGGCCGACCGACATATACTAAAAAAGGCTAAGATTTTTATTATTTGTAAATATTATATCAGAATATCCATAATATAAATATTTGTTACCATAATCACAATTTACATAATACATTGATTAGATGAATTTGCATAGAATTAGAAATTCAAATATCGGGTGTTATGTCCTTATAAGAATATTAGAGATTTACTTAACTGCTGTTTTAAGTGTTTCAATGTTATATAAATATGAATAAATATTCATGAATGTAACATAATAAAATATTTATAAAACGACCATTGCATATGTTCATCCTCAAGAAATATTCATTAAAATTTTTAATTAAAAATGCCATTTAATAGAGAAAGACAATAAGTAGACAGTATTGGGATTTAGCAAAAATACAAAAATAAATACTATAATAAACACGGTTATAGATATTATTTTATATTTTTAATAATAATAATAATTGATATTTATTCATCTTTATATAATTTACCTGTTTAGTCTATTTCGGCGGTCCCATACATAGTTTACCCAGCGTAAACCCATCGTCCACAGTTCGAATTCAAAATGGAATTAAGTAATAAAAGGAAAGAAAATGTTCTCACGCATTCACCTCCATTCAAATAGTTACCGTCTCATTACTTCTAAGTTTACATTCAACATTTTCTAAGGCGATGTGTTTATTTACAAAGCGATTTAATGCAGTCTGTTGAATGTTCGTTCGTGTATTGTTACGTAACAAGGCAAGATAGCTGTACACGCAGCGACTGCGGCGCGGCGACTTGTCGGTGTGCTCAAAAAGTTTATTATTTGAATATTAATATTAGATTATTGTTAAAAAATATTACATTGCCGTTATGAATTTATAAAAATAAAATAAAAAAGGAATACAAAATCAATTAAAAAAGGAAATGTCAAAATTTCTCTACATCTTATTGGGATATATTAGTTCCTAGTGACAAACCCGCGGCTTCGCCCGCTTGAAATGTATGGTTAGTTATTTAATATCATTTAAGTGTATATAGAGGAATAAAATATTATACGTTTTTCCCGCGTAAACCCTGATCCCATAGAAATTCTGGGATATAATGATGCTCTATCACAGGACAGACACTTCAATTTTATTTTTACGTATATATATATATATATATATATATATATATATATATATATATATAGAGTAGAGTAGAGACTACCTATATATGAAAAGTTATTTAATTTCAAACTTGACTAAACATTTAAATAAACAAAATATAAAATGATACAATAGTGACTTGGACAGCGTCCCTTATGCGTAAGTTGTCACGTCCCGAGTTCGTGTCGGTCGCGCTTTATCTACTTATATTAGATCCGGTACCCGATTCGTATTTACGGCGCGTCGCGATGGCGACGGAACCATCGGGCTACCGTGGCATCGGGCTTTTACGAATTTAAGATTATTAGTTATTGATGCAATATCGAACGATTGTGGTCTCTATTCCTACTAGAGCGAATGAATTTGTTTAATTTTCTCGTTCTGCTAACACGCGAAGATGAAACGCGGCGTTAAGATCCGCCACTGCACATATGCAATGTTTCGAAATTTGACACCAGACTCTCTCTGCCTACTCTACTATATACGGAATACAGCTCGTAGATAAAAAAGTGCCTTGCTATGCCAGTTCCTGGGGCGCGACCTCCCGGACGCCCAAGGAAGCGCTGGTTGGATGTCGTGATGCAGGACATGAAAGCCAATGGTCTAACCACCGAGGACGCAAAAAATCGTGCAAAGTGGAGTAGGTTGAGTAGGAAGGCAGACCCTGGCAATAGCCGGGAATAATGCCAGGAGGAAGACAGCTCGTAGATAAAAAAATATCAACTTCACAGTTGATGGTACATATTTTTTAGTCACCACTAGCAGTTACGGTAACGATGTTATATATGTAAAAGATTCCAAGGGCCTATACGAGCCATAAGAGGTAAATATTATTTTATTTCTATTGCATAAGTAAAGCGAATCAATCAAATGTGCATTCGATAGCAACTATAAAATAAATTGGTATGCACTTTTTATCTTCACGCATTCCCCGCCTTAAGCAGAGTAAGAAAAATATTATTTCTTAGCACATGTCAAGTATTTTCATTTCAAAAAAGCTACCTTATATATTTTTCGTTACAGCAAAATGGAAAGTCGTATAAAAAAATATCAATAAAAATAGTATATGTTTTTTGCCATTCGGTATTCTTTGAAATGAAAGACCGTGGGTTCAATGAAGCGTTTCATGCCAAATTACAGCTATTTTAACTTTAATTCATTTAATAAAAGAGTATATACTCGTATATATATAATTTTTCGAAAGTACACCTTAATATACTATTATAATAATTGTTTTATTTTCTCAGTAGTTCGAGAGCATGTTTTTTAACGTTGCCTGGATTAAAAGTTAATTTAGGTGAAGATATTATGATATTTCAATATGAAAAATTATATTTTAACACTAAAAATTTTGTTGATTTTTTTAATGTTGTTTCAGTTGACCTTTGGTCACAGCGATCTTATAACGGACTATCGCTTTGCATATTTTGCTTTGTAATAGGTTTAAATCGGCCTTAAATATTAATCGAAATCATTAAATATTAATTATCTAAATTGAAAATGGCTTTACAACGTACTCCACCGAATTCAAACATTTCAAAAAGCAATCCACAGCTACACGAATCAACAATGAGTGAGTTGGAGAATTTTGAAAGTAATATTAACATTAGCAAAAGGTATAAACGCTCCTTTGAAGACTTAATAGACAGTTCAGCCTCATTTAACTCAGATATAAAGTCGATGATAGCTGACTTTATAACCAAACAGGATAAGAAACTAGAAGGTATCACTCATACGCTGAACTCCATTAAAAATCAGAATTGTGAAATTCAAAAGTCATTAGATTTCATGTCAGAAAAATATGATGAGGTAATTACTCAAGTAGCATATTTGGAGTCTGAAAATCAAAGTTCAAAAACTCGAATAAAAGAACTTGAGGGTAAATTAGAGGCTCACGAAAGATTATCTCGATCTACAACGCTTGAGATAAGAAATATCCCAAAACTAGAGAGAGAGAGTAAGGATAGTTTAATTGAAGTCATAAGTAAGGTGGGTTCCGTAGTGAAGCAACCCGCGTTTCATGAAAAACTCGAAATAAGAGACATTTACCGTACCAAATCGAAAAATGACTTTATTATAGTTGACTTCACAACCACGGCAAGAAAATCATCATTCATTAAACATGTAATTGCCTATAATAAATCTCAAAAAATACAAAAAAAACCAGCTCTTAATACATCTAACCTCAACATTCAAGGCCCTCCCAAATCTATCTTTATATCGGATTACTTAACTAGCAAAGCTCGTCGGTTATATTTTTTAGCCAGACAGCAAGCACGAGAGCAGAGTTATTACAAATGTTGGACGTCTTTTGGCAGAGTTTTACTTCAAAAATTAGAGGGATCTCCTATATTACGTATCGAAGAGCAAGAAGACCTGAAAAAGTTGCTGTGATCTTTCAGTATATTTTTAAAACACACGTGGTTTCTGGCTTTTTAGTTTTATTATGCTTATTCTTTTGTTTGGAAAGCACTATCTTTATTAAAAATATGTTTAAATTAAGATTAGTTCATTATAAATATTATAATCATCACATTATACACAAAACACAAAACATAATTTATTACACTAATACAAGAATCTTTAATATATACGACTACACAACTGAAACACTTTTTTTATTTTATTTGCTTTATTACACTAACGTCAAGGGTTTTATTCTGAATAAGAAGAGCACCTATACAAACCGAGTACTACTTTATAGTAAGGAGTGTCGACTGTATTTTACATCTTTTTCCCCTAGCATGTGGCCCCCTTTCTCAAATAAATTTCGATAATTGCAAAGATGACCTAGAAGTAATCAATAGAAACCTAGACGAATTATCGATAGCATACTCCTCTCTCTGCGACATTGAAAGTTCTATAACATTACTTCCTACTGCTCACAAATGTCTTAAGGTTCTAACCCAAAATATTCGTAGTATAAATTGTAATATGTCTAACTTTTCCACTCTGCTTACTAGAAGTCGGGTCCAGTGGGATATCATTATTTTAACTGAATGCTGGCTACGGTCTACATCCCATATCCCATCTCTTGAAGGCTATAGTTACGCTTCTACTACTCGTAACTTCACTCAAAATGAAGGCGTTGTTGTTTATTATCTTGACAACATTACCATAGATATTGAAGAAGCTGACCTAACCAACGCCAATTGTGTAGTACTAACCATAAATAAAGATATAATTATTTTATGTATTTATCGGCCACCTGGGCATAAAGACATCACTGGTTTTTTAGAAAGTATAGATAAGCTCTTACGGAAATATTCAAAAACTAAAAATTTAATAGTTACGGGTGACATTAATATTGATATCATAGAAAAGACGTCTGATCCGAGAAGTTCTAGTTATTTAGATATTTTAGCCGGGCACGGCTTACTAGCAGGACATACTCTTCCCACACACGGACGTACTTGTTTAGATCACGTTATGATTAAGACCAAATTAAATGCATACTGTTATGTCGCCCAAACATCAATCACTGACCATGAAAGTGTCTTCTTCTTTTTAGCCTTAGATAAAACTAACAATAACATTAACATTAAGCGGACCTACGAGCGTATTAATCTTGAAAACTTAGATTCAGACCTGAAAAATGTTGATTTTGCAGAAATTTATAGCTATAGTAAAGTAGATAAAGCTACGGATTATTTTATTTCAGTCCTAAGTAAAGCTATACTAAGAAATACCCGAATAATTCATATGCCAAGCAGAAAAATAACAAAAAAACCATGGATTACCTCAGGGATTCTTAGATGTATGCGTAACAGAGATAAAATGCACCTAAAACTGAAACAAAACCCAGACGATGAGATTCTGAAACTAACTTATAAAAGATATAGAAACTTTTGCAATGGACTAATAAAGAAATTGAAAAGAGAGTATGAGAAAAATGACATCAAAAAAGCCGGTACTAACAAAAAGAAATTATGGGATACTCTGAAAAAAACGACTTTTCCAGTTAAGAAACAAGTGCTAGCCACAAGTTTACTTTCCGAAATAGAGCCCCAAAATAGTGTCAATGTAGTAAATTATTATTTTGCTCACGTTGGAAAAAGTCTAGCAGAAAGAATTATGCCTTACTCGTGTCCAAATGCTGCTTCCAACAAGACTGTCTCTGGATCCTTTATGCTTTTTCCTACTGACGAACTAGAATTAAATAAAATCATACTTAATCTAAAAACAGATTGTTCAATGGGCATAGACAAAATACCCAACAAAGTAATTAAAAGGTATAAGGACATACTAATTCCTCCTATAAAGTATATATGTAATCTTGCTTTTTCTTCAGGAGTGTTTCCCGCAGCTTTTAAGACAGCTTTGATTATACCGATTTACAAGAGTGGAAAAAAGGACTGCGTCGAAAACTATAGGCCCATATCTATCTTACCCTCACTGTCGAAGCTGCTCGAAAAGCTAATAAACATACGTTTAGTTAATTTTCTGGAATCGGCAAAGCTACTATCATCTAATCAATTCGGTTTTCGATCGAAAAGATCGACTTCAGATGCAGTGCATTCCTTAACTGATTATGTAGCAACAGGCCTAGATGACCAGAAAAAGTGTATCGGTGTCTTCCTAGATTTAGCAAAGGCTTTTGACACTGTCTCTATTCCGACACTTTTAACCAAATTAGAATGCTTGGGAGTCAGAGGGCTAGCGCTGGAGCTTTTTAAATCTTATTTAAGTGGACGTTCACAGAGGGTCAAAATAGGAGAGTGGATAAGTAAACCGCTTTCTATGGTATACGGAGTTCCTCAAGGCAGTATAATCGGTCCAACCCTATTTATAATCTATATAAATGATTTGTGTCAGCTCCCTATGGTCAACGGTAAAATCGTTACTTTTGCTGATGATACAGCACTTATCTTCAAGGCTAACTCATGGGCTGAAGTCTTTTATCATGCTCAAGAGGGTATCAATAAGGTCAAAAAGTGGCTTTGCGATCATCTCCTAACACTAAACTTTGAAAAAACTAAATATCTTACCTTCTCCATTCATAAGTCACCGATTCCATCAAATCTTCATCTTTTAGCACATACTTGTAACATCCCGATAAATTCTCTCTGTTCTTGTAGCCCACTCCAGCGGGCTGAGGTGGTCAAATATTTGGGAGTAGATATTGACAACAATTTAAGTTTTGAAACGCATATCAATAACCTCTCAACTAAATTACGCAAACTTATTGTGATTTTCAAAAACTTGCGCCACATTGCTGACCGTGATATAATTAGAACTGTATATTTCGCTATCTGTCAATCCGTTATTGCTTATTGTATTATTTCATGGGGTGGATCATACAAGTCCCAATTGATAAAAGTAGAAAGAGCTCAAAGAGCCATTTTAAAAGTGAGTGCATTTCTCCCGAGTCTATATCCAACAAATGATCTTTACAATCTATGGCAGGTGCTAACTGTGAGACAAATTTTTATCTTACATACAATATTAAGAAAGCATAGCGAATTGACATATAGTCCGAGTCTAGTTGCAACAAAACGTAGAAAAGGTACAGTGTGCCCTATACCTACCTATAGAACCCAATTTGCTCGTAAATTCTATTGTTATCTCGGTAATTTCCTATATAATAAATTAAATACTAAATTATTATTTTACGGCCTCACTAAATCAAAAATAAAAAAAGTACTCTTCAAGTGGCTTCAAGCTATGTCATATGGCTCCACAGAAAAAATATTAAATCCCTGAGAATGATAATATATATAAATATATAATAAATAAAGATAAATTTAAATTTTTTTTCCTAGTCTATGTCGTACTATAAATGTCAGCACACACACTCACACACACACACGCACTCACACACACACACACACACACACACACACACTCACTCACACACACACACTCACTCATACACACACACACACGCACACACACTCACGTACACACACACACGCAAAATAGCACACACTTATTCTCCACATCCTCCTCAATGCTCATACTCGTACTCACGTATGTAACCGCTAGTAATAACTTTTAGTAATTTTTAGCAAATAGTGATTGTACCTCCAAATTGACATGTATTTTCTATATGTATCTATTTTCTCCTATGAATACAATAGCCATCCTGTAATCCTCCTTGAACTATGGGTATACATCAATTTTTTTACTCCCCTACCACAAGTGAGAACCTGGCGACTAGTAACACAGGCCTAGCTTAGTACAAGCGTCAGTCTCACATAATTGTAAGTTGTATTATATGTACCTAAAGATAAATGTAACTTTTTGTAAATTTGTATTGTGTGAGAAATAAAGTTATATTATTATTATTATTATTAAAAAATGTTTTACGCCTTTTCTCTAGCACCCCGCTAGCCAGCCAGCCAGTGACAACGGAGCACAAAACACTACCTTAATATTATTAATAGTCATCTATTTTATATCAATAACATAAAAAAATACTAAATTTAATCTTTATATTAAAATTAAATAATTAAAGTAAAATATAATTTATTAAATAAATGTGTCGTAAACAAATTAAATAAATATTGAATATTTTATATAAAATATTCATAATCTAATGTCTAGACAGATATTGATTCGGACTCTAGATTATGCAATACATGTTAAATTAAAGAAATGGTTTATACTTTGTATTCATAACATCGAAGGCGCGGTTTTATTGTTCTTTTTCACCAAAGGAGGATATAAGAAACGTACATAACAAATGGATTGAACGAGTATGCTCATGCCCATTCTAGAATAGTCTTGAGCCCACTTCAGAAATTTTACTAACAATAAATTAGACCTGATAAATAAAAAAAACTTATTCACGAACATATCTGCTTAATGCCTGGGAAGTAAAAATAAAAAAAGTAAAGTTAAAACATTTGTACATACTATTATCTATCGTTTTTGTCTCTATATATAAAGAATATTATTAGTAACTCTAAGAAGGCGCAAGCTGTAAAAAAAATATGTGAAAAAATATTCCTTTTGTTATTTTTATTGTGGACTCAAAGTAATATCTGTTAATGGGTATAATGTCGGGTAAAACAGAAACCATTTCATTAATCCTCATGCAGGTGCCAGCAACTTGCTTACCACGGTCGGGTGCGTTTAACATATATGTACTTAAATTGCTGGGATCCGGATTGCGTGAGTCATACATATTATAATAAAATATATATAAGAAAATATATTTTCTTTCATATTTTCAATCGACCCTAGTAATTGAAAATTATTGAAAGTTTTCTTTTATATAAATTATCATAACCACCGCGAAAAAATATTATCAATTATTAATGCATAGGTATACCACAATTCAAATATAATAAATAAATTCAAATTAACATATATATTTTTTACACTTGTAAATTAGAATTATTTGAATAATTATATCGACGGTGTTCCCTTGTCACAAACTATCCTTGCATAGCGATCGGTTGTATTTAGAAATGTTCTGCATATGGCAACATTCACTTTCGCGTTATTTAATATGTTTAAGGCTTGGCTTCTCTAAGCTAATACTCGATTTATATAAGTTAAACGGCTTTTTGATAGGTATGTAAGAAGTTGATATTAACCTTGTTTAAATAAAACATTGCAAATTAGTACCTGCTAATCGAATTATAATAATATTTAAAAATATTCAGATTTTACAGATTGATTTTTATATTGTTTTTCATAATAATAAGTTTATTGTCGAAAATTGGATAGCATATATAAGAAAAACGCCAGTAGGTACACTAAATGCAAAAAAAATTATAATACATTAGTATAAATATATACATACGTGTAAGATAAGTATATGTAACTAATTAGCCTAATGTTCTTTTTTTTTCTTATTAAGCAAGTTTGCCATTTGACACGATCTTCATTAACCCACTTATAAATATTATAATAAACATAAAACTTTGAAATGTTACTTTGCATAAAATTTAAATACTAAATTCGGACCCATTATTCTAATAGTATACTTATCATTTAATTATTAATTATGTCAGTTGTTAAAATAAATATAAAAAAAAAACAAAATACAACGGAAGAATGTTGCAACCTTAAGCTAAGTTCAAAAAAATATTATAGGATGAAATAGTTAAATATATCACTGGTTTTGGGTATTTAAATTTATATTTCCATTTCTTTGCCCTAGTGTAGAGGCAAAGCGCGATTTTTAGTTCCCCAACTCAACACGTCGTCTTAACATTAGGTTCCCTCAGCCTACCCTGCTGTGTGAGGGATATAGAGTGAAGCTGATTAATAGCTAATAATGTCAATAGTCAACACACTGGTCTTGTTATACAATAGCACAATAAAATTATACAGATATAGTATGTATGCCTTGCAAGCCGTCTCTTCCCACATAGCAACGGTACCACGTTCACCATTGTTTGTACGTACATTAATGACCCATGGTATAAACTATGGTACTATTGACTTCTTACATCAATTCGAATATCTTTTTAATATCTATCTATATATCTTTTTATTTTATATAGAACAGTTCATCAACTAAATACAAATGAATATTGAAAAGGCGTCAGACATTCGCAGTTTTTTATTCTAATTATGTTTTATATTATTATCGTATTCGGGGTCTATCAATTGTAAATGAGAAACTCAATTCATCTACCTAAACAAAATGTTCTCATTTACGTTTCTTCATTAGAACTATTTTATTATTTTTACCACAACTTCCATTCAAATTTTAATGAAACAATTTAGATTTATTTAAAAAAATCAACTACGAGTTAAGAGACAAGATAGAACTGAATAAATATTCAGTTTAAAATTACATATTTTTGTTGTTATAATGTCAAATATATTTTGCTATATAAATTTACTTTAGATTAAAAAAAGAAATCATATTATCCTAAATTCCGGTTTCTTTTAAATGATATTCACTCATCTCATTTTTTTGTTACTTTCTAACGTAAGTGAGTCAATTGTTGTTAAAATGATATTTTGCGTGGTGATATTTGTTTTTAGCCTACTCTGTGGGTCTGGCGAAGCTTCATTTTGGACCACGCACTTGTATTAATATAGGTATAGGTTGAGAAAACCATTATTCTGAATCTAATGGCAGCTAAGTGTGTGTAGTGCAAGTTATATTAGCAATGGCTAATATAACTTGCAGTTTCATTCCTAAATTATAATACAATATTTTTGATAGTGAACAAACTTCGTAAGCAAATGTTATACAAATGCTTATATGAAGTTTTATTGTTGTTAAATTTTGTTAGTCTTATTTACATTATCTATTACTACAGGACTACTCGTAGATGCGGGCATACCGGCTTCAAGACTGATAATACTTATGGAATAGGCATACCTAGGAGTTGTATACAGTACCTCCTATTTATTGTATTGAATCGAAATCATACAGGTTGCCAGAGTACCATATACTCTTACACCATCAAAACATGCATTTCCTTATTTTTCATGGACAACACTTCATCCTTATCGGTTCAGCCGTTTAAGAAAAGTATGGTGACGAACACATGTATAGGAGAAACAACACTTGCCTTGACACTTTGATAGTATTTAGTAATTACAGAAGGACACTCGCACTTCCGCCCACATAGTCTTACCATCGCAATTTAAACATAGTCTATTTTTTTATTATTCTGAACACATGACAACCATTCTACACTTAACAAAACACTTAAGTGTTTTTTTCTCACTAACGAATTATATTTTGGTAACGTATAAAATAACAGAAATTAGATTTAAAAGTAACATAAATACCTAATATTGATGCTTATGACATGAACCGTACATTGTACATAGGTATATATAAAATTGCCAAATTTTCACGCTGTATCCCACGTATAGCAGAGTAGACAGAGCAAACCTAGTGTTGAGACACTCCGTTCCCCAATTTCGGCCGAAATTTTTGAGGCCTTCGTGAGGAGTGGCGTAACTCAACGATGCGCTTTGCCTTTTTACGAGAGCGAAGAAATGGAAATATTGATAAATAATCATTCATTTTCCCGAGTGGGAATCGAACACCCAGCCATCGCGTTACATTCACACGCTTGTGCCACTACGTGGTGACGACACTCCTAAGCCTCTAAGTACATTATCAATAATTACATATAAACAGTCACCGATGTTTAAATAAATAAGTCTTGGCCCAATCGTATAAAAAACATAGTTTTAATATGATTTGCAGGTCAAGACGAGTAACTCACAGATTTCTCAGACTCTACATGGTATAATGAGATTCTTGTACTTACAAGGGTTGTAATTAATGTCCGTGACCTAAACTGAACATGTCAAGTATGATTAAAATACAAATATATTTTTACAATTTTTTATTTAACTTGCCTTAAAAATTAAAATTCATTATTATAAACTTTTATTTGACTTGCAGTGTTAGTGTGTGTGAAATCTTGCGAGCTCAATTTGAACTACTTCCCAGACCCAGTGTCCGATTGAGTTGAAATTTAGATTACGACTTCAGTTTTGATGACAATGAAATTATATATAACTAGCGGCCCGCCCGCGGCTTCGCATGCGTGAACTACGTTATTATTAATTTCTCCATGTCCATGTCCTATAAGTGACATCCATGCAAAATTTGAGACTCCTATCATTTGTAGTAACGAAGTTTGATACAAACTTTCAACCCCAAAAACAACCCCTTAGGAGTCGAATATTGCAAATTTCCGTCTTAGCGAGCACCTGCGTCCTATAAACTACCTCCCTGCAAAATTTGAAACTGCTAGCTCTGGTAGGTTCTGAGATTTTGTAATGAGT
The DNA here is from genome assembly GCA_013403645.1 of Heliconius nattereri. Taxonomy (NCBI): domain Eukaryota; kingdom Metazoa; phylum Arthropoda; class Insecta; order Lepidoptera; family Nymphalidae; genus Heliconius; species Heliconius nattereri. The sequence goes on from JAAIXI010000202.1 coordinate 562,941, forward strand.
GAGTGAGTGACCTTTCGATTTTATATATGTAGATGAATATTGTTTTTAATACAAAATGGTTGCCGCAACAAAATGACAGATTATCAACATTTTTTTGCACAACCCGCCTAATAATATACATTTTCTCTATTACTATTAATAATCTCTATCATTTTTTTATTTTACCTAATCTAACGGCAGTGGACCTACGCACTGTATATTTGGTTAATTCGCGTGTTTAATAAAGATATCTACAAAAGTAAGGTTTTACATATTCACGAGGGATAAAGCAGCATGTAACGGGGTATGGAGAAGAAATCTAGTGCCAAAACACTTCGCTCCCCACTCTTCGCCAAATTCTGAAGTCATTACCTGTAGAGAGCTTAAAAATAAAACAAAATAACAAAAATACTTACAGTATAGGTTGTACAATTCTAGCTAGTATGTGATGTTCTTACAATATGTAATTTATATTTTGATTCGCTGTTACGGATGCAAATACGAATCATTACGAGCCATTGAAGCTCCGTTGACACGCTCCGTTACACAAAATTAAATTTCCGATACAAGTTTTGTCCCGTGCAGTGATGCATTGACGTGACACGGCACGCTAGGTACATGTGTATTCATATAGTGTTATGGATTTCCTTGTCCAATACTAATAATGAAATGATAGAATTAAATTAGAATTAATCTTTTGAATAAATTTTGTTATTTTTGTAGAAATAATAATATGAAATTATAATACTTATTTCTTTATAATTTAAGCTTTACGTTGCGTGTCGCAGTGGACTTATCTATATTGTAATAAAAAAGTGTTTTGTTTTATTTAAACCTGTTCATAAATAAAAATATATTTTTCGACTTAATTGCCGTAAAATAACTGGTTTAATTGAATTAGCTGAAACAGTAGTTTTCAATGCATGGCACAGTGTATCTTTAGCTAAATAAACATAATTATAATTCATAGTTTGTCCATACTTCTAATATATAGAAGAATATATAGAAGCTTCTAATATATAGATTAGAATATTTTTAACATACTTCATAAAAAGAAAAGGTTCATGTAGAAAGGAGGTTATCAATTCGACTATATTTTTTTTATGTTTGTTATCTCAGAAGTTTTGATTGGGTGAGCCGATTTTGATGATTCTTTTTTATTTATTTGGAACCTAATGCTTCCTGTGTGGTCACATTTTAATTTGGTCCATTTTTGACAATGGTATCCATGCGAAAAAAGTCTTAAATTTGCATTAAGTATGTGCCCGAGAAATGAACTAATAACATGTCCCGCCAACCGATTTACATTATTCTTTTTTCATTGGAAAGAATACACTTTAAGGCCAGTGTGATGAAAGTTTGGTTACTTACTGATTTTGGGATCCAGTTAAAATTGAAGAAATCGGTTTATATGTTAAAAAATATCAATTATTCAAGAAAAAAAATCCCCTTTTTTCCACCTAGCAGGTGCATCGAAGCCTTAGTTAGTGCGGAAGTGCCTACACACATACCCACATCGTATGGTGGTACCATTGTGAGTGGAAACGTTAACGATATGAAAGGCAGATAGCACTGACCCATTGTTCCTTAGACATCATATCTCCTTGGCTGTTAACTCGTGTGAGAACGGCGCGATCGTCCGCGACGACGTCGGCGTTTCGCAACTTATACCTATTATTATTTACATTTTTTTTTTCAATAAAAAATCTTTATTTAAATATATTAATAAAATGTAATAATTATAAAAATTAAACTATGATAGTTAACCTGCGATAGTGTTGTACTTTAGATACTAAGAAATAAATATTAAAATAAAGGAAATATTAAATGACATTAATTGGACCGTTCGTGGCACAGGGATACAAGCGTGTGACTGTAACGCGACGGTAGTGGGTTCAATCCGCACTTGGGTGGATGAATTATTTATTAATATTTTCATTTCTGCGCACTGGCACCAGTGCAATAACCCGGCGTTGAGTTCCGCCACTCAACATGCAACGCCTCGAAAATTCAGCGGAAAGAGGGTAACGGGGGTTCCCTCCGCCTACCCTGCTGTAAACAGCGTGATGAGCTGATAAATACATTAATTAGTTTCACAAGTTACGCAGTCTCGTGACTTTTAACCATAATTTAATTAAAATATTAATCACGCAAGGCATTTATCGTAATAGGAAACAAGAAGCGTTTACACTTTACACGGCATTCAATGTTTTCCCATGTCGTAATGGCAAATGTGCGCCGGGTCAAAAAGTTCTCCTCAAATAGAAAGTTTATTTCCATAGTAATTATATTACAAAATCGTTTATATAAAGTAATCTTTATTAGCAATAAACCTCCTGTAAACAATGTCCTATACAACTTATTTTTATAGTTTTTTAACTTATACAAGTAGATATGTTTTTTTATAAGCTTCAAGCAAGCCTAGTGTTAAGTCACTCCGTTCCTTCCTTTCGGCCGAATTCATGAATGAATACATTAATCATTAATAATAATATTATTATTAAATTAAATAATAATAATATTTCAATAACAACAGAATAATAATGCCGTGCAAGACTTGTCAGTCCGTCACGTCCTATGAGCGGGACAATAAGAATACATAACAGAAAGGGCTTATTATTTAGTGAGCGCAAGCCAAGCGTTTCCTAATATCCGGGACTAAATGTCAGCAGACATGTGGGGGGTGAGGACTGGGGACTGTTGGTTTTATGTAGGAATAGATAAAGGTGTGTGCTTGTGTTTTTTTTTCTTGATAAATCGTATAGGTAATTGTATATTGATATTTTTAGCTTCAGTTCTTTAATTTCCACCTTTTCTTCTTTTTCCGGTTCTTAGCAGGGTAAGGGAAAAAACTTAGTGTCTAGACTCTGTTCCCCTCTTTCCGCTCGATCTCGAGACATTGAGAGGCGGAATTAAATTTAAGCTATAAAAAATGTATATTCTATAAATATGGAATTAATAACATTGTAATGGGAGCAGCCATCGTATTTTTGATATAAATATTGAGGAATAGCTTTAGCAAATAACTTTTCGAAATTTTATATGGAAATATATTTCCAAATGAAATGAATAATTTAATTTTAATTACTTTATAGTTATTAACAGATTTTTTTGTATAAATTGATTGATTTGATTGAACTAACCTGTCATAACGTTTTTTTATTACAATTAAAATTATAAACTCTCATTTTAATTCAAGTTCACATAGAACATGAGAACATATGAGAACTGGCTTATTAATTGAATGAAGTTTATGTGAACAGCGAACAGTAGATAATGTTTGACACTAAGAAACTAAGAACAATGCGTCTATCTTTTGCGTATTAAGAATTACTTATACTAAAAAAAATATTTCTTTAAAATGACGGTATACCTATATAAATCATTATACTTAGGAAGCAGTTGACCCTGTTTTATATACTAGAAATCAACGTAAACCAGGCCGCGGGTGGCTACAAGTGTGTACATTTCACACGAGATTTCTTATCACGGCAAGATTATAATAATATAATCTTTAACTGTGAAAAAAAATCTATAATAGCGAAGAGTTCTTCAAAGAATGAATTTATTATTATTTTTTATGAAATATAATGTTTTATGTATAACAAAAAAAAATCAAAGCCGATCTTGCTCCTAGGTACTATACACTATTGTATATACGTTGCTATGGCAACGCGTAGCGCGCGCGCCAATAGATACATATGTCTCTAGTACATATGTAATATCTATACATATAATAAATCTTTAAATCATCGATGTCATACAATGATTTTTAATTTTTTCGTCTGTTTTTTTCGGTGTGCACACTAATCTCAGAAACGATTTAACCAATATAAATAGAGTTCCCACTTCTGTATTTTGGTGAAGTTCCCGTAATATTTAGTGTATGTTTTATTCCAATTTATGATTAAATATAAAAAATTACATGCACTTTGAACTGTAAAATTTTATTTCTTCATATTGCTTTTTTAAATTCGAGAAAATCTCTTTTTTTGCTAATTTACACTTTACGCAAAATTGCAGGACGACAGAAGATTAAGATAAAAAAGCTCTTTGACAGTTTAAATGAAACTATAGGTTTGTAATTTTGCTTGGTAATATATTAATCTGGTAGAAATTATTATTAACTAGTCGATGGATCACGTGGACTTTACATATTATGTTTTAGACTAGAGTAAATCTAGACCTATATATACAGTACGATCGGCGAGTCGTGGTCGCTCTGAATTTAAGTTTTCTGAACTTATACACATTGTTCACTTGGGAAGAAAATAATCAAAAATAAGAGGAATCCTAAAATCAATTCTGAGCAGCCATATAAAACTAGCAGAAAGTTTCCTTTAAATGCGTCCAGGCAGTGATTCCGAAGATATGCGTGAGTGCGATTCAGTTTTTATTGTCTTATTATAATCTAGATTGTTAATGTATTGTTATTGAATTCTTTGACGTTTAATATTAAAGATTCAATAAAAAAATTGAAATAATTGATTATTAATGAGATATTGTAAATTTCTCATAGATATATTGAGCGGATCTTCAATGTTTCAGCATTGGGGGTCAATTGCTCACTAATTAGTCAGTAGTAGGATTAGGAGACATAAATTATTATGGAATCTTTAAAAATATAATAAACATTAAATATTTGTTTAAAATTTTTACCAGGTGGGAAAATTTTATTTTGTACCAAGTAACAGTGAAAAGAAATTATCTATACTTCGAAAAAAAAACATGTGCTCATAACTAAAAAGATTTTTCTATTACAAATCCAAATAAATAATTTAATTGTGAATCTTTCGCTTCGAGCGACAAAAAAACTCTAGCTGTCACTTTTGACAACATTAAAATAAGAAGGAAAAATGGAATTTTAACATTGTACTTTGTTAATAATTATTGGGTATTAAAAAGTACAAACACTGAACGTCCCGAGCAAGTAGAGCAGACCGCAAACAATACAATAGTCTGCATATTATTTATGGAATTCTTAATTTACGCACGTAGTATTACGAAAATTGCAACATCCTGATTAATATGTATTATTTCTTTACGCAAATCGCATTTTGTATAAACAATAATATCGAAATAGGTCTACCTATTTATTTACCATCTAACCAATACATATCTATTCATATTAAACATCTAAAAATTTAATTTACAAAAACATCTATGCTAACTGGTACTACTTTTCCATGAAGATAATACCAATGACGTTAGAATAACCGTTGCTCGCGAGGTCTTGGTAGAAAAAATTAGAACACCGAATAAACACTAATAAAATGGTTACTTACTTTATTCAGTACGTCCTGTTTCTTTGCCGGGAAAAGTTTCAAAACACTGTCTTGGCTCGAACCAGACGCCGGGGACCGGGAAACGTATCGGTTTGAGAGTCTCCTAGCAAAATTACTTTTGAAGTCCTCACATCGCATTATGGACTCCACGGGCTTCCCAAATTCATCATCTAAGAAGGAGTCACGCGGCTGGGCCAGCATCTTGCACACAAAGCCGGCGCCGGTTCTTTTAGACAAAATTTCATCGATGAATGAATCGAACGTAACCGCCTCTATTGACAACGTCAACGCGACCGTTAACTGTCGATGCGAACAATAAACTAAAGGTGAACGTCAACCGTCACGATCCACTCGTCACTGTTGCGTGGTTCTGATTCGTGAATGGGGCAGTTCCGACCTGTAGTTCTAATTACCCGAAATGCCGATATTTAAACTACGAACTTCAATATGTCCATTAAAGAAAGCTCCTGGAAATTATTAATTTATGTTATATAATTTTTTTTGTGTACTCTATTTAAAAGTTTACACTTTGAGAAGCTTTATGCCGATATATATATACATATAGTTTGATAGCGCCATCTATCTGTACTCCGTAGTTCTACTTATTTGTGAATTGGTGAAGGTTGCGTGGAGAAAGTTCAGTGCAAAATAATACTAGGTAGTTAATATGGTCGCCACTAGATGGTTATATAAATAACAACTGAAAAAAGCTATCACCGTATGAAATAGACTGAGATCCCACGGCCCCCAGAGCTACGTCATTTTAGCAAAGCTGAAATTTTGAAGATTTATAATCTAATACTCCACGCCTACTTTCCACCGAAATCTGAAGGGTCGACCATGCTGTTATATTCCTGGGCTCTAAGGCTTCGTTGCTGGCCAAATCATTAGAATAGAAAGTCTCCTTGATAAAGACATAGATATAATAAAATTAACCGGCAAACGATTTTGTAACAATGATGCGTTGTACAAGATGTGTTCATCTTGCTGACTGAGAAATCTATCCAGCGATAAATAAAAAGTAAAAATATTACATTGAAGACAATTTGTTTTTTATTAAGCAAGCTTTTATTTAAAAGCGCTAAAAAAATAAAATAAACAATTATATATATACACACACATATATATATATATATATTTCTTATATTTTTTATATATTTTGAACATAAATATGAACATAATATACAATTTATATGATTTTAAAGCTTGTGTTACTTCTATTTACTAATTATAGATTTCTTTCAAGTTATTAGGTACTTAATGTGCTTTTTTATACAAAGAACAGTTTTATACTATATATTTTTTTATACAAAGACAAAGAATAGTTTATAATAATTATTAGAGATGCGCCGAATGATGGTTTGACCAAATAACCGAATACCGAATACTATTCTGTTTAAACTTTACCGAACCGAATATTCGGCCGAATTATTCGGTTTACGATTTCTTTGTTATTTTGCCGCGTAAACAGGTTTTAACATGTATGCCATCTGTCATCGCCGGCTAGAGAACGAGCGGGCCGTACCTTACCGCCACCCGAAACCACGAAATTTCAAAAATGATCTAAATGTACTAGATCTGCCTATCAACATTGTTGGACCCTCTATTTCGAATGAGATTTCCTGCTCCAGAAAATTGTGAGCTGGAACTATGACAAACAGGGAAGGACCTCTACAATATATTACATTTTTTAAAAGGAATCTCGTGTGGCGTTTTGGAACTTCCATGTTGTCCTTCCATGTCGATATGACTTGGGCTGGACTTGACTTCAAAAAGGCTCCTTTATCTCCACCCTAACAGCCGGCAAAGCACCTCTAACTCCTCTGGTGTCATGTGTCCGGACGAGGTCGTGAGAAGCGGTGGTCATTTACCTACTATCAGGTGACCCGTACGCTTGTTAAAATGTAAAGTGATAAAAAAAGTGCTCCTGGTAATAGTGTGTATAACGAACGATTATTTTCGAAAACAGGGATCTTATATGAAGAAAAATGCAACAGACTGGAAAGGGACGGAAACTTGGTATTCAGCACCATAATTTACCATTAATTAATTATAAATAGTACAATGTGTACGTTTCTTTCTGATCAACGAGGGGCGTTCAATATATTGTGTGTAAAACACACAAATTTTACTCATTTGACTTATAATAATAACTGACATCTTACATAAGACGTTTTATATTTCATTTCTACTGTATCGTGCAGCCAAGTAAATAGAAATACTCGAACCGAATATATTCGGCCGAATACGAATATTAAAAAACATGTCGAATACATCGAATACCGAATACCAAACGAATATTCGGCGCATCTCTAATAATTATCTAGGGGACATATTTTGTCTGTGGGAAAGGCGTGAATGACAAATTCACATATTTCAACAATTTTGACATAATAAAATTTACTGAAAGTATGAAAAATGTAAAAATATATTTTTATAAAAATGTTATGAAAAGATAAGAAAATCATTTTAATAACCCGGTATCAAAATTCTATCACTATTTCTATTTTTTATCATATAAAGTAATAAAAGGTAATTGTGGTGAAAAACTGATAAATTTCAAATATTTCCTACGATTTTGTTCTTTAAAAATTTATATAGGTTTACCTATTCATCTGCTAAAATATATAAAAATGTAATACATTTATAAAATTTTATTTTTATAGCAATTCCATCGTATATTGTATAAATATGGCTGATTTAGAGTTTCCATTAAAATCTGCCTTTTGCAATCAATTTGATTTGGTTGAGATAGTATTTATATGTGTGGCATTCACATTTATATTGATCGTGCTGACACAAGCGAGTAACATTATGTCATCTGGATTCCTGGATTTATCATAGAGACGAGGTACTTAAGACATTGTTGCACTGGAACTTTACATTTTCCTTTTTAAATTTTTAAGTTTCCGTACCTTTTAAGGAAAAAAGGAACCCTTATAAGAACATTTTGTTGCACTTCTGTCTCTCTGTAAAGAGCCTTTATATCAAGAACGCTTGGAGATATCGATTTGAAATTCATACCATATACTCAGATCTACGGTCCCTTAATTTCATGAAAATATAATATTTCTACATTTATTCAAAAAACAATATAATAATCCGTTTATATCGCAAGAAACGTGTATTTCCACACTATAAAGAGAATCAAAATTCATAGGATACTTCCGGTTGACCTAAAATTATAAAATTTGGCACCTAGTACTTATCTACAGGTAGTACTAGTTCAGGGAAAAATCTGAAAACTTTTGTGGTTAAATCCTAACAATAAAGCTTAGCCTTTAAAGGTGGTAAAATTTTATATTAAAACCGCTGGTTCCAGTAAAGTATCCGGGGAAAGAGGTAAGCTAAGCTTGAATTTCAGAAAAAGGTCGAGACCTCCAGTTTCTGTACAAAACCCTCGGTGCGACTCGCGCTTGTCCAGTTTTTTTATCAACTTCAGGCTGTATTCCAAATGTAGCAGAATTCACTCCACGCTTTCCGTCAAATTCTGGACGCATTCCGCGTTGAGTGGCGAAAATCAGCGCCGCGCTCTGCCTAAACATCAGAGCGAAAAAATTTAAATATTAAATATTTCATTTCCCTGGCTGGGAATCGACCGCACAACCAATCGAATTAACAGTGCCCCCAACTCAACAACTCAACGACTGGCCTCTACTTTACATATCTTTGTTAAGCTATATTTTAAGAAATTGGACCATAAAACTGAAAATGATCCATTTTACTAAAATTCATTGATTCGTTTCGTTTTTCGTTCATTTAGTATACAAATTGTTATTTTGTACCAAATATTCTTGGTTTTATCTAATAAGGTTCTAATTTATAAATTAATTAACTCAAATAGGTAATTAGCAAAATAAACAGCCTTACAACACAATGTAACTATTTGAAGTCCTTATATAATGCTTGGCAAAAAATTGTGAAAGAACTGACGCTTGACGGCATATTTTAATAGACGTTTGGCAACGACTGAAGTGGCTGGTCCACACACAATGCTCTTGAGATAATAAAGGTAATTTCATTGGGAAATAATTTATGACTATTATAATAAAATTGGGCACCTGCAGTGGACATAGTGTGACTCTAAAAAAATTGCAAAAAAAAAACAGCTGTAGCTCAGATGTACACGTATATGACTGTAAACACAACTGGCTGTGGGTTCGATCCCCACTGTAGGAAATTAAATATTTGTTTAAATTTATATATTTTTTTTTGCTTTGGTTTTGAAACAAAGTGCGGTGTTGAGTTCTGCCAATCAACACGCTATACCTTTAGAAGGTAAAAGAGGGCAGGTTAAAAAGCAATATTTCTTTAATTATCATTCATCATTTGTTTCAGATGGAAATGGAAACAAAGTGAAATTTTGTTATACTGTTGTCTGGAAAGTAATAACATAGCATACTAAAATATCCTGTACAAATACGTGTACTATATATTGGAAATTAAAAATATTAAAATATTATATGTCAGCTATAATAGTCACTATTTTTGTTTTTGATAACCATTCAACAATTTGAAATATATTTTTTATTAATTTATTAACACCTTTTATTGCCATGGCATTTTTAATGGGTTTACTATTGTCATATTTTGGAAATTCTCCAAGAAGTCATTACATACGAGACGAAAGAAAGCTCTCCTGAACTTGTACATTTTCCCTTTTTGTATATTTTTATAATTTACGCAGAAAAAAAAAGAGAAATAGGTTTCAGGTAAATTAGCTACACTTCCAGGCTAAGGAGAAGATTGTTTTTTTTTTGTTTTAACATTACTACTTTATAAAAAAAAATATTAATTTTGTGTGTAAAAAACATAAAAAAATACAACGGAAATATTAAATTACATTATTAATAAATTTCATACAAGTATTGTGACAAAACTGAAGTCAGGTGAAGGTCATCAATATTCACATTTGGTTAAAACGAGTTTTCGTTTGCAAACCATGTTGATGTTGACATGGATTTGTGACAATGAACGACTGACACAGTTTGCTTAGATACAACTTACATTTTCATTTAATAGTAAGTTAAGTAAGTATGGTATTTTTTTTTAATTTAGCCAAATACTGTAATATATAATAAGTGGAGGTTTCCACCTTCCACGTGGCAGCGAAGTGCCCTTTACGATACAACCTTGGCCCGTTACCGCCTTTCGAGACGTTGACTCATAGCATTTCGTAACGCAACACTCGCTTATTTTAAGATGAAATGTTAGAAGTTAGGTACTATTATTAATCTATTTGAATATTAAATTTATATTTCCATTTCTTCGCCCTGGTGTCCAGATATACGCGGCGTTGAGTTACGCCACTCAACACGCAATTCCTTCAGAATTCGGAGTGTCTTAAAACTAGGTTCCCTCTGCCTACCATGCTGCGTGCGCGCATTACCTTGACATCAGAGCGAAGAAAATGGAAATTTAAAATATTTCGTTTCCTAGAGTGGGAATTGCACCCATAACCAGTCGCGTTTACAGTCACACTTTGTGCCTATACGCCAGGACCGGCCTCATTTAGTCTTTTTAATAAATAAATAAAAAAAACAATCATAAAAAAATAACTTAGTTGTGTACTTTTGTAGTGGAAAATAGATATTAGATAATGTTTGAGACCATTTTCAAGCAAATTTGAGGTGAATTGTAACGACCTTAATATTACGCGCAATGTCCACTGCAATTTAGCTTATATAACCTAAGTAAGAACTTTGTTTAATTTTTCGGTAATAGATGAAAATATATTATATTTTTTTATTTTATAATGAACTCTACATCTTTTACAATACAAGTATAAAATCGAAAGGTCACTCACTCATCATGAAATCTCAGAAACTACAAGTGAAATAGAACTAGGAATATGAAATTTTGCATATGAGTTATTTATAGAACGTAGGTGCTCGCTGAGACATTTTGAAATTTGCAATATTCGACTCCTCCTTGTTTTTGGGGTTAATAGTTTTTATGAAACCTTGTTACTACAAGTTCTAAAATTTTACATGGGCATTTCCAATAGGAAGCTAACGCTAAGAAAAGAATTTACAATATTCTTCTCCTGAGGGAATGAAATAGGGGTTGAAAGTTTGTATGAAAAATTTTAAGTCGCCACCGATTTTTATAAGATTTGATATTTAGACTCTTATAAATATTATATTGAACACGTGTTTCACGGTTTATTAGGATACACCATCTATCATCATCTGACAATATTTTCATAAATATATTTAATAAATGTTCGTATATACAAGTCGTACAAGTAAATCGTACAAGTCCACTAGTAGTTATATAAATATATTATTTATATAAGTTTTCACAGGTCTGAAAAAAAAACAAATATAAAATAATTATATAATTGCCGCCAGCAAATGCTTATTACATTATCAACGGCTCAACAATAAGATTTTAAGCCAAATGTTACTAACCACAGTGCCATTCACTGGTTGTGTCTTAATACGTTACAGTAATACCTCGACGTCGCCTTCAGAGCGACTCCATCATTGAGGAGCTAAAGATTGCGTGCTGTCTCTCCACCGGCCAGTCCGAGACGGAGTGTGGTGTGGTGTGCACTGTCCTCATTGACACTTACTAATTTTAGCGGGAAAATATTGACAGGTAAGTTTTTAAATTTACCGTATTTGATGCAGATAAAAACAATAATATTAATATTACATTTTATAATATTGATTTAAATGTTATTTTGTCATAAGTGTTTATTCAATGTATTAACATAAGATGCTTTGCGATAATAAAATAATTACTATTTATATAAACTTTTAAAATGCGTAGCGACTTTTATATTCAGTTGATATTTACAGTATAAAAAAATTCAATTTTGTTTACTTTGATTTTTTGGGTTCCGTACCTCAAAAAAAACAAAGGGATCCTTATAGGATCACTTTGTTGTCCGTCTACCTTCATATCTGTATATCTGTTTCAAGATTGCTTAGAAGTATCGGGCTGAAATTAATATCAAATATCTTATTCTACCCTTCCCTTTGAACACGGCAAAAAATTAACTTCTAAATACAAATATTTATGCATCTTTTTTGCTGATTTTTGTACTAGGGCACTCCCGTAGACCAACAATTACGAAATTTGAAAAGAAAGAGAACTTGGAATACAAACAAAAAAAAACCAAAATTTATAGGTATCATAAAAAAATCATTAGTTTCTAATTATTTTTTTCTGTGGTATATAGTAGAAATAGCTCATGTCATACAAAATGAATGTATGGGCGTGTACACTTAACTAACTTAAGTTTGTCAACTCTTATAAGTCACTTTCCGTTGACCTAGTAATCGGTACAGATTCAATCATGAAATCGGTACAGATTCTGTACAGGTTCGGTACCGGTTCTGTACCGCCCGATCTACGATAGCCTGACTCGAGAGCGAGACTAACTCGCACTTGACCGATTTTAATATATTTCTTAAATTCGTAAAATATAAATTAATACTTAATTAAATTGAAACTTTAAGCATTTGAACTTTGCAGATTTTACATAATTAAATTAGTACTAGTTTATTTACACAAGTAAATCGCGCGACAAGCTATGCATGATCATAAAATCATATAAATTGTGTACAATGAGGTTATGAGTTGATAGTTAAAATTTAAAAGACAAATTTTATTTTCTCCTTTTTAGGGTGTTTAAATAAAAGCTTTTTCTCAAAATGATTTTTTGCTTATAATTTATTTATCATTTATACATATACTAGTGGACCCGAACGCGGCTACGCCGCTTGAACTATCCTAATATTTATTAAATATATTTTTGAAATTATTTTCAATTTTCAATAGAAAGATGCCTTAAGCAAGCTCAGTTTGAGTGACGTTTTCTACACTTTGCAAATTATATAGCGACGGTTGTTATTAACATGGCAGAATTAATTGCATGTCAAATTAATACGTATTTTAATATGTTGGTATATATCGAAAATATTACAAATATGAGGGAAAAAAAGTATCCTATGTTCATCCCGAGCCCCTTAAATATCTCATATGAGTATTTTATCACAATTAAATAAGCGGTTTGGCCCTTATTGCGTAAAAGACAAGCAGACAGACAGACAGAGTTACTTTCGAATTTATAATATAGGTATGGATTAAAGGAATTTATAAAAGGCTGTTTGTAGACTATCAAGTTAGGTTCTCAGTTAAGCTGGTATTAAAAGGTACAATTCCTCAAGTACTAACCCTCATTAGTCTCTCCAAGTAATATTAGGTGGAGCGCAGATAGATGATATTTTTTTTATCTATAACTTCAATTTTTAAGACGTTTATAAAATTAACGCTATGTAAGTTTTGCCAAAAATCTACAAAACAAAGCAACAGTTTCTGAGGTTAGTGCGTTAAACCAAACAAAATCTTAAGATTTTTAATGTTAGTATACACCTTTTCGTATTCGAATTTTAAACGTACGAATGAGGTAGTTATTTTGTTTGAGTAACGCGTTAAATGTAAATTACTTATAAAATATCGTGTACCTAAGTTTATTAGATTTAGATATCACAAAATTTATTTATTTATACACAACCTTCCTTACGTATCTATATGTAAAATATCGAAAAAAAATAAAACCAATCATGTTCCTGGGTATATATCTATATATATATTGATATAAAAAAATATAGTGGGGAACACCGTTCCATCCCCTTTATTATTTTATGTGTACACTATAGGTTCCCTCTGCCCAACAACGTGAAGTTGACGTAACATAACGGTGTATACAACAACTACATAGTATAAATTCCAGACGTCAATTTGCAAACTCTCCGAACAAACGTGTAAAGGTACACTAGCGAGTTTGCGTAAATCGTAAATCCATAAATATAAACGCATAGATAATTTCCACACAAATGGTACAGCAAAAATCCATCAATAAAATTGCGAATGCAAGCCACGACCCTTTCATTATGTTACAATTATTCGACAATCTCGACCGTAATCGTCCGGAGTGGGGTCCAAATATTACCATTTATGTAACTACGAAAAATTATAACATTGCCCAAGTCATTTCATCAACGTTGCCCAACGTTGCGCGAGACGGTTGGCAGAAACCTCTTAGTTCGGTCTCGGGGCTTGCTGGTTGCTACACTGTACGAGTGTGCGCGTAAATAAATATTTTGCAAGTAACTTATGAAATTAGAGAGGAATATTGTATGCTCCGTCGCGTTAAAGTATCTATACTTAAGTATGTTTATGCAAAGTTAAAAATTATATTTTAGTTCCATCGTTGCGTTGCGTTATAATAGTGTTTATCGTTATCGTTAAGTTTTAAACTCTGTTTAATATGTATGTCAAGTGATTTTGTACAAATTATTATTATATTTTTTTACAGCTACACGCTTTACATATATGTGGCCTCTCCCACATAGGCAGAGGGAATATAGTGTTAAGACACTCCGTTCCTCATATTGCGCCGAATTTTCGAGGCATTATGTGCTGTTACTTTGTTACCACAGCGAAAACACTAATAAATAATAATTAATTCCTCAAAAAGAATCGCACCCTTTCGATTATAACAAAATATTTATTAAGTTATTCAGTAAAATGTTTCCTTCACAGACGAAGATGTCCGCTCCACGTAGATTGACGAAACGTTTTTTGACTCCTGCAGAAGAATATAAGTGTACACTTTCTCCTGAGACGCAGGCGATAGCGGAAGAGGAACTGAGGGAAACTGAGAATTCTCGAACACAAGCGCTGCAAGCACTAAGGAGTTGGATGGAGCAGAACCCCAAGTTTTCTGCGGTTAGAATGGGTAAGACAAAGTAATCAGTTTTACCTTATTTACTTTCTACAAAAGTGATTCATACTTTCTTCGTTGCTGAGTATAAAGAATAAGTATAAATATATAAAACGTGAGTAATATCTTCTAAAGATATATTATTGATTTAAGCACATTAATAGATTCTATTTATATGTTATTATCCAAAATAATAGATTATTGCTTAGTAGATATACTCATTACATCATAAAGTAAGTAAAACAAGTTAAATATTGTATACTAAATAGCTATTTTGCTCTATATAAAATATCATCAGATGCGAACTTCCTTCTTCGATACTTGCGCACAAAGAAATTCAGCGTCCCCATGGCTCAAGAGGCGATAGAGCGCTACATCCTGCTCAGACAATCCTGGGGTATTGCTTTTAATCAGCTAGATTGGACTCTACCTGTAATGACTGAACTCATCGACTTAGGGTAAGTGGCATTGGAATTAAAACATAAGTAGGTATCACTATTTTTCATATCACTACATTTTCTATTAATTAATCGTCTCCACGCTGTATCTCGCACACACTGGGTAGGCAGAGGTAACCTAGTGTTAAGACACTCCGTTCCCCATTTTCCGCCGAATTCTAGAGGCATATTGGGTGGTGGAACGCAACCGCCACCAGCCACACTTTGCCTTTTGTTGACAGCAGAGCGAAGAAATGAAAATATAAGTATAAAATAATATTTCATTTCTAGAGGTATATTTGAGAATAAAAAACAATAATATAATAATACGAGTATCTTTTATACAACTCAAAAAACTAAGCTTGATGCGTAAAAGAATGATTTTGGAGCTTAAAAGCTATAAGTTCCAACACCTGAGTAGTACATTTTTTCAGTGGGCGTAGTGTCTAACTTTTATGTTTTAAAATTTGTAACGAAATAAGTAATGGTGTATTACAGGTACATTTTTGTAAGTCCTTTCAAGGACAAGTTGGGTCGCCGTGTTGTTATCTACAGGCCAGGTACTTATAAGCTGTCATATTTTTTATCATTTTTATTTAAAATTGTATTAACGAGAAAAAGCATTTTCTCGTTGGTGCAGCTCATAGCTATATATTATGTACTTTTTTTAATTCATCAGCATCACGCTGTATCCCGCACACAGCAGGGTAGGCAGAGGGAAACTAATGTTAAGACACTCCGTTCCCCACTTTCTGCAGAGTTCTGGAGGCATTGCGTGTTGAGTGGCAGAACTCAACGCCGCGCTTTGTCTCGACACCAGAGCGAAGAAATGGAAAAAAAAACTTAAATATTTCACTTCCCCGAGTGGGGATCGAACGCACAACCGTCGCGTTACAGTACACCCTTGTGCCACTGCGCCACGACGGCCTTTTAAATTCATGATTCTATATAATCCATTGCTTTAATTATTATCAAAGTACTGTTCTATTCTGTTTGTTTATTTCTTTATTTTATGTCTTAATTATTAAAGTATTAACCATATTTCAATTGTGCTTGTATTTTATGATGGAAATTGGATACTATTGGAATTAAGTATGTGTTGACGGTGTATTTTATGCAATGATTTTAACTTTTCTTTGTTGATGAGTTGCTCATGAAAACCCTAATTCTTTTACTTTGAATACTTAGATACTTAAGTACCTACATAATTCATTTCTTATCTTATTCTTAGATTCCTTCAGTAGATCTAATTCTTGCTTCGCAATACAGCTCATTGTTGTTAGTCGTAGATACTTAATGGTCTTTCTCACCTTTCAGGCGTTTTTGACCCGTACAAGTACACAAATCAAGATATGTGCCGGGTGATGGGCATATGTTATGAGACCCTGATGGAAGACGAGGACACCCAGGTGCGAGGTCTTGTTCACTACGCAGATGGATCTGGAGTGAGCTTCCCGCATCTCACCCTTTTCACCCCCAAAGAAGCTGTCAGAATAGTAAAGAATGGAGAGGTACTTAGCTATTGTATGGTATTGCATCTATTTTACAAAGATAAGCTAAATATGTATACCTTAAATTTCATATAGGTATATTTCATAATCTTGTATAATAAAATTGTAACTCATCGCTTCCTGCAAAATGAATAATTTTATAATTAAAGCGAGCAGACACGCGAGCGGGTCGCTAGTATGTTAACATAATGCATAAATGTCCCGCACACAACAGGGTAGGCAGAGGGAACCTAGTGTTGAGACACTTTGTTCTCCACTTTCCGCCAGATTCTGGAGGCACGCCAGATTCTGGAAATATACATTTAAATAAATATTTCATCTCTTCGAGTGGGTATCCAACTCACGACCAGTCTGGCGACTGGCCTCACCTAAAATCTAAAATAAGTTTTGTCATATTTAATTCCAGCGCACTATACCATTAAGACATAAAGAAATATACGGCGTAAACGTTCACCCCACAATAAAGTTCGCTTTGGATTTTGGAATGGCGCTCATATCAGAGAAAATAAGGAAGAGAGTGAAACTTTACACGTCGGTAGATGACGTCGAGATTGATAAGAAGTTGTTGCCTCAGGAATACGGCGGAGTCATGCCTATGAAAGAAATGATTGGTATGTTATTGGGTAACGGACGTTTAGTTTAGTTTTCAGATATACTTATCTATATATTTATACAATATATGCAATTTGATAATTAGAATTACAGCCAATATCCACAATAGAAGTTTCATTTTTAAAAGAATAACAGTAGGTAAAAAAAATTGTTTACGTATGAAAATGTGATTGAATTTTTTTTTTTTATTTAAATATTTGTGGAGCTGGATATTTCGTACGATGTTTGTAATAATTTTCTTATTAGAAAGTGATTTGAACTAGGTTAAGGTCGGCAGGTGTATGTTTCGAACCATCTACTCAGTAATTTCCATACAAATAAAATTAGATTTTTCTTATATACTTAGATATCTTACAATTCTCAATATTTCTCATATATTAAGTTTATCTATAAATGTATAAATAAACACGCCCTCATGGTGGAATTGAGACGTAAATGCTAAAATGCTTTAAATATTTGCGTCTCCCATTTATTATGTCCTACTAGGACAGAGATAAGTTAGTGTTAATTTTCCATTTTCTGCCCAATTTCAAGTCAGTGCACATTTAGTGACGGAGTTTAACGCCGCGCTTGGTTTCATCAGAGTGGAGAAATATTAAATATAATACACTTTTGATTAGCGATCAAGGCGATCCCGCAATTATCATGCGTATAGTCAAGTCACTGTCTTTCTCCTTCTTCACTGTCGTTCTTGGAAATTTATAAATTTTGTATACATGACAACATCCAATCTTTCCAGATTTATGGAAAGTGGAGCTAGCACGCAAGCGTGACATATTACTGCTGAGTGACAAAATGGCTGTGCGCCTAGAAATGTACAGCGAGGCGGCGCGCGAGGGCGCCATATCAGCGTTGCGGGCCGGCGCCAACACGTGCGCGGGCGCCGACGCTGTGGGCGACGCCATGCGCGGACTTACTGGAAACTTTAGAAAACTAGAAGTAGATTGAACTTTAACTTTTTAAAAATTACTTGTAGATTTTTTTAATATTATTAAGCATGAATAGGAATAAGAATGTTATGTAGAAAACGTTAGGTTTTATAGAAATATATTTTAGTATAAATACAAAATAAGATATGTCACAAGGCGACTGATGCAAATGTTTAATATTTAGGTTTACTTCTGTAAGAAATCATGTGATATATAATACATTTAATAATATCTTTTTCATTTACTTGATTAAAATAAAATAATAAAACACAAAGACTGTTTGTTTAAATGAAACCCATGTTTCTGTCAAGTTATTTATTAAAATCTCGTTTACTACCTAACCGACGGATAAGGAAACGTATTCCCACCGCCTTACAAAACAAACTTCATCTCAATACCAACGTCGTAGCTTACAAATGTATGGCACTGGAAGTTTTGGCATTTCACAATACTGTTGAGGCACTAACTGAACAATATGCGAGCGGACCACCATATTACCAAGAACTCGTTCCATTACTCTACTAATGCGATTGTGGACAGTCTTAAGCATCCAGAGCACAAATAAACGTGGGGAGTCGTAGATACGAGATCGACACTACGTGTAATAATAAATTGCTAATATCAAGGTAATGTCTAATATATGAGAAAGGACAAATATGTTTAGTAACATGGCGGACCGCTTGCGTTTAGGACAATCATAACATAAAATCTTATTTTTTGGCATAATTAGGAACTTTTCACTTCAACACCAACATTAAAGTCCTAAATTTAAATGATTTTTGTTTCCAGAATACTTGATCGCGCGCAATCACTCGGAACATTTATTTATATTACATTTATAAATATTTATTTGTCCAACTATAAAATGCGTACAAACTCTACAGAGAGGCATAAAATTTTAATTAAAAGACAAAAACCACTGCGTCGTAAGTTATATCTATACAAATATTTATGAATCTAGAACCTACGATCACTCATATATATTCACAAATTCTCTGAAAATTTTCCATAATACACTAAGAAAGGCCATCTAGTTCTCTTTATCGAGAATCTCATTGTTCAACAATACTGTATATCAAATCAAATTTTGTCATTATTATAAGTAATAAGTATTATTTACACGATTGCGTTCAAATTAAATGCACTTGACACGATGATTATATATAATCTGCACTCATTGTAAAAAAAGGTAATTTATAGCTTCAGTTTCGAAACTCAGCAAGGACGAACTATGAAAGTTTAAAAATTTGGTGGAAAATAGGGAACGCAGTGTCTTAACACTAGGTTCTCTGTCTACCCTGCTATAAGCTGTTTTAAATTGTAGCTAGCTGTAGTAAATTTTAAAAAGATATTGGTTTAGAGAGACAAATTAGAATATCATAAATATTACTACTAAGACTATATTTTCAATGTACGAGTATATCATATATATAAAACATTGAAAATATAATCTTAGTTTGTAACAAATGAAATAGTTAGTAGAATATTTTTTTTAATTAAGGTAATCCCTGGCTATCTAATACTAAGTCTTTTGTAAAAGAAAAATTAATAACTTGATAAAAAGAAAGCGAATATTACTTGGTTGGGTAACAACTAAGCTTTACGCGTACTTCACTGTTAGTTTTTTAAAGCTACTTAAATTAATTTATTGTTTCCATAATTATTAACCTATATAAAATTTATACGAATCCATTTCTGATAAGTAAACGTAGATCAAAATCCATCTTTTTGAATAGTGAATTTTAAAAAGATACTCAACACCGGCGCTGGCGCTGGCGCAAAATTCACAATATTAAAAATACATTTTGATCTACACATAAAATAACGTACTAGCGTCATTATATAAAAAAAGCAATAAAATCATTAAATAAAAATAATAATTAAAACGCTTTGCTTATATTACCAAGAACTTACAAGGTACAATAGAAATAAAATATATCTAACAATAATTAGACACTGCATAAATGTAACATTACATTAATTTAATATTAAAACACAATAATCGAAAACGTGTATTATAAGCGCAACGTGTGATGATGTACGCGGTGGCGTGTGACGCAAAAATTTCAAGATTATTTGCTATTAATATTATTATTTGTTATTTAGTTCCCTTTACTGTTATTTTTGATATAACTAAAAAGTGTTTTTATTGGGAACGGACGCCGAAGAACACATATTGATTCATTTTATTCAAATCATCATAAGTTGTCGTACAATGCGTTTTTTCAGACATCATAACACGTTGCGTGAGTTATACAGAAAATATGAACTGCATTGCTTATACATACTATCTCATTTAAGCCTAGTTATTTTTGGTGGGCTGCAAATTTATTTACATCTTCTTTGGCACAATTGAGGGCGAAATACATATTATAATTATTATATATTAGTTGGCTTTTTTTTAATCGTATTTGTAAGCATTAGGTGAATTTGAATACTTAATGCAATGATTGTGAATATGAATACGTATATTATGCAAAAATTGGTTTACAATAATGAAATTTAGCTTTTAATGGACTATTTCATAAAATAATGAAATATGTATAGTTAGTGTTAAACATAAAGAAACTAGTTACAGACATATATTATTATTATATAAACGTAATAAAATGTTAACTTAACAATATTCTTCCAAGGAATTCGATTTTAAGATTTTATATCATTTAGCCAATAAAATAATAATATTATAAAATTCTGTTTTCTTACTGTCGTTTTCTGTCTTCTTTAGCAATTATTTTTGCTAAAATATCATGGCTTAATTGATTACATGAAAAATTACCCAATATTACAGGTTGCTTATAATTAATGAATAATATATTTATATATTTTAAGTACACTCCATGATAAACAATATCTAAGAAATACCTTTTACCTTGTTAATGTTATTTCTTCCTTCAAATTCCTTATAAATGTTCGCACAAGAAGATATTTTTACACTATAATAAAATTCCATAATGTAAACAATTTGTAAAATTTACGGATTTCCTTTTACACACTATGTTGAAAATTTCAATTTAAAATGTTTTGGAACAAACACTGTGGCCTCAAATATACCGTTTTTTATACTGTTTATATATTTATTATTATATTATTTTAATATTTTTACTACGAATATTATAAATCACAGCACACGACTGTTTGTATATTAATGATGCGAAGATATCACATATATGTATGTAGAATATATAAGTTGGTTTTAGATTATTATCAATTATGATTTATAGAAAAATATCGTAAATGAGTATCTAGAATTGTATTAACAAATTTATGTTTATATAGTAGATAAAATCATGAATATTGTATTCCAATTATATTTTTTTTTCACTACTTTTACACTATCGACCCAAACGTAGCTTCGCCCACTTATATATATTCATATTTTAGATAAATTATACAAAATCTTTACATAAATCGCAGCCTACGTTATTCTAACACATTACATTACTGTTAAAGTTTCATCTAAATCCGAACAGTAGTTTTTGCGTGAAAGTAGAACAAAGATCCATCCTCACAAGTTTTCACACTTATCATTAATATTATAATAATAGTAAGTTGTTTTTTTTTTTTCATTTTGGTTTGTTTTTTGTAATATTATAATTATAGTGTAACTTCACAGCTGGCATATTTAGTGACTTTATAGTTACTTAGCAGGAAGGGCGTAGGGACGAAGTCCATACCGCGCCTGTGGGGCCGACGGTTCAACGTCATGCAGTTGTGATGACTGGCAAACGTTGCTGAAAACATCAACATTTTATGAATTAATATTTGTCGATTAAAAAGGTGAACACATTTTTTTTACCTTCACGCTGTACCCCGTATATAGCAGGCAGCTAAAAAGACATGGAGAAACACGATACACCAATACATGTTATAACGATATAATGCTATCAGTTGATCCAGACATTTATGCTCAAGCAAATGAGAAGGCAAGACGGAGATGATAAGTAATATTGACCCACGATTTCTATTGGTTGGGCAGTGTGTGCAAATTAAGATCTGTCGTTTACTGCGTACACGATGGTGGAAGTAAGTATTACAACATTAAATACTCATTTTTTCTATGACGTTGGGACTGGATTGACGTGATACAAAGACTACAGATGACTTCTTAGATAGATAGATAAATAGAGGGTTGATCGACTTACATTGCCTGGGCGTCCTCGGCAGCGTGCAGGTGTCCGCGGGTCAGACCCAGTACTGGTTGCGCCTCAGCATGGGGTTCGCGGGCGCCACGCCAGGCGCTCGGATCGGGTACGCCGACTCGCTTGCCTCGTAACTGCTCCAATCTTCAGCCTATTGAATAATATTATGTTATTGATTTAATGAAAATAATAGTTTTATGTGCTGTGCTGTTTCAGGTGCGCGTTGTTTGTCAGCCATTCAGTGAGTTATATAATAGTTTTGTGCAGTAAATATTTATATATATCCTACATCAGTATGATCCTCAGCACCATAAGGATATCTCGAGTTGAGGTCTGGAACACCATCAGCAAGCGGAGTCACCTTGCACGCCACACTGCCCGCCGACGGTAAGGGCGTGCTGGCACCGGTGTGGACTGACTGCTCTGATGACACGTACCTGGATCAAGTTTAATAAACTAAAACATTTAGGAATGGAACAAAGAAAGTCAATCCTTTACAATAAAAAGTGTGCTCTAATTACTGGTGTTATCGTGTCATAATCCTTTTTAATTTAATTATTGGAATGCAATGAATTGTTGGAATTTTATCCAAAAATAATATTTGTCTTTTTTCACAAGCAACATTTAAGATAAGACTTACTTATAATGTAGACTACTAAATGGTCTTTTAAATTATATCTACGTAAACACTCCGATTATTTTGAAGTCTAAAATATCAAACCTCTTAATAGGTGGTGTAGCTTGAGATGGAGACGGCATTAAGTGATCAGGCGGCCGAGGGAGCGGTATTGGAGCTACTGCCCCCTGACTTTGCCCATGAATTTTGACCAAGGCGTTCTGGTCCCTCATCATGTATCGACGGCATTTGAGCAGACCAAATATAACTACAATTGCCAATACTACACCAAGTAATGCCATCAATATCATCATGTAATAAGATGAGGATTCGCCATTTGCCACCTTTAAAAACATAATTCAAAATACATTTACTAAAATCACTATATATCTAGGTTAGTGTATTTTAATATATGCAGTTATCTTAATTACTTACCGGCACACCTTCATGGCTTTCAGGATCATTAGGTCCAGGTAAATTCTTCTTTTGCCGACTTCCTATCATAATTTTCAAATCTCCAGACGCCGGTTGAAATATAGTTGCTGCTAACAAGAATTTAATATTATCTTCCAGTTCATTCAACTCACTCAATTTCTTTTTCGCTACAAAGTATATGACGCCAGCTTTAACATCCTCGTGGGTAAAATATGCTACTTCCCTTTCCCTTGCACTAGTTTTCTCTCCTGAGCTTCGAATAATCTTCTTGATAGTTCCATATTTGGGTTTCTTTATGATCGTATACACTGGATCACTGGCAGTTAGCTTAGCCAGTTCAGTAGCATCTAAGTTACTGAGAGTTAATTTAGCCTTATCATCTTCTATCTTTAAGTTACCCAACGACATTAACGGTTGCACAATAACATTAATTGTAAAAGGTAAAGTTGTATTACTATTATGCACATAAGCTACAAGATCAAAACTGTCGTTAGCTACTGTCATATCATTTTGCATGTAAATAACAACTTTATCCATTAGATCTTTATGAGAGAAGTACGTTACTGGGTTGCGACCCAAGTAAATCATTCCGTGGACAGGCTGCCTTGTGATATTGTACCAAACTTTGGATTTCTTTGCATTTGTCTCTATATGTATCTGGTCAATAGTGACTGAAGCTACATTGGAACCTTGCTGCAAGTATATCGGGTGGAGCGACGTGGCATTCAATATTACTGGAATCACATCTATCGTGAACACTGTGTATGTTGGTTTAAACTGACCATCCCACACTCTAAAATAGAAAGTAGCCGTCTGTAACAATCCAGAATGTTCATAAACAATTTTCCCGTTGTTTATATCCTCTTGTGTAAATTTATTTATAGACTGTGCTTCGTCCATTGTTTGGTTTTTGTCAAACATCACCAACCGACCTTGTGTCGGGCCACTAATTATATCGTATAAAATGCCAGATGATCCCGTATCAGCGTCTTCAGTTGATAAATCATTCTTAGTTAATGTATAGTTTTCACCTTGAACGACTTGTATTTGAGGGGAATCAGTGAGCAATCGGAAAGGTTGATCATTGACAGGAATAATATTTATGGGTATTGTAACATTGCACAGAAGTACATAATCTGGAAGCAAATATAAGGCCATATCTATTTTATCTTGCATTGTATCTGAATCATCGTGTTCGTATGTGACCACACCGCCTTCGAGCTGTGCCTGCGTTAGCGACGACAAGTATGGTTTTAGCTGACCATGAATTGGATTCGACCACTGTGCTTCTATTTGTGGCTGTCTGACTCCAGCTTGAGATTCAAGGTACGTTATGACATTTGTGACGTTCACTCGTAAGGGCACCTTGTCACCTTCTTGAACTTTGATTTGTGGTATATACACGTACTTGGAAAGCCCGCCCGAGGATACCGATATGTCTACGTTAAACATTTGATCACCTATCGGCTTAGCCAGAGCTGCCTCTACCGTAAATATAAACGAGTCGTTAGTGTAAAGATCAGAGAATGGGTGCGTATGTTCGTAGTAAACCAAAGTGTCGTTGACATCTTGCTGGGTGAATTGTTTTATAGATCTATGATGATTTTCACCATTAAGCATTATTAATCTACCCAAGGTAGGTGCTCTGTCAACTTTGTATATTATATTCCTAGAAGGGTCAGAGCATTTGGACATTAGTAAATAGTTGTTTAGAGGCTCCCTCATCAGAGGGAAAACACGTAATGTTTGTTTTCTAATCAACTTTAATGACACCGATTTTGTTGTTATGAGGAACGTTATTTTAGATAGCTCGTGAAGTCCGTCTGTAACATTAAATATCATCTTGCCCTTTGAACCGTCTGAAAAAATATATTATCAATTAAATGACGCAATAGCATTTTTTTAGAGAAAATGTATATCAAAAAGGCAGTAGCAACTTACTTTTGTGGACAAAAATTACTTGTCTGTTATCAATATCGGCTTGTGTGAAATGATCGACGGGATTCTCTAGATCTCCTTTTATAGCAATGTAGCCAGAGACAATATCAACCACTCTTATTGTTACATTTTTAAGTGGTGTATCAATATCGTTGACATCTGTAAAATGTCGTGACATCTTTTTTAAAATAAAATGATTGAATGATTTAAATTTCAATAACTATTATTTATGTGGAGTACAATATAATGTTATAATAAATGCGTAATCATATATTAAAAATATTTTTTTGCACTAATTTAGTTTCTTTTTAAATAAAACATGTATATATAATACATACACAATTCATTTCTAGTAAATGTGAACGTCCCGCCTTCCCAAACACAGAGACCAGTATTAGCAGCCACTATAGGAGGTTCATCGTTCACTGGCATTACGTTAATTCTCACAAAAAATGGTTCGCTTTCTTTTCCTCCTTCAGTAATTGCTACTAGCTTTATTGAGTCAGAAGATTCTTCAGAGCCGTCGTTGACGTACTGAAAGTAGTATATTACGGCTTAAAAATAAAATATTTATTATTCTCTTGAAAAAAAAAAATTGTTAACATAAAAAAGAATTCTCTATACATGCAACGTAAAAATATTAAAACGGATGCCACTTACCAATATATTACCGGAATTAAGCTTCAGTATGGGCAGCAACGATAATTCTTGATCACCCATCATAATTTTGCCATATTTCGGTTTTTGTGTTACTTTGTATGATATCACTTTACCTCTGTAATAGTCGGTCACAATTCTAAATAAATCCTGTTTCACACTCACAGATTCTCCTTCTATGACTGTTAAATTAGACGCTGTTACATAAAAATGTTCAGGTATTATTATCACATTCAATTCGACATCTCGAAGCCACACTATTCCGTTAGTGACGTCCATTTTTATTTTATCCCTAGTACGATTTACTCCAGATTGCACATATACCAGCCGATTTGAGTTTATAATTGATTGATCAAACATTTTTGTATGTATTGGTTCTTCATTGTAGTTTTCCATCTCAATTGTACCTGGGGTAGATGATATTTCCAGCCAGCCATGGTAGGGCCCTTCTGTTACTTGAAAGACAATGTTAGACGGTTCAATTTGAATATGCATTACCTAAAAGAAAAAAATATAATGATTCACAAGTGTATAGTACTACAATAAATATTACTATTGTTTAAAGACAATATTTTTTAATGCTAGCCAGAGGCGTAGCGAGAGGGGGGCATGGGGGTGCGTCATGCCAAGTATTTATATATATGTATTTCATCAAATACATAATATCCATTTGACTTAATTATGTAAGGACCATTAATTTGAGCCTGAGACTTTACTCATTTATTAATTTGGGAGTATATTTTACATATGAAATTATACGGGTTCGTCTGGGGGTGCTGAAAAAGCTGTTTACCCCGGGCTCGAATTAGGCTCACTACTCTACTGATGCTAGCATATTTTTATTTAGTATTGATATTATTATTTGAATAGATGATAGGACTAATATTTTGGAAAGTTCTGATACCCTACTATAATAATTTCCGTCAATTTAAAGGAAAACCTACCGCCGCACACAAACATAGCAACGGCGCGTTTTAAAACCCCTTAATTGTATTAAATTTTATATATAAATGAAGTTTAATACATACTTCCAATATGTCCTTAGTTATGTTGACGCTGGTTGACTCCTCTACTATAAGCGGTTTATTAGTACTAATTTTAAGAGGTTCCCAGTAGCTTGATGGGAATATTTTAATAGGGTAAATACCTTCCCCCCATGCTTCTAAACACATCACTTTAAATCTAAAACAAAATATTGTTTTAAATATTTTAAAAATATTGAATTGGCACATATTTCTAATTATAGACAGATTTACTTTTGTATCAAGTCAATTTACGTTGATATGAATAGAACATATTGTTAGAAAAAAATAAAAATAGACAAATAAACATTACGTCTGATGTAAACTAAAATAATTTTCATAATGAATAGATTACCATAACAGTTTAATTTTCAATACAAAGTTATACGTTCTAAAAAAGACATTTAAATACCTTAACATATCTGTAGGTGTCTTCGGTTCACGATGTCTATAAGAAACTCTTGCCGCGACAATATCAAGTTGTGTAAAACTAATCGCCCCTTGTCCTTCGCCAACTTCTATGGATCCATGTTTGGGTTCTTGTGTTATTTCGTAACGGATGTCTTCCTCTAGGCAGTTCATGTTTGTGTCCACCTTTATAACAAAAGAAAAAAATATCCAATAAGATTTTTTTTTTAAATATATAAACATTAAGTTTATAAAGATGTTTTCTTTTTACATGTAAATTTAACAGGCAACAATAAACTGACGCAAAATAAATACGTACTTGCATATCTCTAGTGGTAATAACAACAGCCTTGCCATTTTCTACTATGGAACCATTTGTAGGGTACATCCTTATAAATGGTGGAGACGCTTGAATTTCCAAATTACCATTGACATCAAACAACCCATCTGAAATCCAAAATGACATTTTTCCGTACTCCTTGCCTTGGTGTTTAAACAGTACAAGATTTTTGTTTATGTCATCTTGCGTGAACTGAGCTATTTGTTCCGATGGATTATCCGCACGGAAAATACCTCCATTGGGCGGGTCTTTTGTAAATCTTTGAACAGTATATATAATATCTGAGGGTTTTGTATCCAAGTCGGCATCAGTGTAGCTCAAATCTCTAGAAGTTATAAGTCTGGCTCCCCCGTGCACTATGTGAAATACCTTCTCATTGGCACGTACTGGACTGTTATCATTTTTAAGTATTATATCAATATGGAACACACCAACATATTGAAAATCTTCGGGTTCTGGACTGAGAGCCATGAAATGAAAAGAGTCGTGTCTACTCTCGGAGTCGTCGTGCGAATAGTATACCCTGTCAGAATTTAGCTCTTGCAGTGTAAAATAAGTAGTGTTATCTCTTAAAATCTTTAAGTTATCAGTTATAACTTCTATTTTTCCATGTTTCGGTAAATGTGTTATGTTAAACACTAAATTAGTAACAACATCAGTTCTGAAATTGAGATGGGTTGCCGGTATTGCCATTCGAGAACCTTCTATAACTTGAAGTCGTTCTAGAGTAGTGTGCACTCTTCCAGACAAGTGGTCGGAGGTGGAAGTGCCGGGAACATGTCTGATGGTCATAACTCCAGTAATATTTTCACATTCCGTAGCTCCCACTACAAATGTAAATTCATCTTGAATGTGAGAATAAGCTCGTCGGTGCAGCCTGTACCATAGAAGGTCTGCATCAATGTCTTGCTGTGTAAAGGAACTGTGTACTTGCAAGTGATGTTTCCCGGATGATAAGTGAAGAATGCCATACTTCGGTGGCTTCAAAATAGTATAAATAATCCTATCACCAGGTAAAGTGATTGGTTTCGTTTTGAATTTAAGATGAAGGGACGATATGAACGCCTCCCTCGTGTTATTTAATACTAACTCCTCATTCGTAGATTGGTACAATTCGAGTTTTATAAACGTGAGTCGAAAATCGTATAACGTGTTCGTTCGCACAGTACCCACGGAGGCTTTGAACTGATGACAAAAAATATAGATAAGGTTCTAATAGTACATAGTTTTAGAAGTACTTTCTTACTGGTTTCTTACCTTAAACTCATCATGGGTGGGATTGCCAAGGATATGCATGTATCTTACACGTCCAAAGTTAATCATCTCACTGGTAAATGAATCAACTGTCTGCCATGTACTATCTAAGACTCTGAGACGCTCCACCACACCAAATTGTGGCGGTTTCACTATGTCATATCTGTAAAAATATAGATTTACTAGTTTATAATATACATTTTAATTGAATGATTTTCAGTTTCACGCTGTATCCCACACACAGCGAGGAATTGCGTTGGGTGGCGGAACTAAACGCCGGTCTTTTGTCTTAGTATCTGAGCGAGGAATTAAAAATGTTAGTAAATAATAATTCTTTCCCTCGAATATAGATCGCATCCTCAACTGTCGCGTTAGTCACACCCTTGTGGCCCTTCGCCGCGACGTCCTCATAGAGATATTTATAAATATATATTGTATCAATATTTTTTTTCAACAGCATATATTTAGTGAAATCAATAAAAAATAAGTTTGTATTATTGAACAATGTACCACTATAATTAAAGTTAAGTTTCTAGCTTCTGAACAATTTCATTAATACTATTATTATAATGACTTACTTGACGTGCACATTAGTTTCATCTGCGTTCGTAGTAAAGGTCAGGTTATCACAAGTGATGATAGCGTACGAGTTGTGGACCAGGAACAGACCGGTGTTGTTCACCAGACGGACCTGCAGCGGCACTATTGATATACGAAGAACGCCAGGGCCACTCGTTTCTATGCCGTCTGAAACCTAAATACAAAGAAAGGTGTATACACTATATTTTTCCTTTAGCTTTGTATTCCGTATTCCTATATACGGCTAGGCAGGGGGAATCTAGTGTTGAGACATTTTCCACCAAATTTTCAAGAATTTGCGTGTTGAATAGGGAAATTTCATGTTTTTTCTTTTCAATCTCAGAGAAAATGAAATTATTTTTTATCCTTTAAGTGAAAATCGAATCCACAACCATCGCACTTACAATGCCGTACTGCAAAAAACATCGGGGATGTTATACATTACACGTTTTTAAATCTAAAAAATATCTATTGAAAATCCATTTTTGTTAATGATTTAATAAGATAACCTTTTCTAATAATAAGATAACTTTTTCTATTATAATAGATATATTTTTTATTATAGATATATCATTTTTATTGAAAAAAAGACAAAAGATATTGTACGGTAAAAGAAAATATAAATTTGAAATCATTATTTATTTAAATTTTCGCTACAAATCGCTCTTAATCATTTTAGTTGACATTGACCAGGTGGCACATTTTAGAAACGTCAACTTGCCTTAATTAATATTTTGTGAATAATATTTTAAGCTGAACCGTATTTAATATGTATAGTTATATAGACGTGAGGTCAACTAATATTAGAGAATACTTAATATTGAAATATCAGTATTTATTTTAGAAAACGTATAAAAAATAACAAAAATTTTAACGTAGCGAAATTCTAACGTTCTCATCGCGCTATCAACGCTATCGAAGTCGAAATTCTTATATGCTTGTTACAACTTATTTATGTTGTTAGCATCGCTATAGGGAGATTTTTACAAATTGCCGCTACCCAAAGATAATTGCTAAGAATTATCGTCTGGCAAAAGAGATTGCTATTTATTAAATATTTTCAACAAAACATAAATAGTATTTACTTGTAGCGTAAGTCGAAGCGAAGTCTTATTAAGTTGTTTATCCCCAGTGCCGTGCACGTACGATATCACGCCGGAGTCGATGTCTTGCTGCGTGAACGAGTCCACCGGCTGACCAGACATTTCGATATGGCCACTAATAAAATTATGTTATTATAGAAACAATAAAATAAAAAACAAATTATTTGTTTATAAATGTAGATTAATAAATATAAATTAATAACAAATAATTTTCCATTGTGGCATCACTAAGAATTATATACATAGCATAACATATTGCAAAAAATTATAATAGAACCGAGCGTTTTCATTAAGGTATAGAAATAGGTATGCATCATAATACCATAGTAAATAAAATATAAAATTCGCATTTTCGCTATATTTATTAAAGGTATTGTAAGAAGACATGAAACAATAATACAAGATATAAATTACCTGTTAGCTTCATTCTTTCCATGCAACACAGTATAAAGTAGGTCCTCCGGAGGAGTGTCAGGATCCTCAGCTTTTAATACTTCAGATGTAATAGCTTTCCTCGTCCCCTGTAATGAATAATTATCATTTGTCAAAGTTGTTATATTGATATGTTATGTGTTTTTTGACATTTTGAGTGTGAATATATTCTAGTTACTTTCTTATCTCATATATTATTAATAACATTAAGTAAATTGTGACTTTTTGACTGTTTTTGTTGATATTTAAGCAAATTATCTCTAATATCCCTGCACGGGGCCGCTAGCCTGCTGAGCCTGCCTATTTTTATTACAATTGATGATTGTAAATCCTGATGCTGATGTAAAGTCCAGTTAAACATTTGCAAAAATTCAAAAAATGATAGGTACTTGTTTCATAAACAAAATTAAACACAAAAGATGTGTAAATGAGTCTATCGATATCTTCTTAGTTGCTGTGTTAATAAGGAGTAGCATCACACCCACATCGACCCAGCCCTGTTCTAGTACTAATTTTAATGTAGTACTTGATCGACACTGGAATAATGTGGATAGACATATCATGTAGCGTTGTTGCTTCACTACTCTTGCCTTCTTCTTATTATGTTTTAAGAATATTTAAACATATTATTTATATTTACATTTACTTTTTTATGAACTGGACTTTTGTTTCAAAAGTTATATGATATCTAATTCCTCTTTTCTTGCAGCAAGATGCTCAATTATATATGAAATATCCTATCGATAATATAAATTTAGGAATTTAATATTTAGTCATTAATTGTATATTAATTTTAATAGTATTTAAGAAAGTTTACTTATATTCTTTGTAATATTGGCATATTAAATGAATCATAAAATTAAGTACAAATTTAGTATTAATTATACTTCTAATGATTAACTTCATGCATGCATGCAACAGTTCACGCAATTGACGTTAAGACTCATAGGTATGTGGTTAGTGTTACGAATTAACAGATCTGGGTTTTGTGAATTAAGTTTAGTATTAAATAGAATTTTGTTTTCTTTACTATTCATATTTTAACAATTATTTTCACCGTTCTTATTGTTTTTCTATAATATAAACATACTAATATTGTACCATTATAGAACAAACAAAGGATTTGATAGGTTTTTTAACAATTACAATAATTCAATTTTCTTTCAACATATTAAATTTTATTCATATAAATAAATAATTTATTATTATAAATAATACTATGCTAAGTTATACTCACTTAATTCAATGTCTACTTCGAATTATTTGTGGATCGTGCCAAACAAAGCATGCAACTACTCAAAAGCAACTCAAAAAAATTAATTGAAGCGCACGTAATATTCTGAAATCAAATTAAAATATAAAAGATTAAAGTTAAACAACTAAAACATTAAATTGGTATTATCATGCTTTAAAACAAGTGACAATGATTTAACTTTTATTATGGAAGATTAAGTCAATTAGATTTTTAATATAAGACATTATATACTATGAAAGAACATTATAGGTTGTTTGTGCAAGAGTTATGAAAAGATAATTAGAAATAAGTTATAGGTTTATTACAGAAAGGTAAAGTATAATATCAAATTAATTACATTTTTTTGTATTAGTTCATGAACAATAAAAAAATAAAAACTAAAAATTCTCTACATAGGAATTACTGCAAATTTGTTTTAATCATAGAATAATTTGTGTCATTTGCCATAAAAGTAATAGATTTTTTGCACCAGTCATTTTTATACACGAATTTAAGTATTAAATTCGATAATTAAATTAGTAAATTAAAAAATATATATATTAAATTTAATATAATTTAACTATAAACACGAACGTAATAAAAATAATATTAAACAAAATGTTAGGTCAGTGATATACAAACCTGGGTAAGTCTTAATACTTTGCCAGGAAGTAGATTAAGAACAGGCGGGTCGTTAACCGGTGTCACATTGACATGGAGAACAAAGGCGTTACGACCCTGCAGATAACTTGGCAAAGTGAATTTAGTTTCAGGTATTAATTCCATTTCAAGAACTATTGCATCTTGGTGGTTTTCGGATCCATCGTGTACGTAGCGTACCTGCACAATTTAAATATAGTTTTAATGTCTTGTTGCAAGCTAATAATGTTATAAAGCATTTGTTGTTGTTATTAGAAAGTTTTGTGTTTTTTTTATTAAAAATATTTTTGTATTGGGTACTGGATAGTCCATTTATAGCATAAGCCTATTACAGGCACACATGGTAAACATTCAATGTATCAAGTGTCCCTGTGTATCAGTGTCCCTGTGAAAAAATATTGTAACCAGTGACTCGACAATTAGACTAAACTAAAGTTACTTTTGTTCCATTCATTTGAATTTCTTTAACCCTCATACAACTACCATATTGGCTACTTGATAAACGCACATTTTATTTATTAGATGTTGCTATTCAAAACCTGTGAAATAAAATATTCGACAGCAAAACTAGGGGATTATATTATGCAGTGGTGACGTGCCGCGAGATAAATATAAGCTATATTCTTGTTTTTAGGATTAGTATAAGATCTCATCCTGGCAAAGTTTTATATTTAAGATTATATTTTATTGTATATACAAGATTTATAAATAAAAGATGGGAATTTTGATCTACAAAGCACATTTGTAAAAGCAATTATTAAAAGATTTAGAAACCTTATCTCTTGACAAATCCATGAGCGTAAAGAACTGTTTCGATTTCTCTCCCTCAACAAAGTTATATTGAGGTAAATTTCTTTGTAAAGTCAAATCTACAGCTATGCGACCATGCTGAGGTGACTGGGCCACATGCAGTAGAACTCCGGAGGGTCTCACACCATATTTATGGTGGTCTAAGATCACATCAATATTCTGTGTAGTAATAACAGCAACTCCACCTTCTTGAACTGTTAATGGATATAATGCTACTAGTTCTAGTTCACTGCTTAATTTAGAGAAGACCTGAAAATATAAGTTGTATTATTAATATACTTTTTTTTAACTTTACAGTGTATACAGATATAGCAGGATAGGTAGGAGGAATCTAGTGTTCTCTGTGAATTCACTTCATTCCTCACCTTCCATCTATTGAGACATTGCATATTTAGTGACGAAACTCAATGTCCCGCTTAATCGTCTTACCAGAGTGAAAATAGGACAATAATTAATATTCCCAAAGTGGAATCGTACCTACAACCGCCACGTTTACATTTAACGCTTGGTAAGTAACCACTAATGTTTTCAAGGGCACAAAGATACCTTTTAACCATACCTTATATTTCTCTGCATAATCTGGGTTTATACACAGGTCATTATCACATTTACATGTAAAATGATCAACGCCATGCTGTTCACAGGTCGCCCGCGGCACGCATGGTGGACTGGGCCCTGCATGGCACGGGTACCACCACACGCATCTAGGGCTAATACCGTAGGACACCACTGCGTTAGGGAGCCCATAAAGTTTGTCGTCTACTTCAATAGGTTTGATACAGCCCTGAAATCAGTGCAACATAGTATATAAATAAATAAATTGTGCTGTATCCCGCACACAGCAGGGTAGGCAGAGGGAACCTAGTGATAAGACACTCTGTTCCCCACTTTCTGCCGAATTCTGGAGGCATTGTGTGTTGAGTGACAGAACTCAACGCCACCCTTTGCCTCGACACCAGAGCGAAGAAATGTAAAATGTAAATGTAAAGCTGATTTATTTTTATTTTATTTAATAATAAAAAAACATTAAATGTTGGCAAATAAACTAAAAACACTAATAATACTAATGAAGGATTAT
Organism: Heliconius nattereri; assembly: GCA_013403645.1. Taxonomy (NCBI): domain Eukaryota; kingdom Metazoa; phylum Arthropoda; class Insecta; order Lepidoptera; family Nymphalidae; genus Heliconius; species Heliconius nattereri. The sequence goes on from JAAIXI010000202.1 coordinate 598,141, forward strand.
TTTACCATAATACTAGAATCAGCCGCTTTTATTCCTTTAGCAAAAGCTCGCTGCCTTTTCTCAATCTCAATACCTCCTAGATAGAATGAGTCTGATAAATCTAAGTATCTGGTACCACCACTTTCTATTTGTGTACTCATTGCTATGTTGTCTATTGAAAGCTGTAATGCAACAAATGAAATTATATTTAATAAAATGTGTGCAAATTTAAGTTAAACGTTTTAGGACAAACAATTCAATAATACTTTGTGTTTTACAAAAATCACAAAGTATTATTGAAGTTGTGGTATTTATAATAAAAACTATCTGAACAAATATATATATATTCAAGGTATTTTGAGATAGGTTTGCAGTTTGAATATTATGAATGGTATAATCTAATATCTAAGTTCTATACAAAATAATATTACTAATATTATTAGTTAATTTAACAGAGTCATTGGAGATTGAACCCACAAGCATTGGTTCTACCGCTTGCAAAGGTAATCACAATAATAAATAATACTGAATTAGACACACATTATGCACAATATAACATGTTATATATACTAACACTGAACCAGACAGTTAAATGTTACAATTTTTGGCTCGACCTTATTACATGCTTGGATAGGAATAAGGCCAATAATTATGTGACTGCTTTAATAGCTTAGTAACGTTGTGTGCATTTAGGCGCACATATTTAGTTACGATAATCAAACCAAAAAAGAGAGAGAGAATCGATATCTAAAAATTGGGTCGTTAATCGTAATAATTATTTTTTTTTTTCATAGAAAAAAATCGCCAATATACAAACCAACAATATCAGTCGACGTGAACATAAAATATTTTATAAATTCGCAACGCATAATTGATAAATTGTGTAATTAAATTTTTCGCATAAAAGCAGATAATAATATCTACAGACTTTATTTTATAAATATTCGACAGCTTTATATATTACATTCGCAACTGAAATCAGTTATTTCAGTTACTTTTTTCATTTTTCTAAGCTTACCTCGATTAAAGATGGATTGAAAAGTAGATGCATTTTGTGCCACTGCCCGTCGTTCACTCTTTCGCTATGTACAATCTGCCCCCTCGCCATTTTGACCCTTACAATCCCCTCCAATATCTCCACAGCCAAGAAATCAGATCCACGGCCACCACCGGGATTATAAAGTATAACGGCATTTGGAGTAATTGTCTTAAATTCTATTTGCCATCTGTAATATAACGTAATATTTTTTTATATTATTTGCAATGCTTCTTTTAAAAAAATATAGAAATTTATATAAATATGAAAGAAAATATAACTGTACCTTCCTCCCGCTCTTGAATTGATCCTAGGTAAGACTAAGTAAGCACCTTCATCAATAAAACTTATATCGGAATTAATATCGGCATCGAATTCGGGCGCGCAATTCCATGTAACTCCTTCAACATGAACTGAGCCAGTGCGACTACGTGCCTTTTCTATTATTTTAACACCATTATAGTATACCTAAAAATAATTTATAAGGTTTACATATTTATATGAAGCAGATATTTTTTTTATTTTATAATAGTAAATCTGCAACTTACGTCTTCCATGCAACCACGGAAATTCTCCATGTGACCGAGAAAAAGTTCCGAAAAATCCCCTTGCCCCCCAAGAAATATACCGAAATGTATGTTTAGTTCAAAGAAACGCCCCGGCAGCCTTTTCTTTACGACATTGTCGTCCACCTAAAAATAAACAGCCAAAGTCAATGACATAATGGGAGTTGAGAAAAGAATGACTCACAATACACTTTAATTACAGTAGCAACATAATATACAACACAACTGTTTTAGATGACTAGGAATTAGGGCAACATAACATAAGGTAATCCCATTCTCCAGGTATATTATTAATAATGTGGCAAATAAATATTTGCCGCTAATGTTATTATTACCTTAAACATGTTTAATTAATATTACAGCAAAATTATTTCTATTTATAAAGTAAGTTTTTTGTCTCATATTGACTTAAATTTATTAATGTATAATTTAAATTTCAATTGTTTTGTAAAGAAACTACAATTTACTTTATAAAAATAGATACAATAAAGTTGTAGTTGTTAGAAAAGTTATACTTTGATGTCCTTTATAATATAAGCTTTAATAAAATAAATAAGCACTATTTTTGAAATGTTACACCTTGAAAATGTGACATCAGGGTAAAGTAAACAAATGACATAGCTAAATATATTGTGTTGTACAACTTCAAATGTTATACAATTTCATACATGATTGGTTGTGCTATAATATATGTATCAAGTAATATTTATTTTTTAGATTTATGCATGTATCTATTCACACAGTGTGAGCAGAGGAAACCTGGGAACCTGATATTAAGTTAAAACTTTGTTCCCATTGGTGGTGGAACTCAATGTTGTTTTGCACAGTTATCAGAGTGAATAAATGAAAATATTAAATAATCCTACCCCCAAGTGGTAATCAAACTCAAAACCATTGCATTTACAGTCACACCACTGCTCCATGATATAGTCAATTAATAAATTAATTAACATAATATATTAAAAATTTATAGGCAAGTTGAGAATATAATATTTTGCATATCATTAGTATACAATATATAGCATTTGGTGCTCTGTTCTCCCAGACTACCATGCTAGGGATAAAGTGTGAAGCTATGTATGTATGTATGTATTAGTATACAATTAATTTGTCATTAATTACCAATTAATTAATTTGTACATATGTTTTAATTGAATTTATGGCACTTAAATATTTCATCAAGACAAAAAGGTACCTTTTTATTAATTGTTATTAATGATATATAGTTATTTTACTAACAATAACAAATAGCTTATTCAAGGCATAATCCTGTAATTGATCATAATAAAAGAAATTTGTATAGATGGATAATCAATGGATGGATACTTTGAAATTTAAAAAAAATACCAATCGGAGTCTTTTTCTTTACAAAAAAATAACTCATTAAAATATAATAAGATGATATAATAAATACCTTCATAGTGAGATTGGCTTCTCTTCTAATAATGCTGACATGGTGCCACTGGGTGTCATTTAGGAAATCCCCTTTGACTGATGATAATTCACTTTCACCGGCACCAAGGTTTATGTGCAATTTAAGTCTCCCACCTTCTAAACGAATCTAAAGCATGAAGTTTTGTTACATTAATTTTTAATACCTAATGTATTGTAATAATTTAAACACAGTATGATTTACTACATTCACTCACCATGCAATAGTCAGTTTTTCCTGCAGCTAGTAATAAAAGGGCATCAGATAAATGAGTACGAAACCTAAAGCTTATGTCAGTTGCTCCTTTGGCTTCCTGAAGTGGGTATGAAATGTAACTTGCACCATAGAACGAGGCTGAAAATGGACGAAAGCTTAAATATTGTTCCTTTTAATATTAAATAGAAGATCATACAAGTAGAAAAATAATGGGTTCTTGCAATTTTTTATATTTACCTTTATCATATGCTAGTCCAAATGAAACAAGGCACAATATAAACAAAAGTTCCATGATTGAAATATTTCACTATTCTCATAAAATATGCTATTTACATAAAATATTATTTTAACAAAAGAGTAGATTTAAATTTAATTTTTCCGATTCTACTACAAAATGTATGCTCAGACATATTCAACACCAACAACGAATGCAGGTGTGGCGTCAACTATAAGAAAAAACAACTAAATTTATAATCAAAGTACGTCTTTGTTTATTAACATTTTATCATAATTCATTATGTGTACATATTGTTAAAATTTTTAATAACTTAAAGTTCTGATATAACTAATAAATAGCACAGTTAAAATTAGAAGTTTCACGCATTCACCGTCCAATCCTTGTTTCTTACGTCAATAATACTAACATGGCCGCAAGTTGCAACCACAGAACACATTTAACCAAGTTGCAACCAAGTACCAACAATTTGACGGGCACAGACTATGCATGTTCGATTTGATGCGATATACATTATGCAGATCGTTACAAAGGATGAAAGGAACACGATCCAGGCTACAGTTTTTTAGTGGATCGAGTGGACATTTATCATGAGAATTGGATCAGAGGGAAGAATATTAATGAGGGAGAAAAGTCGTTTGAGAAACACAAACAAATTAAAAAAGTGCTCATAATTAAAAAAACTCAGTTATAGATTTTGCCGATAGATTTTGTATGATTTCTAAAGAATGATTTAAAAACATGAGTTTTTGCTTGTAACATTTTAAGTCGCTTTTTTTAATCGACAGACATTATTACATAGGAATTAGGTAATCTGTCTTTAAAAAAATAACTTTTTTTGATATTCTTTTATTATTACACTAGGATGATGACATATTAAATATAATTAAAACATTTTTATTTGGATATATATTTAAAGGTTTTAAGTTAGCAAAATATAACATCGGTGGGTCGGACTCTACATAGTTCTTTTGGCCATTAAATACCAAACGATCAGAAAAGGTGCCCATAAGCCAATCCCAAATAGTATTGCAAATGTTAATGTCAACGTGTATCTGAAACAAATGCAATTAAATCTTTAAATATTATTACTGATTTCCTATTTGCGGGCCTTAGCTAGTACTAATGCTTAGACTACGGACTGCAGACACAGAAGTCGAGTTCAATTCACTACGATATTAACTCAATTGAGAAAATAATAAGATTACCGTACCTCAAGAAAATTCAGGAAGAAATAAATTAAAAAAAAAACACGACTGCATAAAACTAAAACGAAAAAACACTACCAATAGTTCATTAAGATTAACAGTCTGGCCCAAGAATTGAAGAGTTTTTAACCAATTATGTACATCTTCACAAGGAGCTAAGTAAAATGTAAATGGTCCCGAATGTTAATCCTAATGAACTATTGCTAGTTCTTTCTTTTTAGTATTATGCAGTCGGGTTTGTTGTTTTATTTTTATATAATAATATTTTAAACTATCTAGACATTATTATTAGAATATCCTATTTTATTTATAAATAGTAAATATTAGAAACTAAACTGATAATCTACACGGCACATTAGAAGCATTATATATTCTATTTATAACATTATGTCACTTTTATTTTTTTTCGTTATCCTGATTTTCTTGATAAAGATATTAACTTGAAACTATAATAGTATTGTACTCATAATAAGAAATCTGATTTGAACTGGTGTGCAAATTTTAACAAATAAGACAAGAAACGTTTCAAAATAATTATTGGAAAATGATCAAGACATGCGACATACATATACCATTGAAGAAAATAATATTTTAAAAAAATCAACTACAACGAATCAATTATTCTTCAGTGTCCAATTTTAACAAAAAAAATTTGAACGTAGCTATTAAATAAAACATAGGCACGCCTGAAGCGCACTGAAATGAAATAAAATATATAAAGGTATAAGTATATTTATGTTAAAAGAAATCTACATCTACAAAGGCATTTCCAATGTACCTACTGTTTTATTTATATTCTGCGTACATAAGTATATCTTAAAGTAAATCTTAATAAATATAAATAAAGATAAAAGGACCAATCGTGACTGGTTGTGGGTCGGATCCCCACATGGAAATATTTATTTACACGCATTACACGCAATGCCTCCAGAATTTGACGGAATATGGAGAACGGAGACTCTTAACACTAGGTCCCTTCTACCTCCCCTGCTGCGTTCGGGATACAGCTTGAAGCTCATTTTAAAGACATAAGGGTTCTCTCACCTATTAGTAACTTTGAAAGGTAAGTTGTCAAAGGGCTCCGTAGGTTCATCAGAGTAAAAACGTTTCACATCCCTTACGTTATTATTATTTACTCTTTTTACTAAATGTTGAGTACTCATTAAGCGCGTTATACATCTACGAAAGTAGGACATTATTGTAGCACAATTATGTTTTCGAAAAAAAATTGACGTAATTTATAAATTATTCGAATAATTTTTATTTCGTATATTGTCAAAGTGAAAACAAATAGGTTGCATAATATATATATTACAAAATGAGGTTTTCTGCTTAATACATTTTTTTAGCTGCACACTATATCCCGCACATGAGCGAGGTAGGCTGAGGGAACCTAGTGTTCACACACTGTTCCTATTAAGACAATTCCGTTCCACACTTACTGCCGAATTTGAGTGGCGGGACGTAACGGCGCGCTCTAGCCTCTACCAGAGCGAGTTTCCTCGAGTGGGAGTCGAACCTGTTGCGTTTACAGTCCCTTGTGCCTCTCTGATTTTTAAATAAATTCTATATGCGATATTGATTTCGCGTAATATAATTATTTTTACCAATGGAATAGTAAAACACAATATTTTAATTAGTATAAACTAGTATAAGTAGTATAAACTTATCACTACTTTTGAATGTTATATCGCAGGAATATCAAACGAAAATAATATTTCTGTAAAACGCCATCTATTAACAGCTTAAGTAAGCAATATCATACTTGTTTAATCTATGCTTGATTCATGCCTGAAAATTATGTCATCGTAAAGCAAATAAAGTAAAACGTGTACCGTATGTTAAAATATACGTTTCGTAAATCAATGAAATCTAAATCTTTATTTTAATGTTTAAATATATAGTAAAATAGTGTATGTTAATGTTATCAAAATTATACGTATATCACATTTTACAACTTACAATAGATAAAGAAAAATAATAATGAAGTGGTACTTGAGATAAAGCGAAGTAATGGGATTGCGTGTAACGGAACGCTTGTTACGAAACAACTGTATGAAAACAGACTCTATGTTTATAGTGGAAAGTCTAAGCCAATGCTGTTAAAGTTTGGCCTTCAAACTTCGCGAAAATGAATACTTATGTTATGTTGTTATGCCAGTAAAAGGTTATATCGAGTATTAAACTTAGAAATAAATACTTTTATTTAGGAACGTTTTTAAAGTAATAATTGTGTAGTGCTTTTCGAATATGTTTATTAAATAAAACGTAAATGTGACCACAGAAGATTTAAGTTACTTTTGTTAAAGTTGTGAAAGAAAACAAGGTGAGCTACTGAATTGTAATTTTGCTTAAATTGTAACTTACGTATGCAAGTCTATAAACTATACACTTAGTGATAAATTAGCCTAAAAATATTACAATTTCAAGTACCTACTTGTTTTAAAGAATGTAATTTCCTTAACAAGAGTGAAACTGTTTCTTATCAATAATGAACTAGCTTGGTTGTCTTGTACTCGACTAAACTGCGGCAAACCTCCTTAAAAAATTGATAAGGTTATTTATTGAGATGACTCATCTATCAGTTACGGCTCGTCCATATAATTAATAATTTTCAATAGATAAAACTTAACCTTAGAAGTTTACTGTCTTTACATCCCGTAGATGGTTTATATTTAATAATTTCCAATTTGCTTGTAAGATTTTCGTTAATAAGAAAACTTGAACTTAAGAAAAGAAAATATGTAAAGCAGCGCCATCTAGTGCACAAACCCATAAACTAATTTAGTGTTTTTCAGTAATTATATTCTTTAAAAAAAAATTAACTTCACGCTTTATCCCTGGCGGGGTAGTCAGAGAGAACGGAGCGCCAAACGCTACGGTCTCTACATACCTCTTTCGCCCCGTCCACTGTCGTTACCTTCCTCCAGTATCTTTGATACTGTGTTTTCGAAGGTCAACCGAGGTCTCCGACCAAGGATGATGCAATGAGCACTGCATCATCTGCGGCAACAGCAGGCAATTCACATTCAGGTCACCTACTTTCACTCCCATATCACTTTGTTTCACTCCTTGGAGACAGCTATCCAAATACAAATTGAACAACCAAGCTGGCATGGCCTTGTTTAACATCCAATTGGATGTCAAACCAAGGCGACATGCCAGCTCCTACTCGCACGCAGGCTGTGTGATCTCTGTAAAGAGATTTTACAGCATGCAGCAAGGCTCTATTTATATTGTACCGGGGTAGTATCTCTCATAATTTCGCTCTTACAACTCTGTGAATCGCCTTTTCCAAGTCCACAAAAGTACAGAAAACACATAACCCCTCTTAAACAACAACCTTTCAGATCTCCAAAAAAAATAATATAGAATATAAAATACGTTCAACGAATTAATAACTAAATATTTTATTTATAAATATATACTTATATTATGTTATTTTTTTATTTTATGAATCAGCGTTGCCAGACGTCCGACCGATTTTAGCTCAAAAATTAAATGTCCGATCGGGACAGACATAGTCCCGCTTTTCATAGCATGTTCCACTTACTGCGAGAAATCTTTTTTTTTCCTTAAAGTTTTTAATAGATACTATCAATTTCATATAAATACACATAAGTAAGTATTTTCGCAAGTCATGTGTAATTTTCAATTTTATTAATTTGTAACCAGAAAATTTTACTTTATAAATACAATTATTTATAAAGTAAAATTTTCTGGTTTCTTGTTTTTTAGAGGTAGGTATACTTTCGTTTTTTCAGGATAGCCTTGCATTTATTTTAGGTATAATTTACTCCAATTTTGAGTTCTATCGTTTTTTTGTGGACTATTCCGTTCAGTTATCTTTTGACAATAGCGTACCGCGATTATCACGACCAAACGTAACTCTACCGGCAAAATTTACGGGACATTTTATGTCTCTGTGCAACGTTCCGGGAAACCGGGACAGGCGAAAAACGAGACGTCTGATCACGTTATTTATAAGTATAACTACTCTGAAGACTTAAATGCTTTACATATAGTAATAGTGATTCAAAACAATATAATTTAAATATTGTTTTATAGTTAACTAGTGGACTTGGCGGCTTCGCCCGCTTAAACTATACGAACATTTATTAAATATATTTATAAAAATATTGTCAGTTTAGAGGGTGAATCCTAATAAACAATGAAACACGTGTTCAATGAAATATTTTTAAGAGTCTCAATTCCAAATCTTATAAAAATCGGTGGCGATTCAAAATATTTTCCATATAAACTTTCAACCCCTATTTCATCCCCTCAGGGGAAGAATATTGAAAATTCTCATCTTAGTAAAACACTTGCGTCCTATAAGAAATGTGCACGCAAAATTTTACACTCCTAGTACTTATAATTACGAAGTTTCATATAAACTATAAACTCGAGAAATAACCCCTTAGGAGTCTAATATTGCAAATTCCCGTCTTAGCGAGCACTTACGTCCTATAAATAACTCCTATGCAATATTTGAGATTCCTAACACATGTAGTTCCTGAGATTTCGTGATGAATGAGTGAGTGACCTTTCGATTTTATATATATAGAAGATAGATAACCACTTTATATTGATATCTATCACCATTGGAATCTTTATTTAAAACTGAAATAAATAATAAATTAAATAGTGTTTATTTTAATTTGTTGTTCCGCTTGTTTTGAAAGAATCCCGCTTTTTTACTTAAAATGTTTAAAAATCATGCTCCTTCGAATATTTATTATATTGCGCTTATCTTTATTCAAATACCTAATTGAAAATTAAATGTTAAAAAATATTGTTTCAGGTCGATGTACATTTAATATTTAAAATGGGCGATGATAACAAAAAACGTGGAAATAGTTTCCGGAAGATATTTCCAAATATTTTCTTTTATAAAAATAAGGCAAGATCTTTAAATAAAGATAAAAATAAAATTAGTGATACTAATAGTAACTATTATCAAAACGCACATAATGTACTTGAATTTTCTACTGACAATTACGAGGAGCGTATATATGAAAATATATCGACGGCTTCATTTTCTCGAAAAAATAACGATTTAAGAGCTATAGATTCTCCAAGTAATCATTCTTCAAGTAGTACTTTAGTTTCAGAGAATTCAAAAAATATAAATAAAACAAACATCACAAAGACTTATGAGGCTGTGCCCGACGGAAATAAAAATGTAAAATACTTGGCAAAACCACAGGTGCCCCCCAAACCTAAAAACGATTCATATATTTCACCACATGAAATACCATTTCCTGATGTTTATTATCACTCTTTAGACAAGGTTATGGATAAATTACCTCTGGAACATATTGAAATATATAGAGCTTCAAAAGTTCGCGCTAACCCGGCATCTGTTGGCGCAGAAATAAAAAAAGTCAGCACAACATTTTTAATTTCACCAAAGAAAGAAGCTGAAGTACGAAAAATTCAACCTATTCGCGCTCGAAGCTTATCACCTAACAGGGATACATCCCAAACTATTAATAATATTCCCAGTAAAGTAATGACAAATAACCCGGAGAAGCCTTATAATTATTCTGCTCCGACCTCACCTATTACTGCTGGCCACAAAATCCCTAACATGCCTGCAAAGACATCTCCATATGAACGTGTCAGAAAAAATCTAATAGAAGCAGAAGAAAAAAGACATTCCGCGATTAGGGCAGATGTGTGTAATAATTCCACTTTATCCCCAACGCCTTCGTCAAATATTGCTAAACCGCAGATTTTTTCAAATGAAAACTTTAATTTAAAGGAGCATATAAAAAAAGAAAAAACTCGACAAAGAGTTGAAGCATTTTATTGGCAAAATATAAAAAAATTAAGAGAGAAAGAAGACGAATATATTTTAAGACATTCAGTGAACCGATCTATGAGCCGACATAAAATTGATAACGGATTTTATTCGAATTGTAAATATCCTAGTCCACATATCGTGGATCCTAGCTATCGTAGTGTATCACGCTTCTCAGATGTGAATGACAATTTACACCATAGTACACCTCTTCGTACCCCCTTTATTAGAGGAGTTCCGGGAAGGCGGAGTGATTCATGCATAAATAACAAAAATACTTTTCATGCCGATGTTATTAACCGTATGACCCCAGAAAAAAATGAAAATTGTAAACCTTATTGGCCATTATTGCGTAGTGGATCTCTAACGCAGGCCGATGATTTCCTGCTTCGACAAGCGAAAAGAGGCACTATGGAGGCGAAAAAATCATCGATAAATTCAACGGAACATAGAGCTATTGACCTAAATTTGGGAGCCAAGAATAGATATGGAGTGGTTCAGAATTTAGCATCATATAATGATTCTAACAGTCATATAAAGATGGCACCCTTGCCGCCTACCCGCACGACTAGCTTTATGAATCCTAAAAGTATCTACACACCAAGAAACAGTAACAAGAACACTACAAACTCTCCGACTGCTGTTCGTTCTTTGTGTTGTGAATCTGAGAGTGGATCTGAAGCTAGCGAGATTCGGCGGATTATGGACACTCAATCATTCAAAGGTTAGTACAAGTTTTTTTTAGCTTCACGCACATAGCAGGGCAGGCAGAGGGGGAGAACCTGGGCATCAGGTGTTCAGACACTCCGTTCCCATTTAAGACACTTCTGTTTCCCAGGTTCTTTCCTCCAGTCTTTTTGATGACATTGCGTATTGAACTCAACGCGGTGATTTGCTTTGTCGTAAAAGTTATATTTCTAATTTATTTCGTAAGGTCCGTATTTATTTCGTATAGTATTTATTTCGTTTCCTATATGAGTTTTTATATGATATACTAGTGGGCCCGGACGCGGCTGCGCCCGCTTGAACTATACGATTATGTATTAAATACATTTATGAAATTATTTTCGGTTTTCAATAGAATGTGTAAGAAAATATAAGCCTAAATAATTAAAATAAGTTAAAAAAGAATAATAAGTAGAGATTTATTATTAGATAAAATATCTGAGTAACTGAAATGAACAAACAAAAGAAGTAAAAGTAACTAAAGGAAATTTTTAATATTAGAAAAGGAACCTAAAGTTTGCCGTGCGCGCGTACTAATCATTTTTCTATATTAAATAATTAATCGTTTTTGCGAACAATATTAAATAAAATCCCATATGATTAAAATTATGATATTTTAAGTGTATAACATCGGTATAGATAACTGAACTGAGATAAATTAATAAGTAGTAGTAGTAATAAGCAGCAAATAATTAAATAAAAATTAACAGTAATTCGAAAATATATAAAAATTGACAAAACCATCAAAGTCATCTGCCCGTTCGCGTCGGTCATACTATTCCTACCACTCGTAGGCTAGGTCATTCCGAATCACTGACATCTCCTTAATTATTTATTAAATTGTTATACAGTAAACCATCTTACGTATAATTTCCATCTAGATGAAATGCTAAAAGTGACTATTATATTTATTTTCATAAGGATGAATATCAAATTATAGAAATCATCTAATTTTTGTTAATGTATACAAATCTATATCTATAGTATATATCAACGCGGACTTTTTTAAACAATATTTAAGGGACAATATTTTTGGAGAATATTGTTTTTGTGTCTCATAAGGTTGAGTCGGCGCGCGCCATGTATGCGTTAAGCAAACTTATTTTGGGTGACGTTTTCTAACAACAAACTTTGCAAATCGTTGCTTAGCAACGGCGGTTGTTATAAACATGGCGGAATAAATTGCATGTCAAATTAATAAGTATTTTAATATATTGGTATATATCGAAAATATTACAAATATGAGAAAAAAAAGTATCCAACGATCATCCCAAGACCCTCAAGTATCTCTATATGAGTATTTTATCACAATTAAATTAGCGGTTTGGCCCTGATTGCGTAGACAGACAGACAGACAGACAGAGTTACCTTCGAATTTATAATATAGGTATGGATACGTGTACTATGTATGGACCTAGGTACATACATGGTACCAGGTACTAGTACCTATTGCTACTGGGCTTTTTATATTTGGTAACATTAGTATATATTAAAAGTTATTCTATTATTTTGGCTAACTGCCAAGAACCTGAATACGACTGAGATTTAAATGTTTGTCAAAAGCAGGAAGGAAAATTGTGATAAATATCAACTGTCAAATATTTCAACAAAAGAAAACTAATATATTTGACAAAAATATCAAATTAATTTTAAATTTTAAACTCTATATATCCACATATTTTTTTTCATCAAGCAACATACATATATAATATTTATCAACAATCATTGTCATCAACATTTTTTTGAGTAATTTATATTTAGTACCTATCGAGTTATACAGTATTTAAATCTTCGCTTAACTCTGTAATCAATTTTTGTATGAAATTCCAAAATTTGACGGAAAATGCATTTTATGTGCAAAAAAGCTGGATAAAAGATTGCTCAATAATATTTGTAAAATTAATTAAATAAGAATTTGGGGACTACAGAAAGTTTCACTTATTAGAGTTAGAAGACGATAGAAAGTTTCGCTCATTAGAAAACTTCACTCAACCTGACGTTCGCTCAGTCGGTCAGAGTTACATTTATAGAGAACTAATGGACCCGAACGCGGCTACGCCCGCTTGAAATATACAAATATTTATTAAATTATGAAATTATTTTCAGTTTTCAATAGAGATGCGTTAAGCAAGCTCATTTTGGGGGACGTTTTCTAACAACAAACTTTGCAAATCGTTGCCTAGCAACGGTCGCTTAGCGACGGTTGTTATTAACATGGCAGAATAAATTGCATGTCAATTTAATAAATATTTTAATATATTGGTATATATTGATAATATTACAAATATGAGAAAAAAGTATCCTATGTTCATCCTGAGACCCTCAAGTATCTCTATATGAGTATTTTATCACAATTACATTAGTGGTTTGGGCCTGATTGCGTAAAAGACAGACAGACAGACAGAGTTACTTTCGAATTTATAATATAGGTATGGATGAGATTATTATGCAATAATTGAGCTATTTGCGAGGAAACAGGCCTTGTTTTTAAATAGGCGCTAGATAAACACAGTAGACACCAAGGACTACGTATAGGTACTTACGAGTAAAATAAATTGCTGAAATGTTACGATAGGCACATAATAAATATTAGCTGTTTTTCCGTTCAAAGTAAAAAAATATCGCAAAAAGAATGTCTGGGCTATGAATGCAGTCTTTTATTACTGTTTGTTTAATATCACAAAGCGTATTGCGGCTGTTCATTTCTAGTACAAGTAAATGAAAGTTGCTATACTTGCAGATTGCGCAAAAGCATAATTATATTTTTTATTGTAAACTAATTCCGTGGATTTTATTACTCTTTCCATACTTTCATCGAACCCGCACCCATTTTCATTGAAAATCTGTTTTCTTTCCATCCAATTTTTACGAGAGCGGAATAATGAAAATAATTTAAATATAATCATTCCCTCCAGACGAGTCGGACCCGCGACTACGAGATAGTTTTCAGTGTGATACTGTCCCATTACCGGGTTGACACACATTTTCTGGCTTTTCAAATCGATTATGACCTATCTTCTGGCCAGGCTTAATAGTTGTTCTAAATAATAATTTTTAAAGTATTATTCCACTCTAATGAGAGGATAATATTTGTATATTACTATATAATTTTTGTTGGAATTTGTTAATGTCGGCTTTTGATTTTCATTTCAAAAATTTTATATGTTGCTTTTTAATTTTAGTTTGAAATTTTTGTGTTTTAAAAAAATAACTTAAGAAATAGTTAATATCATCAACAGACTGATTTGTCCATTGCTGAACGTAGGTCTCAATATACTTAAGAAATATAATAAAAGTAAGTTTGACTAGGTATAATTCGCGAGGAATAAGCTGAGCTTTGCATTTGCTCACTTCAAGTAGAGCTAAAGCTAAAAAACTCTTATAAATACAGTTTATTATTACAAATTAATAAAAAAATAAGAAGCCAGTCATGACGTGTGGTGGCCAGTCGTAAAATGTGACTGTAAACGCGACTGGTTATGCGTTCGATCAACACCCAAAGAAATGAAATATTTATTTATATTTATATTTTAATTTCTTAGCTCTGGTGTAGAGACAAAGCCCGGCGTTGACTTCCGCTACTCAACACGCAAGCCTCTTGAAAGTTCTATAATAAATAAGTAAAAAAATATTCAGTTACAATCCCAATTATTTATGACTTATGTTTCTCTACATAATGGTGACAATAACTTTTATAAATACAAAAAAAGAATTAACAATGCAACGTGGATTCTCCAAAAAAATGCACTCGTCGCGATTCCCGACGCTCACTCAAAAATTTTATGTTACATCACTTTAAGCAGGGACTTACTACTACTTACTTCATTTATTATTATTAGGATCAAAATTTAAACATTTCAGGCACCTCGGAACCTAACGTTAAGACACTGTTCACTTTAAGACATTTCCGTTCCCCCCCTTTTCCGTCGAATTCTGGAGGGATAGAGACAAGTCGTGTTGAGTGTTGTGAGTTGAGACTCATCGCCGCGCTTTGCCTCGTTAACAGGGCGGGGAGATGAAAATATTAAATATTTAATTCCCTCGAGTTTCGTTTTAAGAGAATTGGACCCAGTATTCCTGAAATTTTCTAATTGATTTAGGAAATATTTTTTTTAGTTAACTTATAAATAACAGTATTTCATAACTGCATGACTGAAAGTAAATGATACGAGACTGAGTTATAGATAGCTTCATAATAGTATACAAGGCATTCTGCGTTAGTAGTCGGCGCGCAGAGCGCCGCTTGTGACGTCCTGTTATCGGGCATACTCTTTTATTATTTTGTAGGTTTGATATTTACTGATTTCCTTGTTTGTAATAATATTTTCAATAAAATTGTATTGTTTTTTTTTTAAACAATTTATTGCTTAACTAAATACTTAGAACTTGCCTATATTATTTTTGGTTTAAACAGATTTTGAAACAATCCAATTTAAATAATATATAGTAATCATTTACACGGCTCGACACGATTTCGAATGGCTTGAGAATCTTATAAAATCAAAAATGATAGGATTGTTCTTAAAGTTCCAGTGGGACTAAAGCAGCACAAAAGCTGCGCAAGGTTAATGCCCGAATCGATCGCGGTACAAATGCGCGGTAGTCCAATTTACTTAGCGCTGCGCAACAGACCAATTCTAACCTCAGTTGCAAATGGGGAAAATATTCGCATCAGTTTTAAAGAGGGCGTCTGAGGGCGCACACGACGCCCCCACATGTCGCGACCGCACGTGATGTGCGCCGAGGACATTTGACCGGCTTCCAAACACTTAAAACTGTGATAACAAACACCAAAACTTAGGTAGACACTGCGAGAGTTACCGTTACCATTCGAACACTACTAATGTAAGCGTCCGAACGTCGGACGTGACATGTTGTTTATTTTCCATCTGAGGCATGGGTTCATGGGTGTGGTTCAATGGCACTTACGCTAGCGTAGCCGCCGGGGGGCGACCACGTGATGTGTTACTCGACAGTACGCCCGTACGCCCGTACGCCGCCCATCCCCACTGGAGCGTCGGTGCATTCGGCCGATTCTGCGCAATGCAACTCCAAACATTAAAAGCTAGATTCCTATAGCCGCTGTGGCCCTATCACTAGTGTGCATCTAGACTGTATAGAAACGAAATAAGATTCAAAATAGCTTATAACCATGAAATATGACGTTTATCTGATATATGCAATTTGTATCTTATCTATGTGATATTCAGTTTAATTTACATTACAATATTTGATGCGGCTAGCATTCATTGACTAATTTGATCTGTTGCAATATCTTTTGTGTATAATATTTTGGTATATTATATAATTTAATTTATTATAAGTCTTATTCTAAACTGCTCTCGTGGGCACAACAACAAATAAAATAATTCAATTTAAAATATTTTTATTCAAAATAAAAAGTTACAAGCTTCATTTTTTGAACGTCAAATAATTTACCACCAGTTCACCAAAGTTAATGCCTCAGGCCTGAAAAGAACTGGCGCAAGCAACTCAGCGGGTCTTATTTTCAAAATTTAAATAAGTACTAAATTAATATATTTATATGGGTATGTACCTATATAAAAAGCATAAATAGAGACGAGTCTGGTTTAGTTTAGTTTGAAGGGATGTAAGAGACGATTTGGATGTGGGTACGTACTTAGTTCGTATAGATATATAGAGAAATATTATTTTTATCTTAGCTGCGTAGCACCTGAGCATATATATAGTACGTAGTAAGTAGATTATGTTGAAATATTAAAATTTGACTTTATCGATTGATACAACACTATGGCAGAATGTGTCACCTCACTTTTGTACTAACTTTTGATATAATCTGTGCTCTGTGGAATCTCGTCAATTATTAAACTACGTTATAAATTTCTTTGATCTTTTAATTAATAAATTCATCAGGTTATGGACCCTTATAAAAAAACTGTTATTTACCATAATATTTGTAATAACTAGTGATAATTTTCTTTTTTTTTATTTTCACATTTATTACTATTACCCTATTATGATTGCATAAATACAACAATTATGGACGACTTAGTTACATATTTCCTATTTACTTACTTCATTTGTGTTTTCAATGTAGAGAATGTTTTAAATGGAAATGATTTGGAATTAGGCATTGTAGGTCTTATATCATCGTTAGGCATCTCTTTCAAATAAATTATCTAAATTGGCAAGTGAATGTAAAATATAATTGAAAACTTTATTTGAAACATCAATATAATTATTGTATTTTAATTTTATATAGTAACATCTATGTCCGGTTTACATTTTTTGTTATATAACAATAATGATATTTTTACATTATTTTAATAAAGATTTGATTAAATTAATTATTATTTATATTTATGCTAAATATTACTTTTTTAATTCTTCAAAGGAACCAGGTTCTTTCAAAGAGTACGTGGACACATGTCCAACAAGTAGAGGTTCTTAGGAAATGTCAGAAATATTAGATCAATGTTAGAAATATTTGACTGCGACCCATCAGTCAGGAACTGTCTCTGAATGAGGCATGATCACCGGTTCATGTATAGCAACTAGAAAATATGAAAATGTAAATTTGGACAATGGGAAGGAGTTTGGATAAGTTTGGGCACCATCGGCGTGGTCAGCGAAGTTATGGTTTTAATATCATGAGGAGTTCGTGAGCGGGTTTTCCCGCTATTACGCTGGTTTAACACTTACCCATTCGAGCCTATACCTCCTACGCTCCACTCTACCGGGCATTAAGGCGTGCCAGCGGCGGAGGATATATTACAAATACAAATGTATCAGGTCCGTAAGGTCGCCACTCTGCAGTAGACCATTATAAGCTGCTCTGAAAACTGCTCTGAAAGCTGCTCTCAAAATAGGAAAACTATTAAAGAAAAATATAAACATTTTTTTAGGGAATTTAGATACAAATTTTAATACATGTTTAAGTGAGGTGATGTGGACTTACTTAAGCAACAGGAGTTAGTAGCTTTGATAGTTACTTTTACGCTTAGTATATATATTTAAAATATATTAAAAATAATGTAAAAAAACACTATAGATCGCACGTTTTAACTTTTAACATGCTTAGAGTTCGGATCGTTGGTATACAGGTAGCTCGTCCATCTCTTAAATGTGCAATCGGGTAGGTACGTATATACATCTCATAACAATGAGAGAGTACTATAGTATCGAGACTGGAGGTCGAACTCTCTTATAATTCGTTTATCATCACTAGAAGGTAGTAAATGTTCGAGTATTGTAAACCACGTCAATAAATCTTTGTGGAGTCACTGCATGGCATACGAGGCTATACGATCGACGTCGGTCATTCATTTGCTTTGCTAATAGCCTAGAGCAGCTTATACGTTTTGATCAATATAATTTTGCTAATTGTTATGCTCTTCTTGTATCCATCCAAGTTTAATAATGAAACCGACAACACCATGTGGGTAATATCACATAAACATTTCGAGTTATTTTTGATCAGTCCTTTCACTTAATAAATTATTTACCTAATGTATATACTTGAAATTTCGCACATTTATTTGAACTCATTTGTATAGAAATAGAAATTTCTTTAATTTAGGTGATGTTTAAGTAATTATTAATACATAAATATCGTTATTTAATTATGTGTTGGGGTATATGTACCTACATATCATCGTAATGTAATCATTGAATAATTAAAATGTATGTACATTTAGATTACAATGAGAATGCAGAATCGGCGGTGTTTTACGATCGCGTGATGCTGACATTAGACGCGTGACATTGACATGAAAATATTTAAAATTCATCAAAATTATATATTAGAAATTATTTATGTCGTGTTTAAATATATCAAGGCTGTGTAAATTATACCTTTAGTTTGAAGATAAGTCGGTTCATACGAGTATATTACAATCGATTTTATATTACTTACGCTCTATTTAATTTAACAAGTGATGGAATTCTAAGCTTGTAACAAATGCCGACCTTCATGTGATTTGAAATGGCTACAATTAAGCTTTTTAGGCAGTGGTCTGGCACCAGTAACCGACAATCACTAATGATCGACGGTTTTTTAACTTCAAAATGAACTGAAAATATAAGTTTCTGAAATTGTCAATACTACTTAATGCATGGTATGTTCGTTATCATTTCTTCTTCCTTCCTTCTATCTTGTAAACCTTTACAAGGAAGGCGCAGCGATTACTTTTTTGTAAAATTTATTTACAATTAACAAGAGATTACGCGGTGTAGAGGTGGAGAGAAAATCAGGTGGAGAGCATTGAGTGGCGGAACTCAACGCCGCGTAATTATGTCAAATTAACAAGCTCTATATATAATTATCTGGCCACTCCATTTAAATAGTAGATATCTAAAACTAATATCATTTTCTCGTTACATAATTTTCCATTAGATTTCCTTCTACTGATAGGTATTATACATATGTATATATGCGCTGCACGTCCATTAGCCGTATTATGTTAATGAAACATATACAATGCAACACTGACTCTATATTTCTATTTGGAATTTATAAATGAATATGACATTTCACTAAACGTTTCGAGAGTAAAATTATTTTAACACGCACCTTCGAGCAACTATATACACGCAGCGTTCCTTTTCAAAAAACTTACCTTTAAATATTAAACCATATTGGTATGTAATGGTAAAATTATAAATATATTTTTATAACGCATAAAAACACTTCAAGCTGCCCACAATCGTACCTATCCTCATTTCTAGGCCAAGTGTTCTTATGTTATAAAAATTACCTCGGGCCTACGTATTTACGTAGGGGAAATAAGGGCCAAATGACATGGTGTCTTGTTTTTGAGCCATATTTAGTTATTTATGACAAACATAAGTCTTATTTATATTTAGTATCTTAGGTTGATGGACTACTATTAACACAGTATTTTTATTGAATAGGAACTATAACATTTTTTCAACATGAATAATTGTAACGACTCAAAAAAAAATATTTTATTCATATACCTAGAATGTCCATACTTCATATTATGACATTCAGTATAAGAGTTATAAAATTTTTAGAACATTAACTTAACAGTTAACTTATTTAACAAATAAATCATTTGCTTTTTTTTGGGACATCTGAAGCAAGAGTCTGAATATATTATATCGGGCCGGGAACGCAGAATTTGGTTCTAGGCTGCGTATAGAAATATATTTATTTCTTTTTCACGCATTACGCTTCCCATTTATGTTGAAACGATTATATCAATACAATTATTTATACTTCAAAGCTTTGCAAGCTTTTACACTAAAAAAGATGTAATTCTAAAAATAATAATATTCAACTAACTGCTTTAATTGGAGTTCAAAATGTTTTCTTTTATCTTCCTTCCTTCCTTTTATGTTGGATTCCAAATTGTTATTATTATTAAGAAAATGTCGTCTAAGAGTTGCTCATGGTCGACATGATATCTAGAAATATTTTCTGGGGATGCTTGGACTTTGACTTTGAACTATTATGTTCGTGTACAGGTTTCTGTAATTTTTTTAGGGCATTTTTTATTAGTAAAATTTTATAACTTTATTTATAGATTTTTAACCCCAAAACGACAATCAATCAAAAACCTGAAGAAAACTATGTAAAAAATAAACGTAGTGAACCTGAAACACGCTTAAACTCGTTATGTTGGCGTTACTAAGTCAAGTTGTCACGCGATACAGTACCGAAAAACGCTCTATATTATAGCCCAAAAAAAATGTATTTAAACCAACCATATTATTTTGTCCGTATATGTCATATTGCCTGATTTTCCCTTTTAAAATATAAGCTTATTCCGATTGGAGTATGGTTTTTATAACTTTTGTTAAATAATATCAGTTTCACGCCGTATCCCGCACACAGCAGGGTAGACCGGGGGAACCTAGTGTTAAGACACTCCATTCTCCATTCACTTTCTGCCGAATTCTAGAGACAGAAAGGGGGGAATGCGTGTTAAGCGGCAGAACTCGAGGCCGCGCTGTGCCTCAACTGGTGTTGAATAAATGGAAATATAAACGTAAATAAATATTTCTCTTCCTCGAGTAGGGATCGAACCCACGACAGTCGTGTTACAGTCATACCTTTGTGCCGCTGCGCCACGACGGTCTCTGTTGATTTTTATGACTTAAATTAAAACATCAAAATTATATATTTCGAAGTCTTCAATGTTTTATTGCCATTTAATTGGTTTTATATAAAATGCTCAAGCAATAAATAAGAAACTCTGCTAAGCCTTTGTTTACAATAACATAATTAACAACTTAATATTTAGATACTTTTGTTTAGATGATTTTCTATATAAATTACATATTTTTAAAAATGTTTAAAAGTTTTGGTAGTAAAGCGGGGCGTGATAGGCGTATTTGGGTGCGCGCGCTATTCTAGCATCGAATCAATATCGTCTACATTCCCGACTGAGTAGTCTTGAGCTTCAATATAATCAATCGTTAAACATCATCCCACAAATTGATCATATTATTATGAATACAGGAACTAAAATGCAACGTTCCAATAAATGAAAAACAAAAACTTTCGGTCGGCTTCTTGTTACATAATTGAGTGAGGCATATATTAGAAAACAACATTTTTTTTCGAGCATTTGATTGCACACTTATGGTGTAACGCTTTAGAAAACATAAAAATTTGAACTTAGCAGGATTTGACCCGCACCTCTTAGAAACCGACCCAACGGTAAATAAAAAAATATATAATAAATAGCATTCTCTCTCGCCAAACGATAATTCTAAGCAATTATCTTTGGGTAACGAAAAAATCTCCCTGCAGGGATGCTAGCGACAATAAATTGTAACAGGCATATAAGAACTTCGACGTAGCCCGATGAAAACGTATAGCTCAGTTGGTCAGAACGTTTGGATATATGTTTTCTATAAGTATTATTCTTTACTAAGTGTGGAAAAACGCTCTAAAAATGTAAAAAAAAACATGTATGGTGTTTTTAAATGGCCTCTTCTTCTTCTTCCTCGATTGGCAGATGGAATTAATACCGGCTATTGCCAGGGTCTGCCCACCTACTCAACCTACACCACTTTGAACGGTCTTTTGCGTCCTCGGTGGTTAGACCATTGGCTCTCATCGTCCAGCATCACGACATCCAACCAGCGCTTCCTTGGGCGTCCAGGAGGTCTCACTAGTCCTATATCTAGGGAACGCGCGGTAAAATTTCAAGTCATACTCTATGGTTTAAAAATAGTTAGAAATGACCTGTATCTATCAACCGACCTATATTGCGTAAAAAGTTATTAAAAGGTTCCGTGTGCCCTCTTAATAAAGCACGTAATTCTTACTTCAAGTATAAAATCAAAATGTTTATAACTATATTAAATATTGTATTTTATGCCGTAGGCACTTATATTATAAATGCTGTGAGGATGGAGGTTTGTTCCATTTTCGTGCAAAAACTATGAACGGATTTGAAATTTTACAGTAATATTTATGTAGGTTATCCTTATAATCAGAATAGCACATTTATACAGTATTTTGGCTATAATATAACAATGAGTATAAGCGGGCGAAGCCGCGCTTGGGTTGCAAGTTCTCCGAATATAAGTATTGATAATCGAAATAAAACTGCGATTTAATTGCAACGTTAACTAGTAATAGTCCACGATGTGGTTCGTGTGGACTATAAAAATCTGCAAAAGTTTCGAAAACCTTCTTAGTGATACCCTACACACTTCAAAAGAGTAACATAGCAAATTACTGTTTTCTCCGTGTAATAATTTCGGTATTAATTTGTATACTAAACAGATTATTAGGTCACTCAAAACTTAAAAATGTATTATGCGTATTAGAGAAAGGATTCCATTTGTTTTTAAGCAGATTATATTTTCAATTTTCACTTACGTTCAGTTACCAATAAATAGTCTACATCCTACCCACCTACTATTCGATGGAATATGGTGCCACACTTTCTGATTATCAAATGACAGAAAATACTTCTTAGTTTAATTTTGATCTAATATTAATGTAATTTTAATTTAGATCATACGTATAGAGACTCGAGATCCTGCAGTCAAACTCGCAAAGAGTTTTGCAGGACACAGTTTAAGTTTTTGTATGCATTGTTAAATGGTAGGAAGTAGACAATTTGATCGTAATACTTAGAAGTTTTAATTAGACTCAGATGAGTTCAGAATCAGAATTAAATAATTAAATATCATACAAGGTACTTTAGAACTGTCAACATTGAAACTGGAATGAATTGAACTGTAATTAAACTTTATTTGTTATTTACAAATATTTTAATAACTACAATTAAATAATTAAAAACAAAAAATCTTAAAGCAATAAACCTGATAATACAATATATAAATCGGTGTTAATTATAGAATTATAAATGTGTCGAGGACAAACCAAGTACAGTTTGAACTATAACACAATGGTGCAAATTAATTGTCTGTGGCCCCCTACCGCACGTCAGTCACCCTCGCCTGTTCTATCCTATTTCAATAGTTAATTACTCTTGCAGTGAGTCAGACGTATTGCATACTAACGAGCAAAATACAATAAAATAACAGTCCATTTTTTAAATCTTGATTACACGATTCTTTTTTGTGGAATTGGTAACAATAACTTTACATTTTTACTTGAAAAAGATTTATGTATGTACTTTATATTTTTATTCGAATGCGTGAAACAAAGGTTGGTGATGTAATTATCAGTATAATGGTATGTACGTGTGTTTGTTTGTAGGAGACGTAGACACTAACCAATAAAAAATAATCAAAATACACTATAGCGAAAACCAGATATGTTAGGTCCTTACATATGAAATTGGCGTTTGGTAGGGGACGAACAAAGAGTGGAATACTTTTTAATATAATACATTTATTTAATCAAAGTATGAGCCATTGTTATCTATGGTGTACAGGAATTACCCCAAGTGTAGAGAAATGGAGGGAATTTAAAGGAAAATGGCGGGAATTTATAATTAGGAATTTCCATTTCCACATTCTAATTTGAAACGCATGGCGGCAATCAAGCCCAGCCTTGGATTGCCACCCTACACGATACCCATCTCAAAAATAGGCGGAATTTATAAAGTGAATCGTTTTATCCATAGTTTATTTTTAGTTACCTTTACAATTATCAAACAGAATATTAATTAAACATTCGTTTTTAAAAACAAACAACTTTTCAAAAGGTAAAATAATTAAAATAGCTTGTATCGCGCAAGAAATTAATTTAGTTCTAATTCTTTGTACGTATATCCTTTCTTTCTTAGCTACCTTTCTTAGTTGTATTTTAAAATTTTTTTTTTAAAACCCCTTTTATTTGATATCCATATTATGGGAGTTATGCAATTCTCACATAATATGGGTCCAATAGGAAGTGTGTCAAGAGCGGCAAGTCAAATAAAAGCTTCTAAAAAGTAGTTTTTACAATTTATATTTCTATGAATTGATCCAAGGGACCATAAAACATACTTTGGTGAAAAACTGATATTTACTAATAATGAATATAATATACATTTTCAATAAATTAATCACATTTATATTATCGAGGTATGTAAGATACATATATCACTTTTTTTTATTCAGAATATTATACTAAACTCATTAAAATGCTGATATAGGGAAATTGTTGAGTTCCATTGAAGATGGATGTTCAGGAAAGGGTTTTCGACTGAACTCGTAATCATCGAACTCATAATGTCGTTCATAGGTGTATGTAGGTATACCTATAAAATTCCTATCCTCATTACATAATATTGATATGGCTGCTACAGACTGTACCACATTTAGCTTTCGAGTTTATATTAGTAAGGGAGACCACAAGTGTAAATCACGGATTAATAATTCACTCAGTTTTAACAGTTAAGGCGTAGGTACGTTATGATATTCTATTCTAAACCTTGTTTCACAATGAATTCTGAAGTATGCTACCTCGACTAACTACAAATTGGATCAACCAACTTTGTTGCAAGCCTTTGTTTAAATATTACAACTAGAGAATATTTACTTAGACTTGTATTACGATTTTATATTATGCTCGTGCTTAAGAAATTATTAGTAGGAAATGCATTACGCTAAAATAATCTATATTCGTCTATAATAAAAGAAATCAAAAAAAATTTGTTTAAATGTTTGTATTTGAATTAAACTTTTATGTCTAATAGCTATTAAACCTGGGAAGGATTAAAGCTGTAATTGGTTTTGAAGACTTGCACACCGTTAGTGGAGAACCATAGCATATCTTCTAAGCTATAAGGAATAATGAAATGCTGCCCTAACAAAAGCTATTGAGCGTGAGGAGCATTTCCTATTAATAATTAAAAATTCAAGATCTGAACATCTTTTGTAGTACTATACTAGCGTAGCTAAGGCTTAGCTTATAAGAAATTATGAAATTCCGCCTTAGTAAAAATAGTTCAGCGTGACAGGCATTCCTTATTGATGACGAAGTAAATATCTGATGAAGACAATAGTACAACGGTACAACGGTACAACGTGTTGCGTCTGTTTTTTTGTTCAATTTCAGTAAAACAAAGCCCAGCATAGAGTTCCGTCACTTAGCACAAACAATGTCACGATGTTTGCCTAAATCTCAGTAATAAATGGAACGACAAATAAATTGAGGTGAAAATGGTGAGGAAGTTCACGAGAACCAAATTACGGGCGGTCCCTAGTTTTATAATACATATACATACATACATACATACATAAGTACATGTAAACTCTATTAAACTTTATGAGAAGTTCGCGTCGAGATTAGAAGTTACTTGGAATTTATTATTTCTACCACACAGTATTTTAATGAATTCAGTAAAACAATATTAAATTGGGCGCAGCGGCACA
The DNA here is from genome assembly GCA_013403645.1 of Heliconius nattereri. Taxonomy (NCBI): domain Eukaryota; kingdom Metazoa; phylum Arthropoda; class Insecta; order Lepidoptera; family Nymphalidae; genus Heliconius; species Heliconius nattereri. The sequence continues at coordinate 624,141 of JAAIXI010000202.1, forward strand.
AGGGTGTGACTGTAACGCGACGCTTGTGGGTTCGATCCCCACTCGAGGAAGTGAAATATTTATTTACTTTTATATTTCCATTTCTTCGCTCTGGCGTTGAGGCAAAGCGCGGCGTTGAGTTCTGCCACTCAACACGGAATGCCTCCAGAATTCGGCAGAAAGTGGGGAACGGAATGCCTTAACACTACGTTTCCTCTGCCTACGGTACTGCGTGCGGGGTACAGCGTGAAGCTAAAAAAAACCATTAAATTTCTTAATTATAATTATGCAAACACGAAGGAAATTAATCGGAATAGGGGTGAGGAGGGCGAAAACGAGGCACATTTTCAGCAGTTCTACTGCTCACGTCGTCGGGTACAAACATATACTCGTTTAGCGGCGCTTGAAATAACTATAGCGCTTTTTATCATAAACTTCTTGTAATATTATGTGAAAAATGATGTGAGGTGAAGTGACGGAATTACGGGTATTTTTTTAGGAAGTTAATCAAATTAAGGTCGATGCACACCGCGTAAGCTATAGATATATGTAATGTTGTAGGAAGAATAATATTGTGGAAAAATTTAATAGATATATAAACAAACTATTAAATTTAATGTTATAATACATATGCATATATTTTTATTGTCGATTTTTTCGAGTGGAATAAATAAATAGATATATTTTAATAATTATTATCATGCAAGAGGGACACAAACATTAGTAGTTTGAGTTGTAGTAGACTAAGGTTATTCTAATGACATTTATTTAATTCTATTAGCTTATTATATCCTATATGAATAGTTAGCTATCTGCTGCCTAGTTACAAAAATAGCACTGTGCTCTAATTTCCTAGCATTAAAAAAGTTTACGTCCATAATATCGATTTCCGTATCTTATATAAGCACATCTGAAAAACATATACCTACATGATAGTCAAATAATTTTTAACAAAAAGAAAAACCGACTTCTAACAACGAACTAAAAAGTGAAAAATAATTTTACAAAATTTTTATAATTTTGAAATCGGTGTCAAGCTAATGCTACAACAACCTTAATACAATATCTAATCACTAAGCCTGTTTGTTTTACTTGGCACCGACTTCAAAATTATAAAATTTTTGTAAAATTATTTTTTTTATTTTTTTTTATTATTTTAAAGATTAATTTATTTTACGATTTTAAGTGACGGGTAAATCTTAAAATGATACTTCTTAAACGAGTGGTGATGGTGGTGGTAGTGGTTGTGGTTGTCCCATGTAAAACTTCATTTCATTAGGTATTATTTTTGTGCAAAGTAACATTTTGGTATATTGACAAGAACATACATAAAAAGTATTCGGGGTAATTGGGAATCTCCCTTTTTTGAAGTTGGTTGAAAATGAGAACATTCTCTTTTTTGAAGTTGGTTGAAAAGAAATGCAACGATCAGGGATCTCACTTCTGACATCAATTTAAAAAGTTTTTGCTTGTAACTATTACCGTATAATCGTATAATTTTTTACCAAAAAAAAAACTTTCTCAATTTTGACCGGATCCCATAATCTTAACCTAACCAAACTCTCACCGAATTATCCTTGAAGTGTATTCTTTAAAATAAAAAAAGAATCATCAAAATCGCTCGGCGCGACATTGAGTTATTCGTCTATTTTTCGCGCACATACCTAATGCAAATTTAAGACTTATGTGATTTTCTCATAGATACCATTGTCAGACATGGACCAAAAAAAATGGGACCACTCGGGAAGCTTCACCTTTCAAATAAAAAAAATATCAAAATCGGTTCACCCAGTCAAAAGTTATGAGGTAACAAACATAAAAAAAATACAGTCGAATTGATAACCTCCTTTTCTTACAGAAGTCGGTTAAAAAATAGGACTTTTAATAGGATTTCATTTATTGAAGAATAAGCTGTTAATCATACTAAACATTTAATAACTTTGTTTTTTCTTTTCAGTTTAATTTTTTTATTTTATTTATATATTTATTGTTTTATTTACAAAAACCAATAAAAAGTTACAATAAGACAGACATGATTTTTTCTTATAACAAGAAAAATGTCAAGAATTTGAACCTTTTATATCTCACTAGGATTCCCTGTGATTTGAGTTTAAACAAGGTGCTTTAAATGAAGTAAATATAAATTGTAAATGCAATCGATATGGAAAATATATCAATATTAAAATTATAAGAATATAAAAAAATACATAAAAATATAAGTAAATATAGGTAAGTAGGGGGGATAAAAAAATAATGCAAAATTTATGTATATATAATAAATATGCTAAGGATATTATCAAATAAGAAGTAGTATAAATGTTTGGATGATATGTTTTATGCAACTTCGCGAGAGGCATAATAATTATGATAACTTTAAACAGTGAGTATCTAACAATGTTAGAAATAATTTAATAGTTCACACTGCCAATGTTCTCTTTATAATACAAACGTTTGTTAAATTATAAATTTGGATTTAAATTTTAATTAATATGAAATCTTTATACATGGTAAAACAATTATAGAACGTATTTCAAAGGCGGTATTAGTACGATCGTTTCCAATTTGGTTACGTAGAGAGGAGCTCGAACGGCGGGGGCGAGCGTTAATGCACATTTAAAAGGAGCCCCTTAAGCCTACACTTGGGTCGCTATTCCGAAGCACTGTGAATCCATAAAATGCTAAACCATTTCTTTACTGTCTTGAGGCCAATCATGGCACAGGGGAACAAAGTGTGGCTGCAAACCGACTGGTTCGATCCCACCTCGAGGAAGTGAAATGTTTATTTAAAATTTATGTTTCCATTTCTTCGCTCTGGTGTTGAGGCAAAGTGCGGTGTTGAGTTTCGCCAACACTCCTATGCCTCCAGAATTCCGCGGAGAGTGGAGAACGGAGAGTTCCCAAAGATATTCTCCCCTCTATTTGACACGCAATTTATTGTCTGAAAACCTTAATAAATGCAAAATTTGTTTTTTTGGTTTTTGTTGAAATTTCGTTGTTTTATGAAAAGGTCGGGCAAAATGGGCAACCTTACATGGCGTGCGCTGACTCTAGTGTTCTACAAAAATATTAAAAAATAATCTATAATGTTCCGCGTATATACATATATTATATTATAATAGATACTTTATAAGGTATCACTGATTCAAAGTCACCTAGCCTAGCCTAGTTGACGGTTTTGAAAATTATGTAATAAACTGAATTACGTTCGCGTTCTAATATGTTAGCTGTTTGTCTTAAGTGTTATTTAATGCCTTGCACTTGCATTCTTATTATTTCCATACAGGTTTTTAGTTGTTTTAGAAATAAACAATATCTGTCGTGATATCTCCGTTCTCACTTACTACCTTGCCAGGGATAATGCGTGAAGCTCTGTTGTATTGTTGTTGTAATATTTATTAATCCTAATAAAAATGATTTTTCACATTTTTAACCGACTTCTGTAAGAAGGAGGTTAACAATTCGACTGTTTGTTTTTTTTTTATGTTTGTTACCTCATAACTTTTGACAGGGTGAACCAATTTGAATAATTTTTATTTGAAAGGTGATACTTCCCGTGTGGTCCCATATTTTTTTTGGTCCATGTCTGTCAATGGTATCTATGAGAAAATGCTACAACAACCTTACAATATCTAATTAAACTAAACTAAGCTTGTTTGTTTTACTTAGCACCGACTTCAAAATTATAAAATCTTTGTAAAATTATTTTCACTTTTTAGTTCGTCGTATATGAAGTCGGTTTTTCTGAATATACTTTTATTAAACTAGTGAATCAATTTTACATTTTTAAATATAAATTATTATAAAAAAAATACATTTAAAATATAAAAAAACCACTCTTCCGAGGGCGGGACAAGAGTCTAAGTCATCGGTGGCTAGGGCTCCAGAGAGAGGAACCTCCGCACAATACGCGCCGTCTCAAGTACCACTGCCTTCTGTATCCGGTTCTTGATCCAACAGTTAAGCGATAGCCTCTTAAGATGTTGGTCGAGGCTTTTCGCTATTAAACCGTTAACCGAAACCACTATCGGCACAATGATAGTCGCATTGACATCCCACATGGCGGTAATCTCATGGGCTAGGTCCCCAAATATTTAGATTGTTTTTCTTTTTCGGCCTTGTCGTCATGTGGGATACTAACGTCGACAATCACTGCGCGGCGCGCCATCGGTCTACTAGTACTATATCAGGTCTATTGGCAACAATATACCTGTCAGTAATAATAGACCGATCTCAGTAGAGCAAAGCACAGCTATTTTCAAGAGCAGACATGGGATTGTACCTGTAGTAAGGCACCTCCAATTCTACAAGGCCACATTGAAGAGCAAGTTGCTGGTGTATTATCTTGGCTACTTGAGTGTGTCTATGGTAGTACTCACCATTAGCAAGATGAGAACAACCAGAGACAATATGTCTGAGGGACTCCCCAGGTGGATGACACGCCCGACAGATGTCGATATCTTTCATAATATGTCTCTGGTAGTTCCGAGTCATGATAACTTCGTCCATAATTGCACAGATAAAACCTTCGGTTTCTCCGAAAAGATCCCCGAACGGTAACCAAGATAATGATGAAGCAGTATCCATGTCCTGGCCTATTAGGGCTCTATGGAATCTACCATGCAGCTCCTTGCTCTTCCATACAGCCATGTGATCAGAAGTAGTAAGTACTACAGGCCGACGTCCGTTCTCTTTGCCCAAGGAAAGAGGAGTAAGGCTTTGTCAACTATTACCACATCCTTGTGCATATCCGTCACGTCACGTCAATCTTGTGAAAATATTCTCTAAGACTGCATATCTCGTGGTTATGGAGGACATTCAAAAAGCCACGACCTCCACACTTACGCGGGATATACAGTCTCATTACAGACGAACGCGGATGGTGCAATCGGTATGTCGTCAACAATTTACGTATTTGGCGATCTACAGAGTCTAGTCCAGTCTGTGTCCATCTTACAATGCCAAAAGTATAGGCTAACAGCGGCATAAGCCTACCGTTAAAAGCACGCACCTTGTTGCCACCAGATAAAAGGCTGCCAAGCACTTTTTTCAGGCAACCAAAGAAACGCTCCTTCACCAATTGCTTTATGCTCCGCTCATCAATACCCAATGCTTCAGACATTCCAAGATATTTATAAGTCTCACCTTCACCAAGAGTTCTGAAGGAAACAGAATCTGAAATGCAAATATTATCCGATCTTATCACACTCCTCCGCACTACATGCATGCTCGCACATTTATCGACGCCAAATTCCATTCTTATATCACTACTAAAAGTTTGAGTAACCATTGGTTTTTCTTATTGTTAAAAATTAATTTATTAATCAAAAATGATTTTTCAAGCTTTACAACTTTAAAAATAAAATAGCATAAAGTATGAAAGTTTATATCATATTATTTGTGTTTATTAATAAAATATAATATACGTGTTTAACTTACTCTATCTTTTAATTATTAAACACTTTTAATAAGGGATTATGTGGTGATGACAGGACATCACCAGCTGCATATTTCACCTCAGATTCTATAAAGCATAGACGTGTACGTAATCTCCCTCGCATTGGCCGTACGGCAGTGTGCGGGCTTAGTGTTTACTATAAACATCACAGCATTGTTGAATATGCGCATTGCAGTACATTGAACTGTTACGTTATCTTTTTTTTTATTTTAATATTAGTAATGTCTGTATTTTTTTCTGTAGTTGATTTTTTTTAAAGGTAGGTAATTAGGTAACTATATTATTGGTAGAATATTTTGTCCTAATTAGAATCAGATATAGAGTTCCGCATATGAATGTAGATAGATATTTTGAACTTTTTCTTTATGATATAAATATTTTTTATTATAAATTATTCCTTATTTTCTTTTATAATTATTAATAGGCTTTTGAGTTAATAAGTTTAAATCTTTAGAATTTATATAAAACGATAGTTCAAAGATAGATAGATAGATCAAAGTTCATTAATTTTGGTAGTTACATGTTTTTATGGTATGAAAAAGTTTTTCGATTGCTAGAATAAACTTGTTCTTACCTCCGGGTTTTTGTGAGATTGAGGACGCCGCAGCCGGCTTATTTTTGATGGTGTGGCGCAGCGCCACCTATTGCAGCATTGTGAAAGCTCTAGATAGGAGTGGCAGCTTGAGGTACTCCGCGGGCTCCGCACGCCGGCTCGCCTCGATTATCTGTATAAATAGACGCAGTATTAGTAAATTTGTTCTCTCAGCTTTTCGTTTCATCTAGTACATGATTCTTGTTGCTGTGTTTTTCTAAAAAAATCTGTGTTTTCAAATTAAAAAAGCAACGTGATCCCAAATAATATTATCAATACTGGTCACAAATGCTCCATAATTTTATTCGTACAGTCGATACAATTACGGTGCCGAGTGTCGCGTGTCCGCAAAAATCGATCGTGTATTCATCTTAAGCCTCCTGAAGCCAATCCATGACGGAAGTTTATGTTTATCTGCTAGTTTTAAGGTAGCTATTATTAAATTATTTCACCATTGTGATTGGAAGCTGTATTAATATAATGCTCTATATATTTACTTTCTTCATACATCATAAATAGCTTTAGTGAAAATAGATGGTAGCACAGCAGCGGTAGTAGAGTTAAAGAAATATTCTTAAATAAAACTTACCGTAGCATGTTTCTTAAAAGCATACGTTATATATTAATATAAAGAGACTTATATTTAATATATACATAAAATGAAGCAATAACAATTACGCTTGGCTCTACAGTACTAGGTACTATTCGATAATACAGTTTCTGCTTATTACAATTTGCCTTAATTCAGATCAGCTTTAATATCATACTTAATCATTAACTTTTAAAGCGTGCAGCGAAATATTTGCGAACAGCCTTTATATTTTATCGCAATAAATATATTATTATTTAAAGAAATTCAAATAATGACTTGAAATATTTTCATTTTCCTGTAACTTTACTTATATTTACATTACTTGAATAGGAAAAAATCAGGTCAAAAAGACAGCATACTTAAACAAAAGTTTTGTAAATAATAAAAAAAGGAACAATTAGACTCTACAATGCGATTACAAAGGAAGCCTTTTCTGTTCAGGATTGTTAAAAAAGTATTCCCTGTTTTTTTCCAAAAGACTCTTTTCGAAGCTAAAATATTTTTACTTCCCATACTTTTTATGTAAATGTAGAGTTGAGGTCAGGTTTACTTAGGTCAAAATATGATTTCGAATGAGACTTTAGCAAATTTTATTGTAATCATATTTATGTTTACCCACAAATTACATAATTAATTCTACAAATGGACACAAACATTATTAAAAGCTTATTTAAAAAAAAAAAATTGTAGTTTTATAAGCTATTGTAAATTTTAATTTATGCTATGTAGTATGGAGTGAAATAAAGATTTTTATTATTATTATTATTAATATTAATTAAATAAGTATCTAAAGAAAAAAAGATGGAACTTTGATTCCTTACATTAAACTTCCGATTTTTAGAGACATTGTGTGTTGATTGGCGGAACTCAACACCAGAAATCTGAACTGGCGTCAATTTAATCTAAATTAAATGTAATTACTGTACTTATATGTATAACTTTATTTACTAACGTTTCTTTACGACATGCTATTAATTGTGCCTAAAATGCGATGCAGTGCGAACTGAATAGTGTTACAAACAATTACATAAAAGTCCTCAAAAAATTAAAAATATAATGACAGACAAAGAATTAAAAGTGTATTTTTAATTGTCGCTAGCTAATTAAACAGAAGACGAATAATAAATTGCATTGCTGAGATATTTAAAAAAATGATGAAATATAATAGATTATCATGGAAACTAGTCACATAGGAATATTTTCATTAATCATTTTTTTTTGCATTGGCATTTATTTTTTTTGGTTATTTAAACAATAAGAGATTCATCAAAATATTAATATTCTTAGAATAAGTATACTTTACACATGGTTATAAAGATACAAATAAGAGTATGTCAGGAATATTATGTTGTATTTATAAAAAGATATTCACAGAAATAAATTATTGTTGAAAGATAGTTCATCGTCCATTTCTTAAAGATATTACAATCTCATGTATATCGAAACGGGCTGTAATTCAATTAATTTTAATTAATTATTTTTTATATTATATTTTAATTCATTAATTTTAATTATATAAATAGCCGGGTACCGTAAATTCGGCAAGAAGTAAGAAACTTCATTATATAAAATACATATAAACTTCTACGTAGTTAAAGTTATATACAACTCCTATAAGTTTATAAAAATATACGAGTACAAATTCTTACCATGTTGGTCTACAATATTTTTTATACACTCAAAGTCACAAAACGAAAAACGTTAATAAAAATAAATGCTTATAACTTTATTACCTACTACTACTTATGATATGAACTTAAATTAAAAATATTAAAGAAACAAGAAATTTTTATGCACTATGAAAAAATTAGACGATATGTATGTGTATACCAATAAATTTTATATGCTATAAATATGAACGCACATTAAATTAATTTGCGCAATTGGCATATATGTAGCTGAGTGTGTGCGATGATGCCATGCTCGTTTATAGTTCAAATAATAATTACTCTAGAGTGGTAAAGCACATAACACACAGACAGCAGAAGCAAGGCTATGTTTTAAGAGCTCAGCTTCTTGGTTTACTTCGCTTAATATGGAAGATGTGTGACGTTAGAAAAAAACATTATATGTAACATCAAGTAAAGCCAGGGCTGATAACAGGGCAATAATTTACATGTTTAAATTAAAAATATTCAAGAATAACATTTTAAAATAGTTTTTTTTTAAAATAATCAAATAAATTACATAAAAAACTGATAACTTATTTCATTACAAACATATTTTAATGATATAGTTAACGATTACAAACTGAGAAAGGATATCTAAAAGTAGAGCAAGTCTTATATTTTATAATCATGCATGTCTCTACATTTTTTTTCAATAACATTTCAAAATTGTATTCATTTAAAATTCCATATGCATTAAAATAAAAAAGCTTTATATAAAAGTTTTCTCTTTTCATACTATCTTTTATTTTAAAATAATCTCCGGTCACCATACAAATTATACGTTAATTGATTGCAAATATAAATCAATTTATGAAAAATATGAATACAATAACATTTTTAAAAATGAGCTTTGTGAAAACTAAATATTTATTACATATAATTTTGGAGTTTTTGTTCAATTTGAATATTTTTAGTGTATACAAATCTTTAAATAATCCATTTCAGTACGTTGACATATCTTTAAAAATGGAAATAAAGTATAAAAAATATATATTATAATTTTACATATCATAACATAAAGTTCACGAAAATACTTCAAACATTCCACTATTTATAAAAAGCACACAGATTTGCAACATAAACATAAGTATATACCATATAACATCAGTTCTCTGATTTTCTAATTAATTATATAGATGATAGAGACCCGCTCGCGTCTTCACACGCTTTGACTACGCAATTATTAATGAGCTTAAATGCATTACTTTCGTTTTCTTATAGTAATATCATTTTAAAAAAATATCTATAACCATATTTGAAAATACAATTTCATCCAATTTAACAAAAGAGCTATTTATAGCAATTTTATTGAAGAACATTTTTTAAAATAGTTGAAATTAATTTTTTTTATTTATGAACCTATTAAAATAAAACAAACAGTAATTGTTAAGGGAAGCTTTCTTGATAGCTATTAAATATACAATAGCTATTAAATCGATTAAGCCATTTCTGAAATAAACGTGAACAAATAAACAGACAAAATATTTCAAAATAATTGTTTTTGATTCTATTACGTTATTAAATGTCATTAATAGCATTTTTTCTTATATATCTTCTATGTATAGACTCGATTACATTACGATTTTATTATAAGACAGTTCGGATAAGGTTATACGTAAATCAGATAATTAATGGTAATACTTTTGACTAAAGAAAAAATAAGAACATTTAGAAACAGTAAAATCTTCACGATCATTCTTTTATCCAGAAGCGTTAAATTTAACTCTACTTACACATTTTGCATTACATGATATTTTGTTCATTTATTAAAAAACAATAAAACACACATATCTAACTACACATTTATTTTTCAATACATTTCTACAGTGCATTCTTATAATAAATTAAATTATAATTTGCACAGATATCACAACATTTATTAATCCATACATGCCTCTTAAAATAATTTTAAAATACGAATACTGCGACAGTTTCATTATTCTGCCACCAGTGACTTCTTTATATAATTTGTATTTTTAAACTAATTCGACAGCAAAGCGCGAAATTAACTTTTATTGATGTAATTAATTAAATGATTACTTGCTGATTTATATATGTATGCATATTTCTTTTGAATGGGCAATATCTCTTGAATTTCATTTATATCTAGATCTTTGAAGTTAACCCTTTCAGCGTACGGTTACGTGTTAGCCCGTCAATAGCATAAATGTCAAATAAGAGCTTAGATAATTATGAATAATTAAGTTTTGGACTTCATCTACACGATCACTTAACTGTGTTTAACTTTATAAACGGTTTATTTGATATGGAAAAAATGTACCGTCGGTCTTATTGGTTTTAAATTAACTGATACCAAAATAACTTTAACATAACATTAGAATTTTTCAAAAAATGTATAAGAATATTAGAATAAAAATATGGAAGTGCAGAAGTTGTTGAAGGAAGTTTTGTGGAAATTTAAATTTTTCTTGTCCAAAATTTGCATAGGAAATTTTTAATAGGTATCTTTAGATACAATATATTAAAAACGTAGCGACCGCAACGTGCATCGCCGTATTGTAGATATCTACGTTTCATTGTCATATTTTAAACATAGCTTAATGTGAAATAATTTAGAGTTAAATATTTTTTTTCTTTTGCCTACTTATTATAATAAAAATATAATTATTTTACTTTTACTTACGCTTACGATGTAACAATAATAATGAATAGTTAAAAAAGTTTAAATATATTTCTTTATAGGGGTTCTCATACATAATAATAGCCGCTTATATCTATGAAAACTAGTAATTTTAGAACAAGTTTTTTTTTTTGTTAGATACTTATCTAATTAATGAATATTTCCTTGAAAATCGAACTTTGAATTAGGAATTGTAGAGCACTGTGTATGACATATTTAAAGTAGGTACCGGAGTCATTTTTTAATACTTACAATAAGCTTCGTATTTAAAATGGCATATAAAACTTGAACTCATATATGCAAATGTTTATATGATATTTGAGAATCAAAATCAATAGAGCCCCGGCGGGTCAGCGCGTGGTGCATATACTACATATATGCATATATAGCGCGAGTGAGTGAGGTATACTGATAATGATACCGAGAAATACCTGTACTTTGATAAATACGTTACAGGACTCTCGGGGCCGCGAAAATAGCTTTTATGGAATAAGGTCTTAATGAGCTTAGTATTTAAAATTTAATAATAGTTACTAAGTATAAATTAATTTATATTATCATATAGTACTTGTAATTGATGCTTGCTCCATAGATATATCCTTGACTCGCCTTTTCTCGTGTCTGAAATTTAAAAACATATAATTTGAGTAAAAATTTCTTTGCTATGTGCAATTAAAAAAATATTTAATACCTATTGAAAGTTAAAATGTTCATGACTATTTTATTATACTAACATAACACATAGACGGTCATATTTTTTGGAAAGTTATTTTGGAACTTTTTTATTAGTCTTTAAACGAAATCCGTTTTGAAGTAGCACATTTTTTAATAAGTTTGAATGAAGTGAATATGAAAAATTGTGCTTATTACTTTTAACTAAAATTTTCACTTATAAATAACCATAGTAAATTGTAAGAAGATAGCAGTAAGTAAAAATATTTCTGATTAGAACTGAATTTAAATTTAGCGTCGTAATAATTTCTATGTTTTGATAGTAAGTAGTCTATTATTCTTTAGATTTTATTTTTTTCCCGAATTGCTAACCACCTTTCTTTGTGGAACTGTGTGGTTCCACCATTACGTGAAAGTATTTTATACATAAAACTATAGTTTATATCTTCAAGTAATTTGTTTGGCATCAACACCGTTAAATGTTAAAAAAAATATTCAATATTACCTATTGTAGCTTCGCTTAACTGAGCAGGTAGCGGTGAATAATTAATTCGTTTCTCTATCATAATATCAAATTAGGAATTTATGTAGATACTTTTTATTGTTCTTTATAAAAATATTCGAATTTCTGTGAAGATTTCTTAAATACAATGAAAATTTTGTGTTTTTAAATGTAAAATATCACTTCTAATTTTAAGCAATTATAATGCTTACCAGTCAATTTAGTCGCCAAATATAAGATTCTTGATGCGACGCTCCCACCAACCTGTAAAATTTGACGAAAAATTGTTAAGCTGGAACTGAAAGTTCATTTATCGATTGACGCATCTCCATGTTTGGACTATTTTACGTAAAATGTGCGAATTTGTACATATTTGTATTGTAAAGATAGTCACAGAGCCATTTAGGTGTACGAATAAGAGAAAAATAAAATTATATATATACAATATAATTTTCCAATTCTAATATTATTTTTTTATGAAATTAATTAGGAAAGTTGACCTATATTTATATATTTTTTTTTTATTGTAGATAGGCAAGCATTTGTCCGCTATCTCACCTGGTGGTAAGTGAACGAAGGTGGAGCATGCTTGCCTAGATAGTGCCTATTCACTCGTTTTTTAAAGAGAGGTTATATTTTATCAAATATCATGTAATAGTTTAGCACTATATCAAATCTCGCTTTACACTATTGAACAATCGATCATAGAGCACTGTTTTTCAACTTACTTTATAATTTTACAAGAATTTATAATATTTTCACTGTAATTGTGACCGAGTGACCAGGAAATGAAAAACCGTTCCCCGGCAGCTGGAACGCGGGAGCTGTCAGCACTGAAGGGGAGCTGAATTCGCGCACCATTCTGCGCAGGTCTCGATGCACTCCGAAAGTCTAGGTTTAGCCCTAACTTACTCTACAATTTTTTTTCTGTCATCTGTCGGATTCTCGCAGAACTAGCTCTAAACTTGAACTACTACTTAGCTCGCTTCGAAAACTTCAAGAGGTCACTCACTATGCATAGCAAAGTAAACACTGATTGAGCTTTATTCTGTATTGAAAAAATATTCAATTTTATATTTAAAAAATAATAAAATAAACAAGAAAAAAATATATTTAACAATTTTAATAGGTAATATTTAAACGTCTTTAATAGCCAAGTTGATAAGCCTGCGACTTTGAGCTCTAAAATATATCAAAATATAAATATAGCATTAATTTATTTTTTTTCTTTTCTAGTATCTTTCTTTACAACAATTTAATCTAAACAACAAAAATTTAGAATTTATTAAAGCATATCGTAAACTACAATGTATATCAAAAATGAAAGTACAATAGTTCAATTACTTAGTGCTGTTTTATGAACCAATGTGTATGTGATATTAAAATGAACATTTAATCCATGAAAACGTCGGGTGTTGTGTGTTGTGTGTTGTAAAAAGAAGTGTTGACAATGAAAAAAGAAAAGACAAGGTGTTGTATAATGTTCCTGTGAATTGATTTAGTGAGTGTCTTTAAAATGTTAAGTCGGTGGAAAAGCAAAGATAAGTCGGAGAAATCCAGCAAATCTTCTAGTAGTACTAAGAAAAAGAGGAAAGGACGTGACAATGGTATGTAAATGCTTTATATATAAATATGTATGTTTGTTATTTTGTGTTATTTCATTATTGCTTATGTATTTTTATGTTTTTCTTTTGGGGGGCAAATACCTTTTAAAACAAAAAATAAAAAACTTTAATATATTAAGAGTTTTAATCGATTTAAAGTTTTTAATCATTTTTAGGTATAAAGGAATTTTCAAAACAAATGATTAAATAATAAATAGAACAGCCAGTGCTGCCATCTATATGTTATTATAACTATTATATTCCTCCTTTCTTGAAACGTTTATAATAAAGTTCAGTAGAGTGCGCTAGTATCATAATTATTTATTTACAAAAACAATAAAATATAATGCCTATTTGTGTTAAAAAAAATAAACAGCACATAGAATTATGTCAATTAATTTTATAACATACTTCAGTTTACTTATCATCGACCAATTGTCACAGTTATAACGTGAGAGGCAAATTTCCAGGAAAAATAGTAATATTTATTATTTTCATTATGCCATATTTAGTTCCTATCGTAATTTGTTCTTTTATGCATATAACTTCTACAAAACAATTTCGATATTTCACATATGACAGGCGTCCCGTGACGGCTCATATTTTTTAAATGACTTATTTTTTGCTTACCAGTTTTTTCGGTTTCATATTTTTATTAAAAAGTTTTTATTTTTTGTAGCTAAACATCCTAATATTATAATCTAGTCCTAATATATATATAATATAAGAGGAACTTATATCCAGTCTTATATATAAGAGCAACTACATTACCCACAAACACGACCCAGAATTCAAATAAATCATCCCCCTATTTCCTACCTTTGGGCTTGAAATTTAGAATTAAAGAAAAACTTATTAAAAAAGTGTAGATTACTGCTACTGTCGAGATCTGATATGTGTATCTTATTAACATTATCTTTTTAACGACAATATATACTCGTATACATTGAAAACTAAAGTTTCAGCCAATTTAACACACCAGTAATTTCTTGAAAATTTTGTAGAAAAAAATAAATTATTATTTATGAACTAATTTGAATAAAATAAACACTAAATGTTTCGCTACTCTATACATATATTTTACACACATATATAACACTTACAATTTTATACGACTTAACAATAATAGTATATTTTCGTTCTCGATCTGAATATTCTGGTCATACGTGAGCATTCTATGTTCACCTATAGACCTAGAAATGTGGCTGATCACGTCTATTTCGATAGTAACCAATAGTCATTTGTTAGCAAAGGCTACCTCCTCGTCGGCTACGGTGAGAGCCTAAATACTATAGTCTTTCAGGAATGTACACATATTTGATTTATATAAGCGATATTCTATTCGTAAAGCTTTCACAATTGTACTTTGTTAATATAAACTAGAAATAGGTACTATTGGGTTAATTAAATATTATTATTTATTAGCAACAAATACGGTGTATTCTCTGGGTCTAGATAAACAGGAATGACTGCAGTATATATTTAATTAAATATATTTAATATCGTAAAACTGATGCAAAATGCTAAACTAACTTTCATTTTGAACATTATCACATAAAAGTTAGTGTCGACTGTTTACTAGCTCTCAATTCAGTATTTAATATTGCATAGGACGCTGCAATGCCGACTTTAAATATCAAGCCATATCTAGATATATAAAAGGACTTATGCTCGCTGTGTGTAGAAACGTGAAATTTGGACAGATGTTTACTTACGTAATCTGTTCTTCCACTATGAAGGGATTTTGAAAAATTTTAACCCTAAAGGGGTGAAATAGGGGTTGAAAGTTTGTATGGAAAAAAATAAAACGGCACCGATTTTTATAAAATTTGAAATTTAGATTTTTAAAAGTATTTAATTGAACATGTGTTTCATGGTTTTCTAGAATTCACACCCTAAGGGTGCAAATAAGGGGTTGAAAGTTTGTATGGAAAAATCTTTAAATCGCCACTGATTTTTATAAAATTTGAAATTTAGACTCTTAAAAATACTTCATTGAACACCCTATCCTATCATATTTCATTCACCCCTAAATAAGCAAGCGAAGCTGCGCGCGTCCGCTAGTTTTTTAATATAAATTATTATATGAGTTATGATGTGCATAATATTATGCTAAATTCATATCACTTATATCTATTGAGGTTTATGCTTTGGAATGTATTATCCATACTTATATTATAAATTCGAAAGTAACTCTGTATGTCTGTCTGTCTTTTACGCAATCAGGCCCAAACCACTAATGTAATTGTGATAAAATACTCATATAGAGATACTTGAGGGTCTCGGGATGAACATAGGATATTTTTTTCTTATTTGTAATATTTTCGATATATAGCAATATATTAAAATACTTATTAATTTGACATGCAATTTATCCCGCCATGTTAATAACAACAATTTTGTATATTTTGATCTGCAAAGTTTGTTGTTAGAAAACGTCACCCGAAATGAGCTTGTTTAACGCATCTCTCTATTGAAAAGTGAAAATAATTTCATAAATATATTTAATAAATATTCGTATAGTTCAAGCGGGCGTAGCCGCGTTCGGCTCCACTAGTATAAAATATCATATAATACACTCTTCTTATATAATACAAGGTATGTACCTAATTAGGTATAAGTGATATGAATTTAGCATATTACGTAATGTTAAATGAAGTTATGAGCACTTGACCCTAACCAGAACTAAAATTAACATTTCAAGTTAAATAAATCACGTATAGTTTACTAAATCGTAAAACGGTCCTCCCATACCCAAAATAGTTTAGAAAAACCTAACTAACGACACCCTACACTGTGGGGACGACGTAAAAAAATAATTCGGCGATGAAAAAACACCACTCCCGCATTAGAGACAAATTCAAATTCAAAATCAATACAACTTTATTTAGGTACGAATAGTTTTTGAGCTTAACCGCGGAAGGACGGACAGACAGACGGTCATGGTCACTATAACGATTTTTTGTTGACTACGGAACCCGAAAAACGATATATTATAAAAATGAACATGAACTAGTGAAAAATTATTTAATTACCTAAAATTTATTTTTTTAGTTTTATCGTTTTAAAATAAGGTTAACTATTACAAGCTAATTGAAGCTTTTCTTTAATTATACTCTTGCTTCATACGGTTTATAAAGTTCACACAAAAAATCTAAATTTCAAATTTTATCAAAATCGGTGCCGATTTAATTTTTTTTTCCATACAAACTTTCATCCCCTATTTCACCCCTTTAAGGTAAAAACTTTTCAAAATCCCTTCTTAGTGGATGTCCAGATTACGAAAGTAAACATCTCTCCAAGTTTTACGTTCCTACCATCAGCGGTTACGGCTGTGCGTGCGTCTTACCTCAGTCAGTGAGGACATTTTCTTTTATATATATAGATAGACTAGTGGGCCCGGACGCGGCTACGCCCGCTTGAACTATACGATTATTTATTACATATATTTATGAAATTATTTTCGGTTTTCAATAGAATTTGTAAGAAAATAAAATATAAGAAAAATAATTAAAATAAGTTAAAAAAGAATAATAAGTGGAGATTTATTATTAGAAAAAATATCTGAGTAGCCGAAATGAACAAACAAAAGAAGTAAAAGTGACTAAAGGAAATTCTTAATATTAGAAAAAGTAAAGTTTGCCGTGCGCGCGTACTAAACATTTTTCTATATTAAATTACGCTTTTTCAATTAAATATTTAAAAAAATATAGAGGTGAGTAAAAGTAATATCTCACAAAGTGCCCTTTTAATGCACTATAACTTGCAATATGGTGTAGTTATGCCCTATAGGCTTATGATATCTCTGTTTATATTATTACTAAAAATACTCAAAAAATTAGTGAGATAAATCATGTTTTCCTGATGCCGAATATATATATAACTCAATTTTGAAAAAATGTTAGTTGTGCCTCTTTTCCTTATGACGGCAGAGTACTGCTTAATGTAGTTAAAGATTTTTTTTAGTTGATTAATAATGCACGTAGGGTAGGTAACTTATGAAGTGTTAATTCCCATTAATACACTTTCGTTCCCGACTTTCCGCCTCATATGTGGGAATTGAGCCTACACCGGTCGCGTTTACTGTGGCACGGTTGTGCACCTGCGCCACTACGGCCTAGAATGAAGGATATAATAAGTAAAAGAATCCTTTCATATAGTTTGTTAATAATAATTTTATATTTTAATTTTAATTATTATAAATACATAATTGATTATTAAATTGACTTATTATTTTTTTAATTATTAGTATTTAATATTATCTATTGTTTCAGAAGAAGATTGGCAGAGCGATCCGAGACACGATGGTAAGAAAATAATAATTTTCAGTATTTAAAGTAGGTTAGCTTAGATTTTTGTGCAGATTTAATATTATATTATAATACTGTTATATAAAAGTTATGAGAGCATATAAATTAACTTGTATGAATATTTATAAAAAACTTTTTTTTTTCTATTATACTAATAGCTTCAAATATATAATTTTTGTAAATAACAAAATCTCTACTATCGGGAAACTTAGTTTTCTATTCGTTTTGAAGAAAAAATTGACGTCTTGCTTATGATTGTTATTATTTTTATTCGTATTGTTGTTTTATCTGTGAGTACAAGCTATAACTTATCTTTGGCTTCGAAAATATGAAGCGTAGTATGTTATGGGAGATGATGATAGAGATATGATAGGCAGAGGAACCCCTCGTGAGAAATAAATCGGCTTAATTTTAGAACACACTAGCCCTCTTGCGGCTTCGCCCGCTTTAACTACTGGATTATTCATATAATGTATGTTTCCAAGCACTTAAGATAATGTGAAAATTAATTAAACCCTAATGCAACCCGAATTTTCGTTTTACACAGCAAGGATTCTTTAGTAGGTACCGTAATTTTAAATTTGTGCTACTAATCTTTTCAAGTACTTATTAAAATATATTTAAATGACTATTTTTAGATAGTTAAATTACTATTTGTAAACAAAAACCTACCTACTAATAACTACTACAAAAAATGTGAAACCAAATATATCGCACTGAAATAATACATTCAACTCCAATTATCCAATACGTGCAAACGCATCTATATCTTCGTTGCTATAAAGGCAGGCGGGTTTTTTTTTGATAGCTTGTGGTTAATGCTGAAGAGAGCATTCTGTCCCTGATGAAAAGCAAGCACGACGTGGCTGCCTGTGAGGAAAATTAAATAGAATGCATGGGCCGGAAATCGAACCCGGGCCGCCCGCGTGGCAGGCGAACATTCTACCACCGAACCACCGATGCGTGTGAGGCAGGCGGCGGCGGACGCGCTTGTATTCGTTGTTTCGCAGCAAGGATTTTTTGATATTGTAACAACTTCTAAAGTACTTGTTAAAATGAAAAACAGTAAAAGACAGTTTTGATCTACATTAAATGAACAACGTAACTAATATACTTATTTATATGCTGATAAGTGAAACTTGAGTAACATACAGCTGATGTGTCAACGGCGGGATGTGTCAACAATTAAATGCGTTTTTCTCTAAAACTATTCGCAATTTCGAAATAGTGTAAAAGCAAATTTTATCTTCGTTTAACGTAGAAAATTAATAAAGTATTTTAAAGGATAAGGATTCATACCATTATGGAAAAGCATCCCTCACAATAAAAAAAATATTGAAATTATTATTTTTAGACAGAAAAATGATTATTAGAAACGCCACACAGACACGAAAAGCGACTTTGTTTTATTAGATATATTTTCGATAGGATAGGATAGGAGTGGATAGGATAATGTATTGATTGACGAAACTTAATACTGTGCTTTCTTTTTGGAGGAAATGCAAATAGTTTAAATAGTTGTAAGAAGGTATCCACAATCAATAAATAGACAGTGTGTATATTATAAAAATAATTTGCTATCGTAATTAGTAAATTATATGATCTGAGTTAGAATATATGTAATATTTACATCTATGATCTTGTTCGTAGATTAAATGTGATACAAAAACTAACTCTTTACACTTGTATTTGTATATATATCATATTAAAACTAAAAGTTGGACTTTCTAAACTATTTTCATTTCCCCGCTCCGGTAAGACGAAGCGCGGCGCTGATTCCATCGTTCGAAAAGCAATGTCTCGGCAATCCCGGAAAGGAGTATCCTATAACACTGGATATTATATACCTAATACCCTGTTCCCCACTTTCTGCCGAATTCTGGAGGCATTTCGTGTTGATTGGCAGAACTCAACGCCGCGCTTTGCGTCGACACTAGAGCGAAGAAATGGAAATATAAACGTAAATAAACTTTACTTCCTCGAGTGGGGATCGAACCCACAGCCGTCACGTTACAAACACACCCTTGTGCCGCTGATTTTATTTTGATTTATAAAATATTTTTCACAGTACGGGGAATAATGCGTAAAAGCCGGACTAAGCTTGTCCTGCTCGGGACTTTTAATTTTTGGGCTAATAATGAGGACGTCATATCAATGAGGACATACATAAACTGAAAAACATATTATCCTCCTTTGCGTCGTAGTCGGTTGAAAAAGGATGACCATTTTTTTTTAAATAATATAAATATTTAAACAACAAACAAATATAAATACGTACACGAGGTCGCTGAATATATTTCTGAACGCTTGCAATGTAATTGTTTCGGTGACTAAAATCCGCTTTTGTTTTATATACGTATATTTTTTGTGTGAACTTTTCAGAAATTTATTGAGCTATTGTTTTCTTTCCACCAATCCTGTCA
Organism: Heliconius nattereri; assembly: GCA_013403645.1. Taxonomy (NCBI): domain Eukaryota; kingdom Metazoa; phylum Arthropoda; class Insecta; order Lepidoptera; family Nymphalidae; genus Heliconius; species Heliconius nattereri. The sequence goes on from JAAIXI010000202.1 coordinate 644,581, forward strand.
CGTAATAAACTTATGTAAGGTATAATAATAAATGTTGAACGTATAGATTTTTGTGCTTACCTCGGCGTAAATGATGGGAATTTCACCAGCCTCCGAAATGTGACACTGCACTAATAATTTAACTTTTTTTTACAACTTCACGTTGTATCCCGCACACATTAGAGTAGGCAGAGGGAACCATTTTGCACCGAATTCTGGAGCCATCGAAACCAGTGCGAAGAAATGAAAATATTAAATATTTCTTTATTGTATTAATCTCTTAAGTCTTTCTTAAGAGATTATGACTCTCACGGACGATCCAGCACAACAGATACGTGCGCCCGGGAACAGCGGTGCGTTTGTGTACTGCCGACATATAAAGTGCATACGCGACGGTTAATAAACATACATATCTATCTATATGCATTTGCATAGATGTGTATATATGTACTGAATGGGGAGTGAAAGAACTGAATCTTTCCTATTGTAATAGCTTGGACGTGATCATCGTGACTAGCCAGGTGCTTATTAAACATTTATTTCGTATTTCCTTTATATTTAATAATTTCAGAAACTGAGTTCTGCTTAATATTATATTATATTTTATTGGAAGGCAAAACTAATAGAAATATTTTATTCTGTTTCTAATTTCGTGTCGTGAAATGAAATATCACTCATTAAAAATAAGGAGGTATATGTTTTAAATACACTCTACACGCTTAATAATCTGTTTTGAGGCCAGTAGTGATGTAGAGGGACAAGGGTGTGACTGTAACGCGACTGGTTGTACGTTCGATATCCACTCGAGCTAATAAAATATTTATTTGGATTTATATTTTCATTTCTTCACTCTGGTGTGGGTGGAAAGTGTTGCGTTGAATACCGCTACTCAACACGCAATGCTTCTAGAATTCGGGGAAAAATGAGAAATTGAATTCACCACTGAGGTTAGCCTGCTGTGTGCGGTATACAGCGTGAAGCTGAATTTTGATTTATATTTATTTGATAGAAGGCTTTATGTTATATAGCGGTCGGTGTCACAGGCGGAACAATTGTTTAATATTATAATGTGTCCGTCTAATAGACGGCCGAGCTCCATAAAATGCTGACAAGAGAGAGATCGGGTGAACGGCGCCGATGGGAAAGTAATTTCTTCTTTTCCCACACTTCTTATTCCACCGTGAAGTAATTAAGTCGTAGGTTAAGTTAGATTAATTTAGGTTTAAACAGATTACTGTTTCTAGAGAACAGACATTCACTCTAACTCTCTTATTACTTTATAGGCGCTCTTCTATTTCTCAACTCCTACAACTCTTTTGTTATATTCTAAATGATAATGCATTTTTTTAAGATCTAAATTACGTTCGTCTTCTCTTAGGTAAAGAAACAGTGAAACTGTACCTAATTTCATTTTTTTATTTTTTAATATCTACAAAGATAAAAAATAATTACCTTTATGGTGTATTCCGCACACAGGCAGAGAAAACCTAGTGTTAAGGCACTCCGTTTCCTACTTTTCGCCGCCAATTATGGATGCATTGCATGTTGATTGGCGAAATTCTTGCGAGAGCGAGGAAATGAAAATATAAATTTAAATAAATATTTTATTTCCTATTTACATTTATTATCCTGTATTATAGTTTAACTTTTAAATTTAGACATATGTAGAATTATAAAATAAATCAATTTAGCACACTATAAATTTGTTTATTTGCAAAAAAAGAAAGTTTTATTGAAATAATATAAATTGAATGAACAATTTAATCTTGTTAGAAAATAGTGGAATTACTATTGTATAAGTCGGTATAATATTTATAAGATGTTATTATATAGATATGTAGGACTGCCCTTGCACCGTTATTATGTGAAATAGGCGTTCCGATGACTACTGCACTCCTTTGGCCACGCCTCTCTAAACATATTAAAGTGAACTGTGACTTTCGATTATATTTATATTTTTATATATACGGAGGAGATAAAATATTTACGCAATGCATCCAGAATTCGACAGAAAGTGGGGAACCGGAGTGTCTTAACATTGGGTTCCCTCTGGGTTCTCTATGTGCGGGATACAGCGTGAAGCTGATAAAAAACAATTATATATAAGTATACTAATTCTAGATTACGGATATATAGCTTTATAGAGTAGTAGCCCCAGTAACAGAAAAGTGTATTGCCACTTATTTAGGTACCTGTTGAATTTCATTTGAATAACGTTGCCATGGCAACGAAACTGAACAGAAAGCTGCGACCTCCCACTGGTAAAGGAAAATCAGTTAGTTCCCAACTAGCAAGAGCGCATGCTCCCAAAGTTATTCAAACTAAATGGTCGTCCCATTTTTAGTTTAGTTTAATTTCGAAAAAAAAAACAATACTATAAATTATTCAAAACACGTTTTAACCTGATTCCCAAATTTAATTTTAATATCATCAATATGGCCTTTAATTTCATAGGACGTGAAATTATTGAAATATTTTCAATAATTATTCCATGAAATGCATCCTCCATATGTATACGAGTATATGCATAGGAACGTCCAATAAAGTATCGCAATACACAGTGCGCGCCAGTCCATGTACGGTACTGAAAAGTTTACAACGTCCTGGCGGCAGACAGTTGGCGAAGTGAGCTCTAGCGTAACGGTGGAAGAGCCATTTCCCGGTGCTATTTTTGTCTATTTAATTTCGATAAAAGTGCTTAAAAGTTCTTAAAAAACTCCAATTCAAATATATTTTTAAATAACTAAAATCGTATAATGTTTTAAGTAAGAAAAAAACAGGGAAATTGCTTGTAATAAATTAAAATTGAATATAGAGACAACAATATTTCACATGTGATTTTCAATAGATATTATTGAGTAGGAACCAACAACCGGTCCTTCAATAAGGGAGTTCGTTTTCGCGGTTAAGCACCGTCGTCCCGCAATTAAAAACTTTTCTTTAGTGACTGATACTGATAAAAAAACATAATAAAAATGCCCTGTTTCGGATGTTGTAATGTGTCGGTAAGTTATTTATTATTTTATATATATTTATAATAAAAGGAGATTTGATTGTGTATAAATTATCAATTTTAACATAGATTTTTATGTTTATTAGGACAGCGGTAAAGATATAAAAGACGCTATAGAAAGACTTGAGGACATTGATTTAGAGACATTAGAGATGCGGACAAGCTCTGTAAAAACCGACAGCAGTGTACGGTGGGAATCAAGAATCTTACCTGGCTATCGTCGTGACAGCATTGACACAGCGTCTCCCGTATCGAGGAAACGTTGTTCTAGCTTAGACGCATATAATGGTAAGTTTCAATAACTTTCACTCCGCCAATTTAGAAAGCTTATTTAAAAAAAAATACTTCTCAAATATAATGGACGTTTTATTTTGTGCTTTCAGATCCGTGTCAAATACGAGTACAGAATACCGAGACGAAATCGCGACGTCTAAAGTTCACGAAATCTAATAGTATAAATTAAGAAAGTTCTATATTATATATAAATATATATATCTAAACAATGTAAAAGAAAATTTACCACCGTTCTGTGTTTAAAAATTGGTAGTAAAAATGATTAATTGATAAGAAATCTAGATTAAGTAATACAAGTCTGTGTCGTAGTGTGAACAATCAATGGATCTTGTCTTGTAAGTAAAGCTTCTTCTTCTTAGCGTTCATAAATATGTGAAAAAATTTAAATGTGTTTAAAATAATAATTAACAGTTATTTATGTTACTAATTACCATAATACTCAATAGATATAGTAGTTCTATCATTTACTAAGTATATATATATATATATATATATATATAAAATAATATATATTTTATACAAAATTACTATTTCTATTTATCTATTTATCTATATCAATTTTTGTCTATACTATAAAAATTTTTATTTGACTATAAGAGTATTTAGGGAAAATTGGCAGACAGGGATTATATAGGGGAAAATGTTGAATTACCATCTTAAATTTGAAAAACAAAGCACTTTAACATTTAACTTGCTGTGTAATATGTATCAATTAGTTATTTTTTTAATATATTTTAATTTAGAGTTTTAAGTTGCTAAAATAATTACCTGGGAACAAGTTGCTAAAATAATTACCTTTGTATTCCAAAGTAATAATAATATATCTAGTAACTAATTCCATGACTTTGAATTCTATAGTAATCGAATGCTAATATTAATTCTATTACAGTTATTACTTTTTGTTTGTTTTAAAGGGTTCCTAAAAATTATATAGATATATAAATTTAAATAAAGTAAAAACACATAAGCAAAGTTAAATATTATGTAATAATAACAACCATAAACATTTACCGAAACAACTAAGTACGTAAATATTTATTTCTGTCTTATTTTGAATGGAATATACATATCTTTGTTAATGTATTAGGTAACAGGTAATATCCTACTCTCTGACAGGAGATTGTACATTTCCTTAAAATTGTATTACAAACGAAGAGCTTAATTAGCGATATGAAAATAAAAACATTAATTCTTTTGTGAAGGAGTATATATACTATACGATTGTTATTTGAAATCAACATGTCAATATATTTAAAAATAATTTATATTAAAAAAAACCTGACTTCACTGGATCCCATAATCGGAACCTAACCAAAATATCATCAAACTACGCTTGAAGTGTACTCTTTCCAATAAAAATGGAATCATCAAAATCGGTTTGCGTGATATTGAATTATTCGTCCATTTGTCGCGCACATACTGCAAATTTAAGACTTATGTATTTTTGGATAACATTTTCAAAATTGGACCAAATTAAAATGGGACCACACAAGAAGCACCAGTTTTTAAATTAGAAAAAACCATCAAAATCAATTCACCCAAGTCAAAAGTTCTGAGGTAACAAACACCACCTCCTTCTACAGAAGTCGGTTAAAAAGATATGAAATATGTTGTATACTGATTGTGTGTTGATTGTGTCATATAATATATTATTGTCTATTGAATGTGTGTGTATTAAAAAATCTAAGAAAGTGTTCGCTGTTCTGAAACATTAATATTAGGAAAATATTTTATAATGGTAAAATGTAAGAAAAGGTTGTACTAGTCAAATTATTCTTGAGTTCTAAAAAATCTAAATAGGTTGTATGTAGGTCTAGCTAGGTAGATACTTATTTATATATACATATGTACTAAATTTAATTATTAAACTATAACACTATTTAATATACACATTTTAAATTTAAAAATAGGGATTTATGAAAATTTTAAATTTCACTCTTTTTAAAATTTATTTTACATATTTTCTACATGTGGAATGCGCTGAATTAAATATTTATTCGACATTCAATGTTTAATTCAAGTTTGAATTTCTATTTTATGGTGATAATATTTACACTATAAATACTTACGTCCTTTATACTGTATAATAAGCTTATGCATAAGTACGACATGTTATGTTGTTTTATAAATGTAATAATTTCATGTAGTAGAAGTGTCATAAATATACAAATAAAGGGTTTATCTGAAATGATCATTAATTGTTTTTCTTTTTGTCCTTTTCATAGATTTGGTAATTACTTCACTTATAATAATATAATTAATATTATTTCTTAGTAAGTCGGTAAACTTCCATCGCAATTTTTACACATTAACTTTAATATTTAAAATGTTTATTATTTTACGCTTATCAGTTTTTTTTTCAGCTTCAAGCTGTATCCTGCATATAGTAATAGGCAGGATAGGCAGAAGGAACCCAGTGTTAGGACACTCCGTTCCCCACTTTCTGCTGTTACCGTAGAGCGATGAAATGAATATATTATTAAATAATTTATAATATTTTCTTTTATAATATTATTATTATAAATAATAATTCCTTTCCCCGAGTAGGAATCGAATCTACCACCAACGCGTTTACAGTCACACGCTTGTGCCACTGTGGCCTTTTGAATGCATTATTTTGTAGTAATTGCTATGTTAATCTTAAAGACTCGAACGCACATTTTTTGTAGCAATTTAGTAATCTTGTTATCTCTAGTAGATATATATCTACTACTTACTAATTTAATATAGCACACCTCATATAAGTAATATAAAGTCTAACATAAAATTCCCATTTAAGCTAAGCTCATATTTTCTTCTTCTTCTTTTTTCCCCAGCTTCACGCTTATCCCGCAAATAGCAGGACAGGCAGAGGGAAACTAGTGTTAAGACACTCCATTCGGCAATATCCGTCGAATTTTTCGAGGCATTGGGTGTTGAGTGGCGAAACTCAATGCTGCGCTTTGCCTTGTTACCAGAGCAAATTATGAAAATATTAATCCATACCTATATTATAAATTTGAAAGTAACTCTGTCTGTCTGTCTGTCTTTTACGCAATCAGAGTAATTGTGATTAAATACTCATATAGAGATACTTGAGGGTCTCGGGATGAACATAGGATACTTTTTTTCTCATATTTGTAATATTTTCGATATATACCAATACATTTAAAATATTTATTAATTTGACATGCAATTTATTCCGCCATGTTAATAACAACCGTCGTTGCTAAGCAACGATTTGCAAAGTTTGTTGTTAGAAAACGTCACTCAAAATGAGCTTGCTTAACGCATCTCTCTTTTGAAAACTGACAATAATTTCATAAATATATTTAATAATTCTTATAGTTAAAGCGGGCGTAGCCGCGTTCGGGTCCACTAGTAAATAATAATTTATTTCTACGTTGGGACATCGAACCCACAGCCGTCGCGCTTACAGACACTCGTGCCACGACGCGACGGCTTCATATCTTAGCAAATATCTTAGGTTATTACCTAAGATATGAAGCCGTCGATATTGATCGTAAATCTTACTTAAAACATGAAGATATTTATTTACCTTTATAGTGAGATTATTGTTTAGTACTACGGTTAATGGAATGAGGTGTCACAATGTCCTGTCTGCACGCTTCGCACGGGAAATTGCAAGGACCTACTCTTTGTTATGTCATGCTTGCTTTGAACCTCGGTTTAATTATTTATCTTTCAATATTTCAGCACCTGAGTTAAAATAAGATATTTGTGAAAACAATGTTAGTAGGCAAAATTGATTTGTTTTTTTCCAACTAGTGATTCAAATTTCACTTCCAAATTTACCAAATTAAAATTAGTTTATACATTTAATATAATATATGGAGTTGATTTATGTACTTAGATATTAAATTTTCATATTAATGTTCATTATTTTATTTGCTAACGAAAACTTCACGAGACCGTGAAAAATAAAAGATGTAGTACAAATAATTCTATCAAAACACGGGTAAGAGCATAATATATTTTATATTGGCATATATACTTATCAAACTAAATCTCTCCCAAGGACATGTTTTTGTCTTCGTCGTCTTCCTGTTTGTTGGCTCGTTAGTATCAAATGATAGTAGATTTAAAATAGTTTTGTACGTGTAAATTTGTACTTACAAAATAATTATAAATAAACATTTTAAATTATATAACTTTTTACTATATAACTTCTAAATATTATACTCTAAAATAAGTAAACATCAATATAGTCAAAGCTAGTCTAAATGCACTTAGGGGCTTACCAGATTAACGGTACGAGCGTATAGAGGGCTAGTTTGCGGGTATATCTTCCCTTTATATCCTACGTGGGTATTAGAAACATGCACGAAGGTAGCAACGACGAATTGCAACTAATGGGGCTTATATCAAATAATCAATGAAAAAATTCAAATAAGTTTCTAGCCCCAAACTATGCTGAAAGGAAATAAATATCAAACGTCGATTACTTTAAAACTCTAGAAAAATTGCGTGTTGAGTGGAGGAACTCAACGCTGGGCTTTCGCCTTGGTGCCAGGGCGAATAACTGGAAATATTAATATAAATAATAATTCATTCTCCCGAGTGGAGATCCAACAACCGTCGTGTTATAATCACACCTTGCGCCCCTACGCCGCGACGGCCTATAACTTAAACAATAATTAGTACCTAATTATCGTAAGAAATGCAGCGTGAATAAAATTACACATATTACAAGGGTATACAATTAATTTAATTTAATATATATTTAATATCGGATATTAAATCTTTGGTCTTATTTTCAAGCCATTTTAGAAAAAAACATAAAATTTACACTGAATTTTTTTGTTGATATTATTGTATGTTTTTTTGGAGGAAAGTCATAATTTTACTTTTTTTTTTTAAATTTAAGAGGCGCGTTTCCTCACGGGTTATAAATGTTTTACATTAATATGCTATTTGCAGGTGGTCTGTCTGATGGAGAGGCGACTCGTGGTCCAACCCGAGGTCGCCCCTCGCGTCGAGACGACCCTCGCCGCCACACCCTCGCTGGGAACCATGCGATATACATGCACCAACATCATCCAGGACACATAAGCACTATAGATTTAGAAGTAAGCTATTCACTATATATTTTGTTATTAATGTCACCTTATAAATATGTAGGCTTAACTTATAGATAGAACAATGAGATAGTAATATTCTGAAGTGTGTATTATTTGTTTTACTCCAATAATTTCCTAATGCATACATTTTAAGAAAGATTAAATCACTAGAATAAATTAAAACCCTTGAAAATTTATATTTTTATTGTCAGCCACATATAACGAGCTCGTATATTTATTTCTCCTATAAGATTCCTAATACCCACCAGCGGTACAAAGGTACGCCGGCGCTAATGAACGTCCCATACTATTCAACTGTTGCAAAATATGGTGATATGAAGCCAAGAAGGGTCTTTGATCCATGCGCGCGGAAGGTAACATTTGCGTAAAATAAATGTTTGCTAAACTAACGAGTTCTATCGATGTGCATTTGTGGATGATATATTTCATATAATATGTACGCGGAGTTTATTTTATCCTCTATACATTTCATTTATGGTGACGGGATGGAATAATTTTAATAAATAAATTTATAAGAAGCTACATTTGTAAAACACTAGCGGCACACGCGCGGCTTCGCCCGCTTTGTTTTATAGTATATATTATAGCGAAATTATTAAAAATCATTTCAATCAATCAACAATCAATTATAAATTATAGCCTAAGTGTTATTCTGATTTATAAGCTATGATACTGTAAAGTTTAATTAAAATCCGCTCCGGTTATTTATAGAATAACCTATAGGCTGTAGTAACAAATAGGCTACAATTTATGTAAAAAAAAAATAGTTAATACTTATAATATAACAATAACTTAAAGCGGACGAAGGCGTGTGCGGGCCGCTAGCTTATAATATTAATAACATTAATTTATTTGACATTGACCAAAAAACATGGAACATAACATGCAACTTGTAATAAAATAAAACCTTTTAAAATAATATTAATTATTCTGTGTCGCAAGCAAAAACAGCAAGCCGTCAAGTCTCGCTGTTTTTGAAAGCTCCATAATTTTCAGTACTAATAAAACTCATTGAAATTTTCGAAACTTTTTTCTGTTAAAATCAATGCCAGGGCGCCTGATATATATTGCTTTAACATATATTTCAATCTGTTAAATGTTTATATGATACATTGCTGGGTTAGTTTCTTTCTTACATAATTAGGTTTTAAATTAGTATTTACGCTTTAAAATAACACTACTGCTAAATAAAAAAAAAACTATTTTTCTTTATTTCTTAACATAGGTATATTATATTTGTTTAAGGTATTTTGAGATTTCCTAATCAAAATAATTTCTTTCAGCCTCCTCTTCCTCGTTATCCACCACCGAACAATGCCTTGCTTTTCGACGACGACCCTGGCGTTATGTCAGAGGTGGAAACTTCATCGACTGGCTTCCGGCGTGGAGGCAAACAACGCTCCTCTTTGCCAGTTGTCAGAACACCATCGAAAACTTTGGAGAGACCGCTCGGTAAGTACTCATAATAAAAATGGCTCTACCAATATTTTGCGTACTACTAAATGCAATATAAGCCGTCTTGGAGGAGAGGCACAAGAATGAGACTGTAACGCGACGGTTATGGGTTCGATCCTCACTCGAGGTAATGAATTATTATTCATGAATATTTACATTTTTTCACTCCGGTAACAAGGCATAACCCCTTGATTTCCGCCACTCAACACGCCTCGAAAAATGCGGTGGAAAATGGTATACGCAGTATCTTAGCACTAGGTTCCCACTGCTTACCCTGGTGTGGGAAAGCTGATTCATTTTTATTTATTTACCTGAATGCAAATAAAGAAAAATCTTTAAGGTAAAAAAAAAAACATAATTTAGTTTTATAGAAAAAAAACTTAAATACTAAAGTTATAGTTTAGTTAGTAATAAAGAAAAAAATAAAAGCGACACTAAAATGTACTAATGAAATTTACCATTATAATGAACTGAATAGAATTATATTTTTTGCCAGGTCTCGTTTTCCTTCAGTACAGAAATGAAACCAAGCGAGCCCTGCTACCTAATGAAATTACCTCCATAGACACAGTAAAAGCTCTTTTTGTCAGAAGTTTCCCGAAGCAACTTACTATGCAGTATATGGATAGTGAAAACGTCAAAATATACATACACGAAAACACAAAAGATATGTTCTATGAACTGGAAGATGTCAGGTAAGTTTGTCATAGTTAAAATAAACAAAAGCCAACATTGTATTCCACTAACTACAATAACGTCCAAAGCAATTCGATAAGTCATTTAGTCTCTGTCTCTTCGTAATAAGCATGATCTGAAGTTCTATTATAAACTAGCTTTTAGCTGTGGCTTCGCCCGCACGGAATCGATTTTAGATTTAACTTACAGTTGAGTATGACTTTATTATAATTAATTAATGTACTTAATAAACACGCAGGCTAGTATATAACAAATTCTAAGTACTAGAGGAAACTATGTCCTTTTCATGTAAATGGACTATCCACATATAGACACAAAAATAATTTTCGAGTCAAGTTCTTGAGATTAACGTGTTCAAATAATTAGATAAGGGCAAAAAAGAAGTACCTATTCCTTATACCTTATACCATATTACCATCATTCGATAATTTACCGTACAATTTATTTTCTTAACTTGTAAAAACATTTTTGATATACCTACCTATTAATTACCGAAAGTATTTTTTATCAGTACGGCTTGTGATCTTTTCACCAGTTTCTGGAATGTTCATATTTTTCCTAATTATGATTAAAAACATAAATAATATTTTTATTTTTTATTTTCTGCGTATAAGTATATGTCTAAAATACTATGTGTATTATGATTTATAGGAACTATATATATATAAACCTGGGTATAATATTCCTTGCTCAAAATTTTTGTTGCTAACAACATACCTAAGCTATTTTAAAAAATATCCCAAAAGTGACCTTTAAATTAAGCTTCGATTATATCACAAACATGAAGTTTTCGACGTAAAACGTAACACAGTATCAAATTGTTTCTAACTTTAAAACGATTGAATATATAATATATGTATAAAACTCAATTTAATTATAATGAGGCGAATAGGGCGTTCCCGGCCTTGCGCGGTAGTCGCTACCCCCAGCGACACAGTATAGCTTCAGTGTGTATCGCGGCCGTGTTCCCTTCATACAGAGAAGAGCGCGGTAAACTTGCTTATATTGTCAAAACTTTTAGTGATAACTATGAAAAAGAAAGAAGGAATTATCCATGTTCACGACGAGAGGTGCCCGTAAGTTATTTTTAATACGGCAAAGGTAAATAAGCCAGAACTGCGTGCGAACAACGTTTGTTTTGACGCGCCACTTGTATTTGCAACATGTTGTATACCTTGGTAACCATAGCTTTGTGTAAACACCAGTTTTTTTTTATTTATTTTTATATATGTTTTTAAGTATCTCGTTCTAATATTAATTCATTCACTTTTTACGTTGTTAATTTTTGTTTTTGAAACAACATTCGGAGGCGGATTTTATATAACTTTTAACTGTTGTCACAGATAGTTTCATGTTTTTGTTTACATTTGTGTGTCGTTGGTTGTTTCGCAAACGTTAGTTGGAAATAAAAACGGTAAATCATATTTGTATATGATGGACCTATATTGTATATAAATATACCATATTACAAAGAATTCTTGATATTTGAACTATATAAATATATGCAATATATTAATAGAATAATCATTTACGTATACATACTAAGAGGGATTATTAGCAGTACCTACATTCTTTTTCAGCTTCAACTGTATTCCGCATGTAGCACTGTAGGCAGAGAGAGCCTAGTGTTAAGATACTCCGCCTAACACTTTCCTCTGAATTCTTGAAACATTGCGTGTTTGGTGGCGGAACTCAACGCCGCTCTTGGGAGTGGGAATCTAACCCATAACCTGTCGCGTTGACAGGCAGACAGACAGACTCTTGACAGTCTCGAGACCTGAATTTATTTTTTGTTATTATATTTAAAGGATTAGGATAGATATTGATTAATTGTTAAAATAAATAGGTCATTGATTAAGTCAGAGAAATGAACTGGAAAATTGATTTCAGACTTAGGCATCGTCGATAAGTGTGGGTACATGATTTCATTAGAAACACTTACGTGACTTAAATTATATTAACATAAACGACTTAACTCATATTATTTGTTTTTATTACTGTTTGTTTGTTGGGTGCAAAGTTATCATATAAAATTGAATTATAGATAAACCTTGATACTGTTAAGACATAAGCAAGCGCGTCCAGCCAATTAAAAAATATATAGTGTATTTTACACAAATATTTCGGGCTACTTTTGAGCCTTTCACACAACACAACTCGTTAACTATTTTATCACCTTGCATGAAATTTGGTACATTTGTTAAAGCCCCCTAGTTTGTGAAATATTTAAAAATTTCAATATTAGATCTGACGACTATCGATATGTTAACATTTAAATATATGCATATTAAATATATGCATAACTGACTCATTCTGACTGACTCTATTCACTCACTGACTGACTTCTAGATGACAAAGAAACTTGATATTTGGTATGCAAGTCAGACTATTATATACATACATAGGAAAAAGTCTGAAAACTGGAAATTATTGTTTTTACAAAGAGTAACGATATCCCATTAAAATTATAAATGTGAAGTGAGAGCCAAGTTCAATGGAGAGTAATGCGTAATTTTTTACTTCGCAACAAAAAAGTCGGAGATATATATGGGTGGTAAGTTCTGTGTTCACCCGCCATGTAAATAAAGCTCAAAATTTACCTGGACGATTTTTACCACCCAGCCAAGTATATCAACGTAATAGTATTATTCCAGTACAATTTGGAAGTGCACTAACTTGCAATTATAATGAAGCCTATCTTAAAAATTATTGAGTGAATTTTTTTACTTCATCCCGAGAGAATACAGAACTCGCCACCCATCATCATCATAAATCTTGGTTCTCACTTCACATTTATATTTTTATGGGATAAAATGACATCTTGCTTTCTTCTTTTCGGCAAAAATTTACAGGACTTTGAACCTGATGTCCTTTTTCTATAATAGTTCATATTTCCCTCCAATTTTGAAGACATTATGTGTTGAGTGACGGACCTAGGTAATGTGATCGTGCCGAAACTAATGAAGTGTCTATTTTTTAATTTTTAACATTTATTTACACGGTCGCTCTAAAAATATTATTTACTATAGGATTCTATGTAAAAATTTTAAAATTAATCTTTTTACCTTTTTTTAATTTAAAACTTTCTTTTTAAATCATATTTTTTTTACAAAATTGGTAGAGAATGTTGTGGCGCATAGCTGTGGACTCGATTCCCACTTAAGGGAATAAAATATTTAATATTTTTATTTCGTCGCTATGGTAACGAGCTAAAGCGTGGCGTTGAGATCCGCCACTCACCTCGTAATGCTTCAAGAGTTTGGCTGAAAGTGGGTACCGGATTTTCCTTTGTTGGGATCGGAGTGTCTTAACACTAAGTTCCCAGATTCACTCTGCTTACCCTACGCGTGGGATACAGCATAAACTGAAAAAAAATCACATTACGCTAACCTTTTAATAATTTCATAATGATATTTTGTTTTAATTCCTTCTGCTGACACTAGAAGTTGAAACCCAGTTTCCCTTCACCTTCGGTTTGGATTTTTGGTGAGTGCGAAGGTGTGCTCAACTTTCTTAGTTGTCTTAGTTGTCTATGTGAGAATGGGAAATCCATGAGTAGAAATGGGCAGAATTTATTCACATGAATAAAATCTTTAAAGCAAAGCAATCTTCCTACTACTTGTATCTTATCTCACGGCATATCTAAAATGAGAACTCAATATAAATAAATTATATTAATCTTCTTCTCTTCTTCTGAAATCAATATAAATAAATCTTCGCAGGGGAATTATCATAAACATATTTTTATATTTATTTAAAATTTTCTAAACTGCAATTCACTAATTGATTGCACTAAATCTGATGGAATAGATATGTATTTATTATTAGAAATTGTTAATGTCGAGGTCCCCATAGGGAGAGGTGGCTGCCTCATCTAAAATATAATTTCTACGAGAAGATAAGTATGCAAAATATACCAAGTATTCCGAGTTATCAACTTCCTATTATTCCTTTATCTCACAGTGGTTAGGTTTCTCCAATTGCTTGTGAAAAAGAAGAGTGAAAGCCATTAGACATTAATATAACCTACCTGAAAATAAAAGACAATCTCACATTGTAGAGTATAGTGTAGTACTTTAGTATAGTAATATTTTACTGTAACATCACAACATAGAAATTTAATTTCTTGTGGTTTCATTTCGATTTGTTGTGAGTTTCTTGAATATTACATTATAGCGGACGCGAGCAGCTTCGCCTGCTTATTAATTAGGGGTGAATTCTAATAAACCATGAAACACGTGTTCAATGAAATATTTTTAAGAGTCTCAATTTCAAATTTTATAAAAATCTGTGGCGATTTAAAGATTTTTCCATACAAACTTTCGACCCCTTATTTACACCCTTAGGGGGTGAATTCTAAAAAACCGTGAAACATGTGTTCAATTAAATATTTTTAAGAGTCTGAATTTACTATTTTATAAAAATCGGTGGATTTAATTTTTTTTCCATACAAGCTTTCAACCCCTATTTCACCCCTTTAAGGTTAAAATTTTTCAAAATCCTTTCTTATTGGATGTCCAGATTACGTAAGACACAGACGTAAGTAAACATCTGTCCAAATTTCACATTTCTACCATCAGCGGTTACGGCTGTGCGTGCGTGCGTCTTACCTCAGTCAGTGAGGACAAGTCCTTTTATATATATATAGAATATAACTGTTACAAGATATGATTTTTCAACGAAGTGTATTTCTATATAAAAGACGATGATGATCATAGATGTCAATAGATGTCAATAGATGATTTCAGAATCTTATAATAAATATGTACAAAAAACAATAAAATATTTTGCGCTTAATCACTTCTTTATTCTTATAGGTTTTCTAACAATGTCTTAAATTTGCTTTGCTAAACAGCGTAAAGCTATAGCCCGCGTACAGCAATGTAGGCAGAGGGAACATAGTGTTAACAAAATCCGTTCCCTACTTTTCACCGTATTCTGGAGGCATTACGTGATGAGTGGTGGAACTTAACGCCGCGGTTTTGCCTCGATACCATAACGAAAAAACGGAAATATACATTTAAGTAAATATTTCCTTTCCTCGAGTGGGGATCAAACCCGCAACCATCGCGTTACAATCACACCCTTGTGCGCTACGACGGCGTCATCGGCCGAAGTAATATCTTAATTAACGTTATACCCGCCTGTGCGGTTGGTTCCAAACTTCAATTGGTTCCATTTAACCTTACGAGAAAAGGAAAAAAAAAGATTTAAAATAATAAACTTCGTGAGACCAAAGTTTTAGGCAATAATCATCTTAGTCACCAGTTTTCTAGAACAGTACGGTTATTATACATGGATGGAAGAAGTGTCATGGAATATGTCTAGGAAGTGTGAAGACTAAGTAAAAGTGTGAAGACTAAATAAAGGGGGGGGGGGGGGAAGGGGTAAAAGTGTGTCTGTATGACATCTTTCTTGTATGCACCTTTGAAATTTCTCGGTTAAAAAATTGATTATGAAGGCAGCATTCCATTTCCTGGTTTAATAGTAGACAGTTTTTAAAAGACATTGAAAAGGTAAACCATCAACCCATAAGTAGAGTAAACAAAATAGATTTATGTTTTTTTTTTTGTAATTTTTTAATTGACCTTTCCTTGTACTCATATACTGATTATTTATTAAATATATATATGAAATTATTTTCAGTTTAGGAGGTAATTATAATAAACCGTGAAACACGTGTTCAATTAAATATTTTTATGAGTCTGAATTTCATATTTTATAAAAATCGGAGCCTATTTAATTTTTTTCCATACAAACTTTCAACCCCTATCTATATTTATACAGAAAATACTTTTATAAATTCACTGAAGGAAGGACTTTGTAAATCATTTATGAATTGAATGAATTGTCTTTTATAAATAAATAAATTGTCTACAATATATTTGTTTTTCTTTATTTGATAGAGCACACTTACGGGACATTCGTGACCGATCCGTTTTAAGGCTGTTTGAAGCAACGGACATCGGTGGCGGAGTGTTCCCAGGAGCAATGGGAGTGGGGTCAGTGCCAATGCCAGCGGGAAGTTCGAATTGTTCTTCTTCTACGTGGGATGTAAGTCCAACATTTTTAATTATTGCAACTTATAATCCAAAAGTTTTGATTTTTGCTAAAAATAATTTCTAACTTAATATTTTATTAAAAAAATAATTTCTAAATAAGGCTTTACAAAGTAAACTAACTGATACTTAGTTTTTTCATAATAAGTTTTAAATAAAACTATTTAACCGGATTAATCGCGTATATTTAGGTATAAGAAACCAATAAGGAATTATTAAACCCAATAATTTATAATTAAGCTCACCATTTTTTTTGTCATAAAAGAGCACAAACTGGAATCGCACAACTGTTGAAGAGTCCATGGTCGGCAAATATAGGCATGTTACCGTTTGCTACCTTGTAGTAGTAAAAGCATGCGACGGGCGAGGAAAATGTGAGAAGGACACAAATGTATTTGCCGATTAATTATTGTCCTTTTTCAGTCTCTGAGTAACCGAATATACCGGAATAGAGAATTTCATTTTGTGCTCTTACCATTTAAAATCCCAGTTTTGAAACATTTTGATTTGGGCTCTTACATTTACTGTGCGTGCGTTATATCAAACTACCGCCACGATGTTTTAGTTGCCCCGCATAGTGCCCTGGATTCTTGCAGAATGAGCTGACTGCATTTTGGCCTATGGTATGGTGGGCTTGAAACTTCAAAGATTGTATGAGTGGACCCATTCAGCTGGTAGAAAGCGTCCTTTCCATTCAAATTGGCATGATTTTGTATTTCAATAGCCTAGCGTTGATACGCTGGATGATTCTAGGAATATAACTGTTTTTATTAGCGAGGACTTGGGCGAGCTTATCAAACCTGATGTATGCTCACACACATCTCACTTCAATACATGCGTATTCTTGATATCTGAAATATGTTCCTTCACCCTAACCTAACTCACTGCTTCTCATTGTTTGACCGATTCAGATAGGCCACAGTCACAATCTAGTTTGTATACACCTTTACACTGTTTACCTATGAGAAAGTTCAATTGAAAGTCAATAATTCTAAAAAAAATACGTCTACTTGTACAACATACAGCTCAAAATGTAATAAGGTTTTTAAGTGCCCTCCATCAAAGCCAAAAAACTTCAAAATCAAGACAAAAAAATTTAGGTATTAATTGCGAAAAACTGGTCCTTGGATATCTCATGACTTGTAAATGTTAAATAATATTTTTTTAATCCATAATTTATATAAACTATAAGCTATCCATCAAATGCCATTGTTTCTTTTGTAGCCCATAGTGATAATATTACAGTTCACCTTACTTAATGTCTTTCATTATGTATAAGGTGTTTCAAAGACTCTCTTGCTTTGTAACGCTTTATTATACTGACAATCTTGAGATAAAATCTCTGACATCTAATAAGCGTTTATCTTCCTAAGTAATTTAAAATTTTATATCATAATGGGATATTTTTATCCTGAATACAATATTAATAGAATAGTGTATAAGGTAAAATAATATAACACAGGTGTAATTTTTATATAATTTAAAAATATTTTCTTTCCATGCAGGAGCAGAATTACTTCTCAGAACCGGAGATCGATTCGGATTACCACTCGCAACATGTACATAACAAAAATAAAGTAAGTATTATTCTGTATGTTTATCTACATATCGTTCTAATATTATTTTTGTGAAACGTTTCGAAAATTTAGCCGTAGATGTACACCCATTAGCGGTCCCTTTATATAGAGGTCTACCATCGATTGGGGGTGCCGTACCACCCAGAACGGGTGGTCAGGGAGGTACGTCCCTCCTTCCTCATGGCTCGAGGGTCTCCACAACTCTCGAACCTCTACTCTATTAATACGTATACCTATATTTATTTGATCTATGGCAAAACAGGACTACGTCAAATTAATTACTCGGAGATTTACTGCAGGGGCTGCATCCAATTTTGTTTGTTTCATAATTTCATAGTGATATCTAATAACTAAATATATTGTTAGTTAGAAATTAGTTGTACTGCATTCTTATGAATGTAATTTTGCAAGTATAAGCAAAATTTTATTCTTAATATAGAGTCTTAAACATAAATTATATTCAATTTCAATTAAAAAATTAAGCATATGTTATATTCATTTATTTTTTTACGTACACACAAAAATCTTTAAAAGCAATTAGCCTTTTAATAGTTAACGTAATAATTAAATGTTTAAGAAACTGAAACAGCGGATATATTATATGTATTTTAATACATAATATTAGTCTGTCGTTAATACTAGAGAAACAATAAAAGTAGTTATTTATAAACGTATGAACAGAAATTTATTAAGACTATCTTAAGACTATAATAAATAATTAGAGATGGCAAGTTTGATATTCTGAATTACACGATTTATATTACATCAGATGTACTGACTGTGTTAAGTTCTATATTACTTAAAACATAATTACATTTTTTTTTCCAAATTAGGCTTATTTACGCATATATGCACTCTTAGGTAAAGAAGTAAGTAATAAATATTGTACATATATATATATATATATATATATATATATATATATATGGACAATATTTATTACTTTATTACTTAATGTTATCATTGTGTCTATGGAAGAATATGTAGCGCATAATAATTATGACAATAAAAAAATTAAATTACAACGCTTCATAGTTTATGGTATTATCCTGTTTTGTACAAAATTTTCTATTTATAAAACACCTCTATCTATTTTACATGAATATTTAAAACGCACGGCAAATAGGTAATCCCTTATAATAATGTGCCCCGCTATACAATTTCTTGGGAGTAGTTCTCCATGAGAGAACCAGAGCTTTCTTAAATGGTTCAGGTGTGCAGCCACTGCAGACTTGCATTACTGCTCTCACTTCAGCCTCCGCTGGCTCCCTTTCGTCCACCTGGAATATTTTTTATTTTTAAATGTGTTATTATTATTACTTACATTATATAAATTAACAACATAATGTCTATGAATGTTTCCTTTACGTATTTTTTTCTTCGTTCAATTAATTCAAATACGTTTTTTCAAAGTATTTATTAAAATTATTTTGGTTTTATTTAAATTTCTATTTACTTCATATATTACACAATTACTAAAACTTACAGTCATCCTTTGCAAATTTTGGACAGGGAGATTTCCAACAACTCCAGCTAAGCCATTAAGAAGTGACTGTTGGAATAATACTTCATCCTCTTTGTCTCCGAGAGTCTCAGGGCTAAGCAAGGCTTCGTCGATTATAGAGCCGTCTGATAAGGCGACGAGACCACGTTTGTCCTTTTTACCTAATTAAATTAATAATTAAAATCTTGTAATATCCTATAACAATGTAATAATATATGTATATTTAGTCTGGCTATAAATACTGTTACTATTAAAAATAAACAAAATTTTAAAAACGTTTGATAATTTTAAAATTTTATATTAAATGATATGTACAATTAAAATTTTCTTTTTCTTTGTAACAATATTTATGGCCGGACTTCTACACAATAAAAACAAAAATGGAAAACATTTTTTACCTGACGTAATTTCCTCAGCCAATTCTTTTTCCGGATTGTCTCTTTTATCGCGTTTCTTAGAGTCTCGTTTGTATAAGTTGTGAGAATTTGCCGTATCATCGATGTATTGCACGTTAGCCGGATTAAGGAGAGATCCAGAAAGAAGTACAGTCGTTCCTTTTGAAGGTCCTAGAGGCCTTGTGTTAAAAGTTTGTTCAACTGGCGAAACTGACAAACCAACTAACGGTATACGTTGAACGCCACCGCTGGCCTGATTATTCAGTAGTTGCTCAGAAACGATTCTATTACCCAATTGTCCATTAACATATTCTTGTTGTAACTGAAGACCGTTAGGAAGCTGTACGGGTATCATTTGTTGCTGACGAGCCAGGTTCAGGTTTGCAGGTCTTTGTAATTGACCACCTATTAAAAAGTTGCCATTGCCGAGAGGAGTAGCCGGTGGTGGTGGTGGCTCCGTAACCGCCTCCGTAGACGTCTCGAAGAGTGTGCCGTCATGTTTGAAATGATGAACATGATGATGCTTGTGATCTTTATGCGCTTTTCCGGCAGTTAAAGCGACATGGTACATTTGGAGCATAGTAATTTCGCCAATCAGACCGGGTTGTTCTAAAATTTTTTTTTTAATAATATAAAATAATGTTAACCGTGAACAAATCATAATTAATTAATATAAATAATATTATTTGAGCTACTTACTCAAAACAGGTTCATTGCCCTCATTTTTGTATAAAAGAGATTGTTCTTGGCCGCTAGTCGCAATTCCACCGCCTTTTATGATATGACCCACGAGCTGTTAACGTAACCAGTAAAACTTTTCATTAAAAAAAATTTAAGAAATAAGTATCTATTGTAAAGTGTTAACTTGTTTCAAAATAAAAAAAATATATAAATATAATAATTATTATAATTTGTTGTTATGTTGACTGTTAAACGACAATAGAACATATGTAAAGCTTATAGGCTGATGTGTCCCAATACGACAGGCTGTAGATAATTAAAACACGCATGCAGAGAACAAAATATCAGTTAGCTTGTTACCGAACTAACTGTACAGCCCTCTCGTACGTGTTCCCTTTATTCACTTTCAACAATGCTAATTCGGTATAGTAGCAAATTGAGCTTCATTTAATATGAACTTTTCATAGTTTTTAATTTCATGTAAACTCTGTTTCTCACCCTGTTGTGAAATCCTCTGCCGACTCTTTCACCGTTCACCCATATTTGCCATTCGCCAGTTTTACCATTCCAAGATTGGCAAGAATGATACCACCTAAAAATTAAAAATAATTCGTTTTTAAGAAATAATATTAATTTAAAAATGAGAAATAATAAATTAAGAAATAATAAATAAATTATTTAATTAAAATATCTTCTAGTGAGATTTTATAAGCCGAATCTTAAGAATATCGTATTCGTATTTTATTTGTCATGCGACTACATTTTAAAATTCGAACTTTCATAATTGCAATCGATATTGAAACATTTTATATTACACAAGTGGGTATTGAATTGTACAAGTACAACATAATGCACGCAATTTGGTTATTCAAATATGTGATAAATTTGTTTTAAGCCGTTTTTTTTAACCCTTCCAAGTATAGATACCCTCTTAAATTTTATTATAAGTATATAGATTACTTTATCGTTTCCATTTCCCAAGGGTAGTCCCTATAGACACTACGCTTAAAGAGATTGCCTGGCACTAGCTGCACGATGCTGTAACTACTTATTAAATTATTTATTTTATAACTGAAGTCGTATTACAATAAATATGGGAAGGTTAATCGTATTAATTGTAATGTAATAACACATTAATATTCCAGCTTTACGCTGTATCCCGCACGCAGCAGGGTAGGCAGAGGGAGCCTAGTGCTAAACACTCCGTTCTCCATTTACTGCTGCATTTTGGGAGCATTGCCTGTTGAGCAGATCAACTCGACTCCGCGCTTTGGTTCTATACCAGAGCGAAGAAAATGAAAATATTAAATATTCAATATCCTCGAGGATCAAGCCCACAATTAGTGTGGCAAAGGAGTGTTACTTCTCACTCACTTCTGCGCCACGACTGGCCTCGACATTATAATTTATAGGTTTCAATTTTTAAAATAACTACTAAGAATGTGGAAAAAGAATTTGCATAAAAAAAGATAATAAAAATAACTTTTTTACCTTTCTACAGCAGCGCGCTTGTATATCATATCTATGTCAGTAAGCTCAAAATAGCGCTTGTTTAATTTGCACATTCTTTTCTTATTAGGAAATGAAAGTTCATAAAGTTTATCAGCTCAAGCTTTGTTGGTAGCGTTTCCTTTAATCGCTTAGGTGGATAATAATTTTAAAACTGACTCCCGCTCAAAGGCTTTGCGAGTTAACAAAGGGACGCCGTTAACAATCCTACTACTTTCATCACGATATTCGTTTTATTAAAAAATATTTTATACAAATTCGCGAAGTCTCTTTGACTCTTTGAATTTGTTTTTTTTTTAAATTTTGATCGTGCGATATGTTGGATGGAAGTTAAACAGCTAAATAAATTATTTGTTAAACATGATAATAAAAGGCTTTATTAAACTTATGTATGTTTTTAATCATAAAAAAAATCAAGACTAGCGGCACAAATCCGCCCGCTTATGATAAAAAAAACCCAATATTACTGTATAGTTTTATGTGAATCAGTTCAGTTATTTTTTGCGTGAAAGTGTGTGCATAATATGTCATTAACATATGGGATTTTAACGGAAATCGCAACCCAAACCCAATCCACCTAGCGTACGCAATTTAACGAGCGATGTTATATTCTGATATTCCTGGGATGATGCTGTGTTTATTTCTTTAGTACCTAGTATGGATATTTCCAGCTAACAATGTGCTCGAATTACATTAATTATAAAATTTAAATAAGAGCTTTCAAAAGCAATTTTCGTTATACAACGTTTTCAAAATAATAACAGGACTCTTGATTTTCTCTATTTTCATATTTTTAATAAAACTCTTACGGCGGATTAATCGACTGTATTTCGTACTAACGGCCCACTTGCGGATTCGTCCGCATGATGTTTAATTGGTTGATGATAGAATATTTATTTACTATTATTTAATTTAGTTTATGTAAAACTGTAATACGCTAAATAAATTGTAATTTAAACCTTTTTGGCATTTTATTTGTTTTTGTTAGCAAAAATTGTTGTATTTTCATATGAACAGTGTTTGGATATTTCATATCTAAGCAATAGGTACTATACGCGCATTAGTATGTTAATATATTCTTAACCCCCTCAATTCAATTAATAATAAAATTTTACTTACAATAGCTTCCCTTTATGTTTTAGTCATAAAAAGTCCTATTGACATAGTAGGCTATATTAGATATATAGATATGACAACCAAAGTCCTTAGCTTAAATGTCATCATAAGGTTAAATGTCGTAAATAGTTTTTTTTGCTACTATCCCATTATAAGTTTAAATCTTAAATTATTCTTAAATTATCGCATTTCTAATAACTTAAATAATACTAGCTCTTACCTGCGGCTTCGCCTGCGTGGTTTGTGTTAATAAGTAAGTTTTAGCAAAAATAACTATGTTGAAATTAGGATTTATTAGTTCGTTACTAATGTTCAATCAATATTGTTTCCCTATAAGTCAATACTCACGTGTTAAGTTTAAGGGGGTAGTTGAGCCTGAAGTGCGTCTGTCCGTGGATTGCCATGCTAAAGTAGCTTGCCTCTTTAGTGTTCGATATCCAAGCCGAAATCTCCTTCGGATTATCATCAACTGCAACATTAATAAATTCGATAATTTTACACATTTATAACAAATAAATGCTTTTTAAAATAATTTATTTAAATAATTTAATTAATTAATTAAATTAATTTAATTTAATTTAATTTTTAATTTATTTTTTATTTTAATATTTGTTTATTTTTGTATAAGTCAAAAAATATAGTTATATTTATTTTTTATTATTTATTATTATTTTTATTATTTATTATTATTTTTATTATTATTATTATTTCTCAAATATTTGTGTTATGTGTTGTTTATAAACGAATCTTAAATACTTTTAATTTATTGTAGTACCATAATGAAGAAGCGTTAACTTTAATCAATTAAAGTATCGGTATATATAAGTAGTTATAATATATAATATAAATTGATTATATTATTTTCAGTTAACAATATATAAGTATTCCTGGACATTAATATGTCATATCATTAATATTAACACAGACTATAGCAGACTAGTAAAAGTCAAAGAACGCTTTGATTCCATTTTCTATTTCTAAAATTTCAAAGCTTTCATTTTTTGTAATTGTTAGTACAAATTAAGCTTATTATGTCGAAATTAGTTATTATAAACGCGACTGGGTGTTGGTTCAATCCCTTCTCGAGGAAATGAAAGAAGGAAAATTATTTAAATTCATATTTTCACTTCTTCGGGTTCGTCTTCGTGTCGAGGCAAAGTGCGGCGTTGAGTTCTGCAAATAGACACGCGAACACACCAGGTTTTCTCTGCCTACCCTGCTGTGTGCGGGTAGGCGTACAGCGTGAAGCTGAAAAAGAGTTAGTTTATATTCTGGGCGTCGCTTATTGTTTATCAGAGATAAAGTGTAAGGTAAGGCCTGCTAATACTTTTGGTGATTGATAATGACTTAATTAAAAATGTTATTTGTACTACACTGGAGCTATCTTATACTTTTAATAAAAGGTCTTGCGACATGCGAAATGCGAAACAGATATATACACATGTTCTTCATCTTCTTTCGTTATTCATTCTCTCACAGTGAACATACCATTTGAACTTGTTCTTACATTTTCTTTTCATTCTCGATTCTGATATTATTCTGAATATCGACATTTCGTAATTCGAAACCAATGTTTTTTCTTTTATATTTTTTTATGTACCACCAACTCAGTTACACAGACTCTTACTCAAAACAATACAGTTTTCTATATATACATTAAATGTATTACACCTTATTAATTAATATGATAATTATAATGAACGTTGTTTATTTTAATATAAGTTGGTTACAATCATAAAAAAAGTACTTCATTTCTTATTTACATATTCAATAATAGTATAATTATCATTTATATAAAGCTTAAAGTACAAATGTCTATTGGAGTCAACTGTATATGTTAGGTACATTTTAGAATTACATAATCTCTACATAAAATTATTATTCAAGTGTGGCTCTATCGTGGCTGCATTATTACAAAAGAACTGGTTTACTATTCTTGCGTTGTTCCGGGTACAATGGTTATTATATGCATATACCTGAATAACTCGATACAAAATTGTTTATAAAATTAACAAGAATGTGCCTGTGTTGTTATTTACTTAGCGAAAGTGATTTAAATACTATCGAAAGATGAAACAATATATCAAAAAAAATGATTAAGTGCGAATTGGACTCACCATTTGAAGGTCAACGATAAGTACACCTTATAAACGTTGACAAATTTAAGTTAGCGGGCATATGCACTCGTTTTGTATGAAATGAACTACAAATATAAGTTTGTAATTATTTTTTTTTACGAAATTCCTACAAATTCTCACTTTCCTTTAAAATGTGACACCTCTATGTCTATTTTTAAATAATAACAAGTTATTACTGCTTATTAGAGGCCGGGGCACCATATGTGACTAAACGTACTACTAAACTAAACGTAAACGTTACTGGTTGTGAATTCGACCCCAATCAGGGAAATGAAATATTTATTTAAATTTATATTTCCATTTCTTCCTTCTGATGTCGAAGCAAAGCGCGGCGTTGAGTTCCGCCACCCAACACGCAATGTCTCCAGAGTACAAAATAGAGTGTCTTAACACTAGGTTACCTCTACCTACACATCTGTGTGCGGAATACAGCGAACATTAATATTAAGCTAATAAATTGAAATCAACTATTAAAAAGGAATTTACTGCGAATGGAAAAAGGAAAAGTTAAGTGCTGTAGAAATTCCTGCATTAAAATAAGAAAGCTACGCTTGTAACAATGGTATTGATGTTTTAATAGGGTTATAGAATACATTTCATAATACGGACTTATACCATTGAGACTGATAGAACATAAAACAGTAAAATAATATATTTTCCTTTATCATCTCACGAGAAAAATTTTAAAGTGCGTAATACTAACATGTCCCTATATGTACAATATTAATAATTTATATAGCCATCACAATTTTGTGGTACCAGTAAATTCCAATGAAATTCTCATATAATGAAAGCTATTTTCTATATAATAAGCTAATCTCGTATCAATTGGGTACAAATTGTTATATACTATCACGGCTTAGTGGGCTTACGCAATGCATCTCGGCTGCTACAGTATTTCGTAAGGTGTGTCGAAGTAGGGTAAATTTATCACATGGATAATTTCAACTCATTAACCGGTAGTTGTGAAGGTCTTTAAACATATAAGGATCCATAAAGCTACTCTACCACAATTCACATACTCTTAAAATGTATGAACTTATGAAACTTTTAATATAGTATTATATATTATGTTTTAACCCTATACAAATATCTAGTAGGTACTTTTGGTATTAATTCGTTCAAAATCAATTTCCAATCTTTTAATCTATTATATATGTAGTTATAATAACTAAATATTATTATTATAATGAGATGTTTTATATCACGTACACTCTTAACTATTACTGTGTCAACATAAATTTAGCTTTTGAAAGTGATAGAATAAGAAAATACAGTCTACGATAAGTTTATTAAAATTCTCAATTACACTATTTACATAATCTTCGGGTAGACACTATTTCAAACCAGAATGTACAAACATTCAAAGAACTTTCATCGAACACTTTATTAGAAACGAGCCTTGAATTTATTCTCCATAATTAGGTAGTTTACCTTGATACGATGCGTAAAATAAGATTAATTATAAAAAGCAGTTAACGTTGGACGCCAATAACGATACAGATTAAATAGCGCTACACTTGTATACATATATCGGTCGGTACTTACCAGCATACGAGAACAGTGGATGGTCATCGGAGTGGTTGTGGAACTTTGACCACATACAAAGTGTGA
The DNA here is from genome assembly GCA_013403645.1 of Heliconius nattereri. Lineage (NCBI taxonomy): Eukaryota > Metazoa > Arthropoda > Insecta > Lepidoptera > Nymphalidae > Heliconius > Heliconius nattereri. The sequence continues at coordinate 671,692 of JAAIXI010000202.1, forward strand.
ACTCTTTAAGATCTGGCAACGCTTTTTCATATTCCACGTATTGGTAGAAAAGTTCTTGGTTCATAGAAACTTTGTATACGCTGCACGCATCCGAACCAGCCTCTGGCTCGGAACTGAACAATTTGTTAGGGCCAAAAGGTTTTGATTGGAGAATTGGTCTACGGTTAATAATTTTTAGCTGGGGGCTGAAAAAAAAAATTATAAACATGAATTAATAATTAACTACTACTAGTGTTTTCGAGCCACCGCTATTATAGTCCTGGCTATCTTTGCTGCGATCAAATTTTTAATAACAGAGTAATGCTTCATGAAGCTAGTTCCATAGGATCCGAGAGAAACGGTTCCGAAAAGAAGTAATTTTACGACTAGTTCGTTGAGGTTATATTGTGGTCGCGGTGACGGTAGTCATTAGAAAATAAAGAAAATATTACTACCACACAAAATAAAACATATACAAAATAAACGTTATTCAGATAAATGAACGAATTATAGCTGGAGCTTAAATTGAGCATCTGGTAATGTAGGAAGGGCTCAAAAAGCTCGGTCTAACGTTCTCTTATAATAATCATCCAAACAACCAGTCTGCGTGACGTGTATAATTTAACACTACCGTGACAGATGCTGAACAAACAGCGGAGTTGTAACTGCCACCTAGGATACGATTTGCACGAGTTCAAAGTAACTGTCTATTAGAGTTAGATGGGTCGATTGGGATGTTATAGCAAATATAAGTACTGTTTTGGTGAAATAATGAGAGACCACCGTGAATTAAGGTGGAGATAAACCAGAACATTGGCTTTCAGAAACTTGGCTATTTGCAAGAAATTTGACGAAAGTGCCTTGACGAACCTATCCAAATCCTTTTAGCAGCATATGTTTTCTTACAATTCCAGAGGTGAAAGACTATGAAAAGTATCCTGGTCAATAAATTCTGAGAGTTCACTCTAGAGAGCTTTAAATTTTATATATTTGGGACACGTTTTCTATTTTATTATTATAAAGAAATTGTCTATTACCTTCCATCTAATGATCGTTCTGATGCCTTAGAGTATGTGGTGTAGAGCTGTGGTGAATCTGCTATAATTGGTTGCCAGTCATCCGCCACAACGCCGGTGACTGTTAGTATCGCGCAAAGTAGTGCTATTCCCATTTCCTGTAAAATAACATAACTGTTGACTAACAATATAATTTAAATATTTAAATATTTTTATTATTATGTAATTATATATTTTGTTATGTATGAGCATATAATATAAATCATTTAAATAATTCATTAATTAAAATTCGAAAAATCTTTTTAAAACATCCAAAATTTAAAATATTAGTTAGTAGTAAACAGACGGAAAAATATATTTTATATTTATAAAAAATATTTTGATATAAATATATTTCAGCACAACAATTAGAACAGTAAGAGACTTGCTTATGATCGCGTTATTAAGAAATAACATACAATAATACTGTTCTAAATCTAAGTTCTAAATTGTTTTTCTTCCAATGTCTTTTTCCAATTTTCTTCTTTTCAGCATAATGAATATACAATAATGAATATATATAATGTACATATTTATTTATTTTGTTTTGAAAATACGCCCAATATTAATAAATAGACACTTTAACATATACATATTTATTTATTTTTATAATATGATATTTCAAGCGACTAGCATGTTTAGGCGAAAGTAATAATTTTGAAGATAAAGACGCCAATTACTCGAATGAGCGTGATATTACGTATGAGATTCGCGTTCACATTCGCCTGCGAAGTGCTTTGTTGCACTAGTCACGACACAAACGACAGATATTTAGTTCATACTTAGAAAAATAAATTTAAAACTTAAACAACAATTGTACTAATAGTAATAAAAGATATATTTAGTAAAATATTATAGTTAAACTTAAGGTTTCTATTATTGTTATTATTTTTTATACTAATGGAAGAGATTGTTGGTACAGGCAATAACATGCTGAATGAGGCTCTAGTGATTTAATCACTAGTGAACTGTACAAAAGATAGTAGCTTAATAAATTATTTATTTTATTAAATTTTGAAGACGTAAGGTATTTTAATAGTTTATAAAATACCTAAAAAATAAAACGAACGAACGAACGACTTTTAAGGAGATTATTTTATTATCTACGGCAATAATGATCTCCAAAAGTTAATGAACAGATACGAAATATGTGTTAAGTTTTTTTACAGCAGGTGTTTTCTACAAGTTAGCCATTGACGGAAATCTTTCGTTTTTTAAAATAAATGTTTTGCTAACAACTCATTCTGAAATTATAACATTTATTAATTTAATAAAAGAAATAAATATATTCTAAATATAATCTGAATATCTGTGATTCAATTAAAATTAAGTTTATCTGGCTAATATATCTTTTCTCGCGAAACCATTATCACGTAATTAAAATGCCACGTAACGTCAATTGTAAGTGTCCATTAAATTTCGCTCATGAATTATTTACAGATGTTTTTTTGAATGAAGATTTAATTATCCCACACGCGCGGTAGGCAGGAGTGATCTGGAAACTTAGTGTGAAGACACTCCGTTCTCTATTGAAGACACCTCTGTTGAATTCTGGACGCGTTATTTTGCAGTAACGACAATTTTAGAAACCTATTACGTATAATATCTAATCGTGTCTTAAATATTGTATAGTATAGTTTCTAAAGGCATTATATATAACAATAGAAACACATGTAAACAAATTACATTTAATGTTTTTATTACATCATTTTCGTTATTTCAAGAAATAATACTTCTTGTTTTTTTTTCTACCCAACAAGAGCCGTTACTTAAGCAATTGGTTTCAAAATTTTACAAAAGCTTCTATAATAAGTGTTATTTCAATATTTTCTAAAACAAAATTTATGTAAAAATCACAAAAAAACGTATATTATAGTGCGCATGCAGATGGATTTATTTAATTAATTTGCTTAATGGATTTGCGTAAAATTTCACTTTGTTCATTTATTTGTTTTACTACGTGCCGTTCGATTTCTATACAATCGTATTAAAATCTAATAACACCGTGATTTTTCATGAACAAGAATACGTCTATTGTAAACTCGATCGATCCTATTTGAAGCTTTATAAGTTTCTTGTCTATTAGGTGAATAAATAATGATAAATCTAGCTTTGAATTATAATTATATTAATGAGCTTTTTTTCTGCTTTACATTGTATTCCGCATGTACATCCTAGCCACCTAGGTTTAAGACACTCCGCTCCCCAGTTTGTACTGAATTCGCTGCGGAACTCAACGCCGCGCTTTGCCTCGACATGCCTCGGGTGGGCATCAAACCCACAGCCTGTAGCGGTTACACTGCCCTTGAGCCACGACTCCAATTGCACCAGTTACATATGTTAATTGTTAAGCCCATTTCATCATCGAATAAGGTAATCCGTTCGGAAGAGCGTAAACTCGTAATACTTTCCCTGTAAACATAGAGCTGGGGCACGCTCGCCGTTAATACTTGTTTTTTCTCTCGGCAAATGCCAACATAACAGTGTGTACGGTGACAGGTCTATAAGCACGTATAGGGGCGACAGTCACGCGCCATTTGAACACACATTGAGGTCGAATATCGAATTAATTATGTATAATATCGATGACGTTGATTGGACATCACTAAATATTTTATGATGTCATCTCGGCAAACTAGATTTTTGATTTATTTTGGTTCCGTGCTACTGGTATGTACTATGAGTTCTCACGTTTTATGTCACGCTAATAAATAGCAACCCGCCCGCGGCTTGACCTACTGGAATTATACGATATCATCTATAAAACATTGGCACAGTCATAGAGAAAAAATTGAATCTATAATATAAACGTACGTATAAAAACCACGCGGTAAGGGAAGAATAAAGTTGATCAAAAGAACAGTCTTGATGATGTAAGAAGGCATCAGACGGGAGTGAATGTGATGAGAATACTATATCCGGTGCGGAAGAATTTATATATATTTTTTGTATGTTACATTTTTTATTTTTAGCGATCACTCACGGCTGGCCAGCACGGCTTTTATAACGTGAGCTGTACACGTTGCTATGGCAACGCGTATAGTATCTACGCGTCAATTGGCTCTCTAGTTTATGTAACAAGCTGATATTTGTTTGTACGTACTTATGTATATTGCAGCTGACCTATATTGACTTCTAACATGAAAAGCATTGAAAGCTCTTAAGCTCGTCCGTTTTTGCAACGTCTTTTGTTCTTGTTCCAATCCTATTGGTTATAGCCTTACTGGGACTATCCAACAGTAAAATTATAAGTTCTGAGATTAGCGCGTTAAACCAAACATTTTTTAATAAATAAATCAGCTTCACGCTCTATCCTGCACACAGAAGGGTGGGCAGAGGGAACCTAGTGTAAAGACACACCGTTCCCCACTTTCTGCCGAATTCTGGAGGCGTTGTGTGTTGAGTGGCAGAACTCAACGCCGCGCTTTGCTTCGACACCAGAGCGAAGAAATGGAAATATAAACGTAAATAAATATTTCACTTCTTCAAGTGGGGATCGAACTCACCTTCGCGTTACACTCACACCCTAGTGCCGCTGCGCCACGAAGGTCTCTTACATTTTTTTCCTTTTATATTATACTAGCAACCACCAGCGGCTCCGCCCGCTTGAACTACACAATTATTGATATACACATATAGTCAGACTCTTAGCATTTGTAGTACGAAGTTTCGTACGAATTATCGACTTCAAAATCAACCCCTTAGGAGTTGAATATTGTAAATTCCTATCTTAGTATGCACATGCGTCCTATCAGTAAAGTCTATGCTAAATTGAAAACTCCTGGCACTTTTAATAACGAAATTTCATATTTACTATTAGCCACGAAAGCACACATTTAGGAGTTGAATTTAGCAAGATCAAATCTTAATTAGCACCTGCGTCCTAAAAAGTACCCGTGTGCAAAATTTGAGAGTCCTAGCACTTGTAGTAACAAAGTTTAATACAAACTATCAACCCCGAAAACAACCCCTTAGGAATCGAATATTGCAAATTCCTTTCTTAGCGAGCACCTACGTCCTATAAATAACCTCCATGCAAAATTTGAAACTCCTAGCTTTGGCAGTTTCTGAGATTTCGTGATGAGTGAGTGACCTTTCGATTTTATATATATATGGTTTTTTTTATATGGAATAGGCTTGCGTTTGACCGCACGCTTGCCTAGAAGATTCCTATTCACTCTATCTTATCTCTTCTTCTAGATTAATATAGAGTATAGCTTAGATTATTATTCTACTGTAAATATCAACACAATGACATGAATGATAAAAAAAGATGCTAAACAATCGAAGAACGCAATGTGACTGCGAATCGAGTAAGAGAAATTACCTTAGCTTACGCAATATATTTCCGGGTAAGAGTTCTCGCTCGTGTTTCTAACAGTATAGTTTTACGTATATATTTCGTATGAATTATTGAATGAAGCCACACGCTCGCGAGCTGCATGTAGAGATCAAAGACGCTTATAAGGTTAACTTCTCTATCTTCTCCTAGAATGTATTAATAAACTTTTGCTTTATTAATTAAAAATTTAGTTATCTGTTATTTACTTCTGCTTCTCTATTTAGTTGCTTCTTTTGGTTTATTTTGATATATTAATTTGATAATAGTCATTGATATATATAGCGGAGTAGGCAGAGGGAACCTGGGAACCTAATGTTAAGACACTGCCTTCCCATTTCACACTTCCGTTTCCGTTTGCCACTTTCCGTCGAATTCTGGTGGCATTGCGTGTTGAGTGGCGGAACTCAACGCCGCTAGTTATTTATTCTAAAAAATATAATTAATTTGCTTATTTTCTTTTTATTGAAAATACCAAGTTGTTTAATATTCAATCGGGTTTTGACATACTTTATGATATTCTATTACCATATTAATGAAGCTTAACGTGACGCTTAATCTCAAGAACCTAATCTAATTAATTCAACTATTATGATTTTATTTGTTACTAAAAATACGAACGTTGTTACTAGGTTTTTTTAATTCTATTTATTATTGAAATTTTATATCTTTTTTATAAACTATATAAAACAAACTTATAAGGGAAAGTTTTCGCTTCTTGATTGGTAAATAATAATATAGCATCTTTTTATCTTTTTTATACGAGTCCATTCTCGTATAAAAAAGTAAATGTCCATACATTTACTTTATTTGTTTACCTCTTATAAGAAAATTAAAAGTTATTTCTATAAACTTATATACTATGGACAGTTCATAATTATGAAGTATAGTATCATTTGGATATAATTTTGCATCTGACAACAAAACAAAAGCCGGCAAATATATACATAGACGGAACGATATAATTATATTACGTAAATTGCATTTTCATTTTCAACTTAATTTTTTTTTATTTAATCTAAATAGTAAATATTAAAATAATTATACGTTGTTTTAGAAATAATAGTTTTCCTTATAATCGCTATCCATAATATATAAGTAAATAGATGCTAGCTATGTATGCTTACTTAGTATAAAATTATTATTAGACGAGACATACAATTAAATGTTTTAGAGAACAAGTAAAAAATATTAAATAAAGCTATAGGAGTCGCTAAAAAATAAATTAGTTACATGACTTAAATTCCAATAAACACTATATTTTCAGACATTTTCTGACATCGGAATCTTATTACCGTGATGAAAAATACAAACAAAACTAAAATACCTTTTTAAATTTTAAATAGATCCCCGCTAAGACAAGCAAGTATATCTTTCGAAACCTCTACATCGTATAAGCGTACCTAACATAATCATTTTTAGAAAAGAGGATCAAAAGCGTCTCACAGAATATCTTCTTGTGAGCTTTAAGAAAATCAACCTTTGCCAATAGGTACAATTTACGAAGCATTTAATAACATATGTTTACAAATATATTTTCAAGAATTATTCATGTAAATAATTCTCAAAATCTTCTTATATATGTATAACTTAAATCAAATCGTATACTACATAAAAAAAATATTATCAGCTTCACTTTGTATCCCGCACTCAGCAGGCTAGGCAGAAGGAACCTAGTGATAAGACACTCCGTTCCCCACTTTCCTTTGAGGCTTTATGTGTTGAATTGCGGAACTCAACGCCGAGTTTTTTGTCACTACGCCAGCAAAGAAATTAAAATATTAACAAATAATAATTAATTCCTTCGAGTGGGGATCGAACCTACAACCGTAAGATTACAGTCACACTCTTGTGTCCCTGCGCCACGGCGGCCTCATAAACTGATTTGTAAAATACATCAACGTAGATCCATCCATACCTATATTATAAATTCGAAAGTAACTCTGTCTGTCTGTCTGTCTGTCTGTCTTTTACGCAATCAGGGCCAAACCGCTAATTTAATTATGATAAAATACTCATATAGAGATACTTGAGGGTCTCGGGATGAACATAGGATACTTTTTTGTCTTATATTTGTAATATTGCCGATATATACTAATATATTCAAATACTTTTTAATTTGACATGCAAATTATTCCGCCATGTTAATAACAACCGTCGCTATGCGACCGTTGCTAAGCAACGGCTTGCAAAGTTTGCTGTTTTAAGAAAACGTCACCCAAAATGAGTTTGCTTAACGCGTACATGGCGCGCGCCGACTCAACCTTATGAGACAAAAATAATGTTCTACAAAAATATTGTCCCTTAAATATTGTTTAAAAAAGTCCGCGTTGATATATACTATAGATATAGATTTGTATACATTAACAAAAATTATGTGATTTCTATAATTTGATATTCATCCTTATGAAAATAAATATAATAGTCACTTTTAGCATTTTATCTAGATGGAAATTAAGGAGATGTCACTGATTCGAAATGACCTAGCCTACGAGTGGTAGGTATAGTATGACCGACGCGAACGGACAGATGACTTTGATGGTTTTGTAAATTTTTAGATATTTTCGAATTACTGTTAATTTGTATGTTATTATTTTTGCTGCTTATAGTTAATTCATGTCAGTTCGGTTATCTATACTGATGTTATACACTTTTATTTAATACTTTTCGCAAAAATTATTAATTATTTAATATAGAAAAATGTTTAGTACGCGCGCACGGCAAACTAATGTTAAGAAGTTACTTTTACTTCTTTTGTTTGTTCCACACTTTCCAATAAATCTCCATTTATTATTCTTTTTTATCTTATTTCAATTATTTAGGCTTATATTTTCTTACAAATTCTATTGGAAACCGAAAATAATTTCATAAATATATTTAATAAATATTCGTATAGTTCAAGCGGGCGTAGTCGCTTTCGGGTCCACTAGTATTTCTATAAAAACATAATGCGAGTACTCTCGAGTTTCCGCACATAATAAATATAAAAAAATACGTCTTGTTATTCAATAGATGGGAAGACTTCCGACACTAGCGACGTCATTAATGTGTAATATCTCATACGGATTTATCTGGTTTAAAAAGGAGTATTTAAGTATTTTATTAGTTTGTTTTATATTATACAATATATAAATTATTGTATAGTTTTAACTATGCTACAAAAGTCTAAGATCTTAAAGATAAAAAATATTTATGAAATTTTGTAAAAAAAACATAAGCTTGGAACTTCCCGTAAAACGTCATTTTTATATTCCGAATAAGTTGTAAATGGATATGAAAAAAAAGTTGTCAATGAAAATACTGATAAAAACGATGCGAATATGAACGTTCATGGACAGATTACTTTTCGATTCACATATTTAATACAAAAGCTATATGTAACAGTTACATTGAGGCCGACGTGGCGCGACGGTCGCGGGTTCGATTCTCCCTCGTGGGAATGTATTATTATTTATTAATATTTTAATTTCTTCGCTCTAACAAAGTGTTGAGTTCCGCCACTCAACAGGCAATACGTCATCGAACATAATAAACCAAGTTCACTAAAGCGCTGTTTTCATTTATGTAAGTCTATTTAAAAGTTTACACCCTTGTTTACACCTTTTTAAACCTATTAGGTTTTCACAGCTGTGTCACTAAAAATGTATTTTTAGAAGGAGAAGGTGGTTTCAGTAAAAACTTGGAAATGTTTATATTATAGACTTTCACGGTCATGGACAGTGTTCTAGAAGGTCAATGTATTGTAGCTCTAAACTAAAAGATAAGTTTATAATAAGTGGGCGCCAAAATTGTATTATTATGAAACTGTGATTATACTTTTTTTATATAAAAGAATAAATGTTATATTTTTAAATATAAGTTATTATAAAAAAAAACAATTTAAAAATATAAAATAAAAACACTCCTAGGGCGGGAGAATGGTCCAAGCCATCGGTGGCTAGAGCTACAGAGAGAGGAACCTCATCACAGTACACGCCGTCTCAAGTAAAACTGCCTTCTGCATCCGGTTCTTGATCCAACAGCTAAGCGATAGCCTCTTAAGATGTTGGTCGAGGCTTTTCACCATTAAACCGTTAACCGAAATCACTATCGGCACTATGATAGTCGCATCGACATCCCACATGGCGGTAATCTCATGGACTAGGTCCAAATATTTAGATAGTTTTTTTTTTATGAAACTTATTTTTTATTGTATTTTTTTGTGTACTCTTTCGTTTTCTATATTTTAAATATTGGTTATATTTCAGAGTTTACAAATATAGCATTAATAATCTCAGAATATTAGTATTAAACTCAGTGCTAAGCGTGACTAGACTTGTGTTATCCACCATCAACACTACAACGTACAACAGGAATAGTTAATTTATGCTCCTTATTATACTATTACTTAAGAGACGTTCTCGAAAATAACAGCCGTAAGCAAAGTTACACCACTTACACTCCTTATGCAATCAAATGTATAGGTGAAACTTCCGTCTATAATATTTGCCTTCAAAATTTATTTACCTATATATTTTTTGATTAAGTAATAAATAGTTAACAATTATAATTATTTTCAATGCTATATAAAATATAATAATTATGTACTACTAATTAATTTGTATATTTATTGTTTCAATAAAACAAAGACAATATTATTAAATTATAAAATATAGATTTTCGATAATCGCACAATAGAATGTCGCTATATTTTATTAACACTTGAACTCGATTCTTCATTAAAATATATAGTTTCTATGTTATTCAAATATTAAACATTAATATTATTTTTTTGTTTGTATAAAAGTGCAGTCTTCACATTAAAAAACGTAATAAACTAATAATATTTCCATTTCGCTGCGCAAACGCTAATAACTCGCATCGCACATACGTAGTTAAACACATGCGAACTACAAAAACATAACAGATAATCATCTAATCAATTAATTTGATTTACTCACGATAAAGCCTTAGGTGGAATGGTAGACGCGCGGGCGCTGGCACAGACACAAGAGGAACTGGCCAGTCAGCGCGGTGTGGTCACCAAGTCACCCCACTCACTACCACCACTTAAGATCACCGATAGTCGTGACATAAATATGACATTTGGCAACCACCGAGTTACGTTATATCGCAGTACAATATATTATATTAATTTTAATCAAGCTTCGCCAATGTTAAAACAGCGGATAAATAATGTAACCCTATCTCCAGAAGTCGATACTAAGCGCTTACGGAGGGGTTATGTTACACGTAGTCGCTGAATATACAAATATACGGTCGAATATGATGATTTTATTTTTTAATTTAATGCAAATAATATATTTTTGTAAAAGTATGCATTTGGTAACTTTAAATATAGATAATCGTTTGTCTATTTGTTTATGTCTAACGTTTTAAATATCTCTATAATAGATGTTTTACAAACCTAACATATAATTTGGTTCGATTCCCACTTGAGGGAATAAAATACTAAAATATTTTAATTTTCCTCGGTCTGATAACAAAATAAAGTGTGGCGTTGAGTTCCGCTTGATAACTAATGTAATTCTAATCATATTTTTTTTTAGTTATGGCAAAAGTAACCTCCAATTTAATTAAATTCACTTGACTCTACAAGTGTAATAATGTTATGCAAACTTCAATTATAATAGAAACATTTCAATTTGTTATTTCTTTTACATCCCCCACTAGAAGTCTTGAGGGAATCATGATACAATAGAGAAAATTGTATAGGTACAATAAGCCCTCGATGTTGAAGTTAGGAAACTAACATTAAAATGCTTTTTAATGCAATCATACCAATACCTACGAGAAGAATATCGCTTTTTCTGCTTTATTGGTTGGCATTTATGTAATGATTTAATAAAATCTATGAAGAGTTCCTCAAAATAAAAAACCGGACCCCTTATAGGATCACTTTGTTCTTCGATTGTTCGTCTATGAACTAAAATAAAAGGAAATAGAATATAGAGAAACCTTAAAATTTTATGCCAATTTTACATCGAACAAAAGATAAAAATATAATTAAAAAAATTATTAGCTTATTGGCACCGACCGGAAACGAAACGGAGTATTTTGACACTAGGTTCTCATTGCCTACCCTCTTGTGTTCCCATAAATGCGTGGTGAGCAAAAAAAAAAATAAGACTCAATAAGCAATTTCTGTATATAAAAATGTTAATAGTCTACCCATGTAAATATTCTCTACTACATTATGTAAACGTATCCCACGCACTGTTATTCATAAAGTTGATATGAACGATACTTGTAACACACAAATGAATATACAATCGAGGCCAGTCGTGGTGCAGGGGAACAAGGGGGTAACGCGATGGTTGTGTGTTCGATTCCCACTCGAGGAAATGAAATATTTAATATTTTAATTTCTTCGCTCTGGTGTTGAACTCAACGCTAGCTCGCAAATTCCGACACTCAACACACAATGCTTCGAGAATTCGGAGGAGAGTGGAGAGAGAAGTGTCTTAAACTCAAATACTAGGCTCCGTCTGCCTAGCCTGCTACATACAGTGTGACGCTGAAATAAAAATAAAAATTTCAATTTGCATTCAACTTACAGCGAAGAAGACTATACTCTTAAAAGAATTTCCAGAATAGTCACTTATTTACAAAAGGATTTTTAAAGCCTTTATGATTTTATATATTTTTTTTAGATTTTCCAATATTTTTTTAAATAGATGATATCGTTGTTGACCTTAATACTTAAAGTTTACTATAATATATTTATATTTTTATTGAATAATGATGTTAGTTTATGTACTTATATGTTATTTTAAGTGCCTATAAAACAAAATATAAACAACTGTAAGTACATTCGAATAAAAGGGTCATTGAAAAAGCAGGTTGTCAATATAATTAGAATTAAATTAATTTCTGGTTTCGTTATATATGTGTAAACTAAAAATTATATGTAGAGACAAAAAATTAGTTGTTTATAAAACCACCACAGAAAGAGCATTCAGCCAATAATTATATTTTATTATTTAATTAGTTATATATAATGCTATATTTATTATAACGTAAAATAAAGTTAGAAATATATGTATTTCATAATTATTTTGAGGATTACTTAACGAATTATGTAACATTTGGTATCGTTCTTGTTTAAACACTATTGAAGGTGTTCGTTTTGTTCGCCGGTGAACATGAAAAAAAAATCAAAATTTATAATACCTACTTTCTCTTCCGTCGTGCATGTCTATGCGGCAATTACAAGACTAGAATTCCTTTTAATTTCCTATGTAGAGCTCGATACACACGAAAATTATTTCAAATATTAAAAATTATCCAAGCCTTCACCTTATTTACTATATAATAAGTACGAAATCTCTTTTAAATTTGCCATTATAATAAATTACATAATAAAGTAACCGCCGTTAAGTTCAAAGTATGAAGAAATATAAAGACGAAAGAAAATATGAATTATTTATACAGTTTTTTAATAACCATTATAATAGAATTACATAATTAAATAGGCACAGCGGCACAAGGGTGGTGACTGCAACGCGACGCTTATGGATTCGATCCCCAAACGATTGAGTGAAATATTTATTTACGTTTATATTTCCATTTCTTCGCTCTGGTGTCGAGGCAAAGTGGGGAACGGAGTGTCTTCACACTAGGTTCCCTCTGCCTACCCGCCAGCGTGCGGGATACAGATAATTAAAAAGAATACCGTCACCCATGACTATTCTATTCTTAGGAATAAATATTTTTTTATATTTAAAAGGGCAAACGTCAATAAATACTTTTTATTATTTAAAATGAGTTCACCTTACAAGACTTTCAATATTTTTTTTATAATCTCGGACTATAAGTTTATTCATATATGAATATTTACTAAAACAATTTACTTAATCTTCTACTTATCTGAAATATGATGTAAGTTTTTAATGATAATTTAATAATATAAGTGGTTATAATTAAATTTATCTTTATGAAATGTAACTACAGTTCTGTTGTAATAGCGTGACCGAGCATACACATGTACCTCGTGTGTGCCTTAGTTATTAATACAAGGAAAATGTACGCCAAATATTTTTTCGTCGCTTTTGGTTTTCCCTACCTGCCCATTTTCAAAACATAGAACTAAAGTTAACTTACAGTGAATTGTCTGCCTTTGAAATATACTTGCAATGGAAAAAGATGTTCAAATAAATGAAATGTTAATGAATAACGTTAAGAAATTATTTATTTCTTGTACATTTTAGAAAGTTATCATAAAACATTAATTCTCTTTGTCTATTGTATCTTTTTTAGTCGTTCATATTGTATTAGATATAATTACGATTTTTAGCTTTACGCCTGTGTACTCGCACATAGCAGAGTAGGGCGAAGGGAACCTGGGGACCTAGTGTCAAGACACTTTCATTTTCCATTTCCCACTAAACGCCTATTTCTAGAGGACGCCGCGCTATGCCCTGATACCAGAGCGAAGAATATTCATTTTCCTCGAGTAGGTATCGTATCGTATCGTAACTGACAATTTAATAAAGATATAGATAGCTCTACACAAATATTACTTCAAAGTTTTATATAATGAATTTTAAGGCGAGCAATTACAAAATATATCTAAGGAACTAGTCTCAAGACGTATCACTAAGAGACGTATTTTGAAATAATGATATGGTAGAACACGACCGTTAAATTTTTTCTTAATAAGTGTCACCTGATAGTGAAAATTATGCTTTCCATTTTAATCGTAAGCATCTTTCCGGGAGTTGCGAAATGGTTGGTCTGATTATGAAACTGACTACAAAAACTTAATTCATTAAAATATTTCATGTTAATATTATAATCGTATGACGGCGTATTAGCATTGCACTAGTTATATTTTTATACGCGTATACTTACGAGGAAGTGCAAGTAAGTGTAATACTTTTTTGTCAGCCTCAAGCTATTTCCTGTGTAGCAGTGTAGGCGGAAGGAGCATAGTGTCAAGACACTCTACTCGGAACTCAACGCTGCAACTTAAATATAAAGTGTGTCGAGTCAACACCAGATCGAAGAAACGAAAATATTAAATATTTTATTTCCTCGTCTAATCGAAAACAACCTGTCGCATTTACAGTCGCTAGTGTTTGTAGAGCTACATATGTAAGCAAAATATGTTAAAACACGAATGCAGATAGGCAATGAAATTTTACTTTTTGAGTATTTTAAGAAGGAAAGAATCTATAATGATCTATAATAATATTATTGAATTCACCCTGTATCCCGCACATTAGGGTAGGTAGAGGGAACCTAGTGTTAGGAAATTCTGTTCGGATTAAGATTTCTGTTACCCACACTCCGCCACATCCATAAAATTAATAAAATACATAAATTTCTTTAAGATAAAGAAAATGATTTCTAAGAGCTTAATCTTATGTAATGTAATGGCAATATTTATTTATATTTCATTTGTATTTAATATTTTGATGTATATACAAAATTGAGAAGTCATGCACTCTCTTATTCAATAAGGTAGGAAACTTTTTAAAAGTTTATGGGCTCATTACATCAAATACTATGTTTAATACGAAGCAAAGTGTATATGTATACTTATAAAAAAAAAATTAATATCATCTTATCATTATTCCAAAATAAATGAATATAAAAAATCTTAAATCGTTAAAAACTGATAAAGTAATTTTTTATAAACCAGTCTTCATTTCCTCCATATGCATATGTATATGATGAAATTGATTACTTAGAGAACTTATTTCAGTTATTGCGGTCAAGAATAAAAGATTTATCATAAAAAATAAATATATTTTTAATAATAAAACAAAATATTTATTAACATAATTACTAATATTGAGGAAACGTTTCTACATAACTTACAAAATTTATTGACATGGTTTCAAAAGTTTACTTTTTGGTAATTTTGAGTGTTGTTATTTCAAAAGTGATGAAATATCCGTAAATATATCATGTTTCTAATGATTCGTGTAGGTAGGTGTTCGTTCGTATAGATATACAATATTCTGTGTTATTTTATGCTCCATAATTCATAAATTGATAAATTAAATTAAAACTTATGTTCTATTATTACACTTACAAATATTTTAATCGAATTCAAAAGAAACCACATAAATCTGTTGTTTTTTTCGGATTAGCCCCACCAAAAAGTCGAACTGGTGTCTTATTCCAGTCGATTAGCAATAAAGGATGACGTTGAAAACTTGATTCTTCTAATGAACACTTTTTATAATTTTGTAATACGAAATTAACGCCCACATTTTTTTCTTTTATCGGTGACCATATATGCGTTACGTCGACACTACCATCAGGCTGAACATAGAAGTGATTGCTACTGAGTTCAACATTCTTACAAATACTTGGCCCAAGCGAAGGTGGTACTTTTTCACTGCCTCGGTCTATGTCAGATCTGTATCTACCAACATCTGGAATCTTCTCATTACCCCCAAAAAAACTTTGTTTATTTTGTTCCTCATTAACGCCTATTATAAATCTTTCGTTTAAAGCATTACCTAATTTAACGTTTCTATTGAAATTATCTTTATTTAAATCTCTTTTCTCATTACCATTTTTCATTGTAATGGCATTTGATTTATTATCACTTTTTTTATATTTATTTTTTATGGGCAGAAATCCCTGATTATACTTTAATATAGAATAGTTTGAAAAATTGTTTAGATTTGATAAATTTGATATTTCCATGGCGAGGGTACGGGCGTCTAGTATTTCTAAGTCATCCAGATTTTTGACAATTTTATTATTTTCTGGTATATATTTTAACTTAATAGAGGATTTTTTCTTGGTTACTTCAGATAACTTTTTCTCGATACCATCGTCTATTTTTTCCCACTCCACATTAAAAGTTCTTGGCTTGTTAGCATTATTAAACATATTCACATTATGCCATTCATTATCATTTGATAAACTCCTGGTGTACATATCATTTTTATTATCTTCTTTGCTATTTGAATATTCCGAAGTTTTTATAAAATGAAGCATTGTTGTTAAAGTATTACCTTTATAAAGATCAAACTGCGGTGGATTATTTTTCGAACTTGTTTTAATATTTGATAAGAAAGGTGAAGAATTTAATATGTTTGAACTATGTTCTTCCCTGCCCGATAGTTGGTTATCTACATGTCTATAATTTCGATGCTCCTTAATATTTTTTATTTGCCCTCTATTGTTTATTTCTATATTTTTAGGCCGAGTTTTTGCGTGTGATTTCATAATTTGAGTTCTTAAATCGTCTTGTAATATCTCAATATTTATTTGTGGATATTTGCCAACACGCTTATTAATATCAATATAACTGTCAGTCATTTTTTTTCTTTGGAATTCTAAAGGTGGGCGTATTTTAGTTACCCTGAAATCAGATGCATATGGAAAATTATCTGATGTTCTTATTAAAGGTATTGTTGGTGGAACCCTTATTTGATTGTTATATTCATTATTAAAACGCTTAAGATAATTAAGTACACTATTGGCAAACTGAGAACTGGTCCACTGACCGTAAATTTTGGAATTCTTTTTCGGTAGTGGTGGTATTTCTACGTCTTGTAATTTATGTTTATATAATTGAAGCATGGACTCGGCCAGATATGGTGTTGTCTTTTTATTTTCTTTTGTATCTTTTAGTGGTCGATTTATTGGCTTTGTTAACTTTATATTGGCACGAATATAATCTTCAAATGACACTAAAGGTGGAGGCACTTCAAATTCAGATGGACTAGGAAAATCTTCAGTACCAATATTGAATAACGTCCCTCTGTTTTTACTTTTTCCTCTGAAGTGAATATTACCTTTTTTGTTTTCTATATTTGATAAACTTATGATTTCTTCACTATTGGAAAGTTTTCCTTTATTAGCCATAGGAAAATCTATAATTTCTTCATCATTTGAGTTATCGATCATTCTTGTTCTCTTTCTATATATATCACCTAGACCTACATCATGCTCTATTTCACTTAATGGTGTTTTAATTTTTATAAAACTTCGTGACGAATTGTAAATCGGTAATCTAGTAGTCGAGTATACAATGCTATCTGTCAGTTCGTCATCTGATAAATTTTCGAGAACCATATACTTCAAATTGTTTGAACCAGATATTTTATTCTTACTAAACTGCTTTTGCTGATACTGTGGATCTTTACTCATTGTATAATTACGTTCTATTGTTGAAATTAATATCATGTTTGCTCCGAATGCTTCACCTTCCAATCCGCTTCGTATACCTTTAATTGTACAAGCAATATATTATAAAATATTATATATTATGTTTTTAAAAATACATATTAATAAATTTTAGTATTACCGCTTTCAGTTGTACCATAACCGATAATAACACTACCGCCAGCAGGTAGAGTGTTGCCAAATAGCTGTGAATTTATATATATAATATGAATATAAGAACAAATTAGTTAGTTCAGAACAAAACGCAAAATGAACTGGTTTCTCAATGTAAAGATTAGCCTCTGGTAATCACGATCTTAACCTTACGTTTTCGGTGGTCTGGTACTACTTTTAATTTGTCCTATTCATTTTTTTATTACATTGTTAAAAATGACAACTAAATATGTTATTTATTTACCTACGGCATATGAAAAAGAACAAAATATTTTAAATTGTTGATAAAAAATAAACAATTAGAATAAAAATGTATCGATTATAAAACTAACACGATTGTAAATATGCTTACACTCTGGGTCGCTTCGCATGATACCAATGCACCGTCCAAGTAAAGTGTCCATGTTCCAAAATCGGACTGATAGGATATGCAAATATGTCGCCATGTATTTTTGGTAATATCGACTGGAATAGAAGAGGCGGGTCGTCCGTTCAATGATATTTTAATATAATGCCCACCAGAGTCGAGCCATAGCCTTATTACGCGGTTATTGCTGTCCGCTGAAAAAACATACACGCTCCAATTAGTTCATTCCAGTATTAGCGTTTATCGTAAACAGACTGTAAAGCAGGTAAATTAAGTATCTACTTATAAATAGTAAATATCTTTCTTACTCGATTAGGTATTAGGTATTCTTATAATTCAATATAAGAAATAATTTACATAAATGAACAACATTCTTTTTATATATTTATTTCTATTACTTATTTATTCTATTTCTTTTTTATTATAGTAACCGTGAGTATCATTAGTCCTTACTTCGCTCAATATGAGTCGAAACGACAGGCAACAACGGCCTTTTGAATCATCCTTCAAGTCCTTAACCATGCCACATTACGCCGTAGGAGCGAATGTCAATTTGTCATTAGCTGACAAGCGAGAGAGACAGCTTATAAAGTGCAAATACATTACTTTTAATTTTTAAGTTGCATAACCGACCAAAATCAAATGTTAAGAAATGTTGTACAGAACTGGTCCAAATAAAGAGGTCATGCTAATTAAATGCGAATCGCCGCCATATACCGGATAGTTGTTACAGACTTCATTCAAGTGCGTATTTTAAACATGCGCCAATATTTCCTTTTCTTAAATTATTGCAGGCACGTTGTATAATAAAGATAATAATTATTAGTGCGTTCAAAATGTGTAATTGTTATTTAAGAAAATATATAAATATAAGAAGTTTGATTTACTTTATTATACATATATAAACTTTTGAGGCAATGCGTGTTGAGCGGCATTCCCCAAGTGGGATTCGAACCCACATGTCGCAACCATCGTGTTTATAGTCAAACGATGTACCGCTGCGCTTCTTTTTATAAAAAATGAAAACTTACCAACATAAGAAAATATACTTTGCTCATAAGACAAATCAAAAAATCGCAACCAAATGCAGAAAGTGAATTCTCTTATTGGGGGGGTTTCCACATCGTACTGGAGAAACTAAAAAAAAATAAGAATTTTACGTTTATATTAAAAATGCTTACTTAACTTTTTATTAAAATATTTGTTTTTCCTCCAGACTTGTGTCCTTGTAAAAGTCAAGAATTGAAAATATTAATAAGTAATAATTTATTCCCCCGCGTGGGAATCGAACCCACAGACGTCGCGTTACATTCACAAGTTCGCCAAGACGGCCTTCTTGTCATCCTTAATATAAATGAAAAAAAAATGAAATAAAGCCTTATTAACCTTTATATATAGTATTGTGTAGTAAGAGTTTGTCACCATTATATGACATACTTGAAACTGTGGAGGGGCAGAAGCTCATATACTAACTGGCACGTTCCCGGGATAAAGCGACGCAAGATATCGCAAAATGTCTTTGCATCAGAGATTCCCAGGGCACGCTGCTCTGTAATCATGACTCTGTGAAGGAGAGGTGGAGAAGCTACTTCCAGGAGTTGCTGAATACTCAGCACCCATGCAGTCTTCATCACGACCCACCGCCTAACCTCGGACTTATTGCCCCAATAACCCTTGACGAAACACGTAATTGCCTTCGACGCATGAAGAACGGAAAAGCGGTGGGACCTGACGACATTCCGATCGAAGCGTGGAAATCGTTGGGCTCTCTTGGTGTGCTCATGCTTACTGACCTTTTTAACCATATCTTGAACACTGGTAAGATGCCGCATCAGTGGCGGCTTAGCTTTATTACCCCTATTTACAAGGGAAGGGGCAGTGTTCAAGATTGTGGTAGTTATAGGGGCATTAAGCTTATGAGTCATACCATGAAGCTCTTCGAGCGCATGATCGACTTCAGGCTCCGCCGAGAGTGTACTGTCTCTGAGTCTCAATATGGATTTCAGCCAGGATCGGGCACCATGGACGCCATTTTCGCCCTCAGAACTTTGATGGAGGCATACAGGGAAAAAAGGAGAGCTCTGCACGTGGCCTTTTTAGATCTGCAGAAGGCCTTTGACTGTGTGCCTCGTCAGTGTATCTGGTGGGCATTGCGATCCAAAGGGATCCCTGAGGCCTATATTGAGATTATCAGAGGCATGTACCACGATTCCGCTTCTATGGTTAGGACTGCTGTTGGCGACACTAGACCCTTCCCGATTACAGTGGGGGTTCACCAGGGCTCGGCTCTTAGTCCGTTCTTGTTCAATGTAGTGCTCGATACTGTCTCGGCTCACATCCAGGACCAGCCTCCATGGCTGATGATGTATGCCGACGACATAGCACTCATTGCCGAGAACCGACTGACGCTGGAGCGTAAAGTGAACCTCTGGAAGGGTACGCTTGAGAACGGCGGCCTTAAACTAAATGTGTCGAAGACAGAGTACATGGCCTGCGGGAGCCGGGACTCGAGCACCATCCTTATAGGTCCTGAGCCAGCCGTTAAGTCGGAGAAGTTCAGGTACCTTGGATCCGTTATGCACGAGTCTGGAGGCATCGACCACGATGTCCATGGCCGGATAAGCGCTGCCTGGGCCAAATGGCGGGAGGTCACTGGTGTGGTCTGCGACCGCAGAATACCGCCCAAGCTCAAGGGGCTGATATACAAGAGCATCGTCCGACCGGTTCTTTTATACGGCAGCGAATGTTGGCCGGCACTATCTCGGCACACTCAGGAGCTTCACGTCACGGAAATGAAGATGCTGAGGTGGATGTGCGGCGTAACGCGGTCTGACCGCATACGCAACACATTCATTCGAGGTAGTCTTGGGGTCCGTGACGTAACGGATAAGCTCCAAGAGCGTCGCTTGAAATGGTTTGGCCACGTTACGCGCCGGCCTAAGAACTATGTCTAACCACCACTAACCACCGAGGACGCAAAAGATCGTGCAAAGTGGAGTAGGTTGAGTAGGAAGGCAGACCCTGGTAAGAGCCGGTATTAATGCCAGGAAGAAGAAGAGAAGATATAGTATTGTGTATAGAGCATTGGTCTCAAATTCTCGAAATAAATTCATATGGATATTACAGTTTGTACAGAGTTTATTTACCTGTGTAAATCCTTTTTGTGTTAACGATACTTTATACACAGGGCGATTTATACTGTAAACCGAAGCTGAAGTTAAAATTAAAAACAGAAACGTGAAGCTTCCCATTTTTAATTCCACAATCCGCCTGAAAAAGATATAATAGCTTTTTATGAAATTGGAATATAACATTTTCCTGTACAAATGCCGTTCAAAAATTGTAAAAACGTATCGGAACTATTATTAAAAACTTAATTGCATATATCAGTTTAACATCTCGATGTCAGCTACACTAAAATTATTTGGTAACTAAAAACATGAATAATAAAAATGCAGTCGATATTGACAATATAAAGTCTGTTAAAAGTTGTAAACAGACAAACCTACATTTATGCCGTTCAATATGAAATGAATGAAATTAAATTTGTCAATATTTTATATATACAAGTATATTATAGAACAATGGCCGCCCGCATGTTTGTTTGCATTTATGACTCATGCCATGTTACTGGCGTTTACCACCAAAGAGGACCTGTCAAGATTCTCTTTGCCTACTCTTAGGTGTCAAGTGTCAAGACATTCCATTTTCAGCTTACCACTGCGTGTTCAACGATGTATACCATCAATATAAACAATTCAAATATTATTTCCTTTGCAATTACAATCAAATGCTGTGTGTGCCACGAGAGCCCAATTTTTCAATGACTCAATCATAAATTAAAATACCATACTAAACAACTTTTGTAAAGGCGGCATTTTCTTATTTCTTTTTATTTAACTGAACTAATTATACTTTATTTTAAACTATAATTTTTTTCATTCTTTAATTTATAATTATATAGAACTTATTTTTCAAAGATGGTATTTCGTTATTTCTTATAGTTTAGCTCGGCTGCTATGGTTCTTTATTAGATGTATCAGATTTTTAATTTTTATGGCTCAAAAGAAAATGTTCATCGCGCTCAAAAAATTTTGTAAAGGGCGCATTTAATTATTGCTATTAGTTTAGACCATTAAGGCTCTGCATCAAGTGCGCCAGTCAGGCAATAATTTTACCAGATTCATATTCTACTAGTGTTTTTGCATCCCTTTACAGTGTCTATTTAGAAATATATTGAAATTCAGATACAATTTTATTAAACCAGTTTAATCAACGGTCCATTTCAATACCAAATCCGTACGTATACGTAAAGTATATATTTGGTTACTTTGACGTGAACCACTCACTGCACGACGCACGTTTATATACATATTTACAAATACCATTGAAATATCGATTCCATCTGTAACGTCATTTCAATATACATTTCTGATAGAGTTTCAAACAGAAAGCTTCAAAGCATTTCCTCTGTTTAGGTTGCTAATACTACAGTGTGCAGTAAATTCAATATTACAAATGTCTTTAGTAATAGTATAAACGACTTATTTATTTATTTAATAAAAAGATATTTTTTAAATTAGCTTAATTGATACTAGACTTTTATGATTGTCGTGATTTCTAGACGAGCAAAAATACTCGTTATTATGTACGTACATATATTAGAAGTGATATGTGCATAACTATTGTGTTTTTTTTTCCAAAATAAACATACATTCATTTGTTTATGCATTTATTCATCGTATTATACATACATATTGTATTGACTCATAAGCAGCATTACCCTCCTTAGCGTAACGCAATCGGGTAAAAACTTAAATGAGAATAAGACATAGAAAAATAGTATGCATTTATATGAAAGTTTGCTTAGAGAAGCTTACCAATTGTGTACCAGTATATAAACTTCTAGCTAATTCTTTATTGATTGATTGACGTATAATATCACTACTTTTTTCATCATCTTTAACTTAAATATGAACTTATATATATATATTAAAAAATATTACTAGCAACACGAACCTGTTAGAGTTTAATATAATTTTAGAGACATGTGAATTTATGTAGCCCACAAAATTGCTCAATTACACTCCGGAGCTCGTGTTTTCTTTAGAAAAGTATAATATCAACTGATGACTTTCGTCATAGTCATTCGTGATGTTAAAATGGTTATTACTATGTTATTGTTTGTAAACCACAGCCGCTTCTTCACAACTGTAAATATTATTATGAAAATTAAAACATAGCATGGCCGATGGACTTGCCGCTTTCATTTTTGAATTTAAATAATTTACTCATAAAAAATATATAAATAATTAAATATTTCATGACTCATGTCATAATAAATATTTAATTTATTATCAAACAGCCTATAAGTATCTTATGTAATATTTACCGCTATTGTCAATAAGATTGCGGTTTCTTCTGCCTACCCACTCTGCTATGTGCGAAATACAGCGTGAAATAAAAAAAAAACAATAACCCCCCAAGTCCTCAGTACCTTTTATAGTGTATTATATTAAAAAGTTACTTGAATTAATATAATCGAATTTAAAAATATTTTTTTAATTCAAACTATTAGCTCCTGATCTTTTATATATTAGTATCTATCTAGACATTAGGTATTCTAGATACGAGACCACCAGCCAGCCACCAGCCAGTCACGAGTCGTTACGACGCATTAGGCGACGACCATTATGTTCCCGTGATATCTTTCTCCAGATTGTTATATAATTTATAGTATCCATTTTATTGAATGTTAAGTTTAATTGCATATGGTATAATAATGTTATATATATATTATAATTGGCAATATGCCTGTACGTATGTTTCTACTTAGTGTTGTAGAGACCAGAAAAAATCATCACAATTTTTTTTATTTGAAAAGAAGAAAATTATTACCTTTAATTACTAACATTGAAAAATGTTTATTTAAGATTTCTTTAAAATTGTTGCGTTATACAAAGTAAATAAATCGTAAATGGATATGTTCACCTGGATAGGTGAACTTGGGAACCTACTTTTAAGACACTCCGTTCCCCATTCAAACACTTCCGTTCACTACTTCCGACGAATTCTCGAGCTATTGTGTTATGAATGGCGGAACTCAACGCCGCCCAATAAATGATGATTCCACAATGTAATATATTTTTTTTTGTAGGTTAAAGCGCCTGCTTACTATATGGGGACGCAGGCTCCGAGTACACTCCCCCGTGGCGGTTCCCTTCTGCGAGCGTTCTCGCCGGCAGCACCGCCTGTGCCCGCTGATCGCTCCAAAACTATACCCACTACTGGTAAGTAATCTTAACACTTATAATTCACAAACAAAAAACATTATCTGAAATTGTTCTTCATAATTCGCCTTATGTTTTGTTTTTTTATATAAATAAAATTAAATTCGGGAGATTACTTATTTTAGGTATATTTGCAAAAAGTGATATATGTGTAGGTCCTTCTGCACCCAGCAAACCGGTGCGTTCTTACGTCCCAGGGAGTGGATCTGAGCGATGTTTCCCCTTCGCTGCGGCCGAATGTCCTCGCGGTACCGATCAACTATACTCTATCCCTGGTAACCCTGGCCTCCTCCTCCTGTTGACGTCTTTTTTCGCTTCCGAAATCTAATTTGCTTGAAGCTTCTGTTCTTTTAGAATTATTATACAAAAACCTCAAATTGATTTTAGAATATTTTTACTGTCGACACAAATATTTTGTTTGTATAAATTTATAATAGACATTAACTTGTTAGACATGATAACTGTAAGCTCAAAGAGGGACATTAGGATTCTCCATATCTTTATTTTTTGCATGTTTACACTGGTTAAATACCAGTCTCTATAAAAGTATATTAAAGTTACATGAGTATATACTATACCTAGTACAGTACTAAGCTTCTTCCATATTTACAATATAACCTCCTTTTTATTTTTTTTATTCCTTGAGGATAGCGGGCTATATAAATTCTGCCTTATAAAACGCAGTCATGGGAGATATATTTTTAAATAATTATATTTTCTTCAATTGATACATCTCCTTAGTATTTATAATAGAAATTAAATAAAATCAATGATTGAAAATAGTAAACACGTACAGGTACTTATATTAAAAGTAAAAATTATCTAACAGGAAATATTTTTAAATTAATAAGTACACTCTAATTTTCCCACAAGAAACTTATTAAGAAGTTGGAAATAACGAAAAATATGAGAGTTATTATTCATCAATACCAAAATGTATATATTTTTTAAAATGCCTATTGTCGTTTTCGTTTGATTCGTTTATTTAGGTAATAAGTTACCTATACCTTATTTGGTAAGCTTTTTTTTTATTTAAAGGTAATTAAAATGATAAAGATAGTTATGCTATTTATCCATAATTTTAAATACTGAATTCAATATTATTTTCAATTCTTTTTTAAATTTTTTATATTTAATTTATTACAAATATTTTTAGTAGTTATTTTATTAATTTATTTTTATAGTCAATTATTTAATAGGCTTTCACTTCCTTCTTGCTTTCCTACATGGTAATAGCAATATTATTATGTAATTTTTTAAATTAAAGTTTGTCTCGATAAGACTAAATTTATTTTTTAGACCTATATTGAACATTTATAGGCCTACTGTTTTCCCTTTCCTTTCTCGCTTATAACGTATATAAATATATAATTAAAAGATTGATGAAATTTTTAATTATGGTACAAAAACAGCTCATTCTGGAGATGGATACATGTCTTCTCCCGAGCGTGTTGCCCCACGACAACCCTATGAAGATCCGTATTACACCCAGTTCCTGGGTGGAACTGCCGGAAGACCTCCCATAGCTCCAATCATCGATGAAGAGGCCAAGTAAAAACTAAATTTAAATTAGTGTAATTTGTAAAAAAATAAATGAAATATGCTTATTCAATATATATTTTGTAATAATATTATAGCAATTGCGAGATTATGAGCTAAATATAAAACATAAGACTTTCTTCACAGTGAAACGGTGATAATAGACGATGCCTATCAAATGTATGGCGTCAACCCTATAACAACAGCGCCTCGTCCCATGCCACGTCCGCCTTACGACGCCAGGTATTTTTTATTTATTTTCCAATCTGAAATTTAATTGTTTTTTTTAATATATAACAAAAAATGACACAAATAATATAACAATATTAAATATTAATCTAATTAATTGATATTATTATGAAAATATAATAATAAAATTTTTTAAATGCAGTGCGATATTGTGGCCACAATATATGTTGCTAAGCGATATGAAAGGTGCTGGCGAAGTATGTTAAAAATAAATAACTTAACTAATAAGGTTGCCGATGCTCATGCGCTGTTATAGGCTTGGTCCTCCTGTGGACGACATGCAACGACTTCGCGTTGAAAAAATGGAACGTCAACTTGCAAATCTTACGGGGCTTGTACAAAAGGCTCTACAGGTACCCGGTGGTGCGCCCACCCCGACTCCAGCCGCTGCCCCAAGACAGGAATACCAATCTTACGCTCCAAGGCCAGCTCCTCAAGGTAAAGAAATAGTCATGTATGAGCAATATGCTGCAAGCAGAAATGTGAAATTAGCTTTCGGGAAGTAACATGAAATGTGAAAAGTTGAAACATGTTAATGGGCTTATTCCGGCGGTCAGAAATGTTACTGTTGACTCAACTGTTAGGTTAAAACTATTATCAACGCATTGAAACTGATATTTTACAGCAATTTATTGTGGTAAAACCATCTGTGTGGTTTAATATAAATATATCAATAGAATAGTTTCAAAACTTGGAGCGTATAAAAATTATTGACTATTATTTCCTATATAGCTTAATGTAAAAAGCTTAGTCTTTAATGTGGCTTGCGTTTCCTGTATCCAGATGCCGCGCGATTTGCCAGCAACGAGAGACCTCCTAAATTAGGGAGAGACAGATTTCGTAAGTTTGTATTGATCGCGGTCAACTTGCCGATGCATTGCTAATGTAAAAAAATCAAATTTCTAATTCCCTTTTAACTAAATATCTTCCATTTGCATATATTTCATTTTCGTATATAATATATATTTTTTAAAGAACCTCTTTGATTTTTAAATCGTTCTTTAATTCGTGTATTCTAATGTAATGAAGGAAACAAACCGCAAATTACGGCCGTCACCACATTCTATCAGCGAGCGAATAGATGTGAAGTCCTAACAGTTGGCTTCTTCCGTACCTCTTGGAATGTATACAGCGAAAGTGACACTTTCACTTTTACAAACGACATGCACAACATATTCATCATATTAATTTAGGATATCTTTCTTCTATTAGGCAGAACTCACATTCGCAATGCATTGTGCACTCTCCATACATTATCACGCCGAACGCTTGCTTGCTGAGTCGTGTGACCTTGCCAAGATTGAAAACAAATCAATTAAAATACGTGTTTGGTAAAATTCCATGCACTATAATGGAATCAGATTTTTAAATAATAAAAGTAATTTCTACTGTAGTAATTGAACTGAACTTTGTTTGTGTCATAGATGCTATTTCAGTGGTAAAAAGTATGTTGCGTAGGCTTCTTCATGAGATTGTTACCGAGCGGCTTCAGTTTGCTGTACTGTAGGTATATCATCAAATGAAATGTACTTTGGTACTGTCCATCGTCGCTGAAAGTCGATCCGTAAAAAATAACAATATAATATGTTATCGTAGAAACAGGGCTTGAAGGGTATTGAACAAATGCATGCTCACCATATTATATTTATTGTATATTTAATTTATTTTTATTTCGCATTACAGTATCTGAAAGTTACTAAATTTGTTTTCCTATATTGCACGTCCATCTACATTTATTGTAATCTTAGGTTTTTGTATTGTTTATGAGGACACAAAATTTGTTATTTTTGTTTAATGAAGACTCATACTAAATTTTCATTATAGTAAAAAAACATCAATTGTATTTATTAAATGCAAAAATTGTGAGCACACTAAATGTATATATTATCTAGAAAAGGATGATATAATAATCACAATTATTATATAAATGATTGGCACTTTCTTATTATGAAGTTTTGAAACAAGACATTACTTTTCACATTTTTTTAATCATAATTAAACTTTGACTCTCTTTTTTTATTCATATAGATTAATATTTATGATTTCAGAAAAGTCTGTCTCTTTTGAGAAATCAGTATCTTTTAGTGATGATCCACCAGACATGAATTCTCCCAAACAACATTCACCTCAACATTCAGGTATGCATTGAACTAAAATTAATTATATCTATAAAAATGTTAATATGGAATTGTAGTCTTTATTAGAACAATTGGTGATGGTATTTTCCGTACAAATTTAGAAATTATTTATGCACATTTGTGACCCAAGATTGTTTACGTTTTACAATTAATCCCTTGGACCTACCGTTTGTTTGTATTATTCAGTTACAATGCCAATCTATAATAAATAATGTTAAACGATTATAAATAGCGGAAAAAATTATATGTAGGTGTATTTTTTTATCTCAATGGATAATTTTTAAGTTTATTTGTTTATCGAAATATTTTTTGTAATGTTTTTTACTTTTATAATATTAAATAAGACGTACTCATTAACGATTCATCATTTGACATTAATTTCATTAGAATGCTACATTTCGAAATTATGTTAAATTTTAACAAATCATCTTCAGACATCGTAGTATCGTTATGTCGTCACTGTTATAGGAGCTGAGAATGAGATAAACGCGTTTACCTTTAGACGTTGGTTACGTACTAATTATTTGCATGTCATATTTAGGTACGTAAATTGAAAAATAGTTAATTAAAATATTATCTCAACAAAAATGTATGTTATAATTTATTTATTTATTTATTATTTACAAAGAAATAATTTTCATTTTGTAAGTCTCTCGCTATATATGAACGTATCGCGTATTATCATTCTTGGATCTAAATTCCTAAAGCTATAAATTCTGTCTCTTTTGGTAGTCAACATCATAACCATATCATAATTCTTGTATTTGATTTCTTTCCGCTTACTTCTTTGCCATAACAAGCTGATACAAAACCAACAAAACCGGCAATCAAGTCCTCAACATTGCCACGGACTTCGTCTCAAGGTAAATTTTTGAAATCCGTTTATACTGTACTGACGGGTGTAAAATAAAATGCTTATCTTTACACTGACAATAGGGTGCCTTGGCTATTATTTCACTTAACAACTGACACGAGCTTCAAATGTCATTTCTCTTATAATGGATTTCAAAAACATTGCATTTATGTAACATTAATATATTTATTAGCTATTGCTGTACGGCTATAGTATACAGCTATGAATTCATTATTTTTTATCTCTAATATCGCTGCTATATTATTTTTTTGGTAATAAGTTAGGATTTATCTTTCGACATGGACTGTTAGTTATGTTCACATCTTTTTTCCTAGAACGTGATCGTTTGAAGCCAGCACCACCACCAAAGCCAGCAGGACTGGTCGGGCAACAACTCGCTTTGGCTCCTCAAAGAACTTATACCTTGAACGTGAATCCTGATTTCTTTAATCAACTTCGCGTTCTCCAAAAGCAAAGCCGTGATTTGAGAATTGAGGTATGTGATATTTATATTGGCTATCTTTAATTAATTGCGAATATGTCTTATGATGGTATGCGAATTATTAACAGCTTAGCGAAAAGTTCTCTATTTTCTAGGTAATTCAGAGACTACTGTATGAGTATGGCTTTTCTTTCACAGACTCGTAACCTACGCCGGTCCACTTTATCTCATTCAATACAGATGAGGCAAATGATGGCTGAGACTATTGTAAAAATTGGAGCTATTGCTGCAAGTTTTTGTGAACAAGATCCAGATTCAGTACGTTTTACGTTTTTTTTAGTTTCACGATGTATCCTTCACAGCGCTGGGTAGGCAGAGGAAACCCAATGCTAAGAGACTCTGCTCCCCATGTTCCGCTGATTTCTAGAGACGTTGCGTGTTGAGTAGTGGTTAACTTAACGCCGCGCTTGGCCCCGACACCAGAGCGAAGAAATAAAAATATTGAATATTTCATTTCCTCGAGCGGGAATCGAATCCACATCCTGTCACAGTGCGTTTACAGTCACACACCACTCACTACATTTAACTGGCCTCTACATTTTTTTGTTATTTTATATTCAAATTATTATATTATATATTTAGCAATTAACCCGTGAAGAGGAAATCTATCGTCAAGATATGTTACTCTTGGAAAACGATCTATACGAACTTGAAGCAACTGTTGAACGTCTGCGTGGGCAAGCTGCTAATAGGTAATTTCTATGTGCTTCTCTTACTCCTAACATTGCGTCCAAAGGAATAATTTATGATTTAATTAAAAAGTTCACCCATGAATTCTAGGGAAACCCGAGTAAATATGGCCGATATTGAGCGCATTGCCATGGTACTGTCAAAAAGCAGCAAAACTGTTGCCGATTGGAAACTTAAATTCCCAATTCTACAAGAAACTATGAAAGCGAAACTTGCCGCCGAAATGGAGAAGGTATTTCTTGAAATTTCTAAATATATCATAAAATTGGACTTTGTTATATAGATATTTTTTGTAGGTGGTCCGCAAAGAGAAAATGCTTGAAGAAGAGCCAGAACGCTTGGAGTTGGCTCTGCGGCGCTGCAAAAAACTTACTGGAACTTTAGTTACTCTAAAGAGGTAAATTGTTCATAAATTCATTGTTATGTACATAATAAAATAAAAAACACGGTTGTAAATGAGAAATAAAATGTTATATATCTAATATCTAATCGCAGACTAGCCTGTGTTCAAGAGCAACGATTGCCTATCGATGGACGTTCTTCGCCCTCGTCTTCTCAAAGTTCCACTGTCACTCCTGGGCCTTCATCCGAAGAATATACTTCGGAAAATGCTTGCGCTGTCACCTCAAGTACGAACAAGGTAATAAGCATTACTGTAACTATTTACTATTTAATATTACGTTTTATAGAAGAAAATTTACTTTACAATACATATGTAACTTCCTTTAAAGAATATTTAATATTTACTTTGTAAAATTCAATGAAAGTATATTATTTATTATATTACCTTTTTATTATTTTTATAAAAAGACCAAAAATGTAACTCTAGATTAACGTGATAGACAGATATCAAAAAGAGACAGTTTACGAATGATTTACTAATAATTTAAATCTTTAGCGTGACAATAAGTATTTTAGAAATATAAAATTTAATTCAAATTTTGAAATAAATATACTGAACTGCGATTATTTTTATATATGTTATACACTTCGAATTCACTCTTTTACATATCAAATTCGCCATTTTAAAGGTTCCAAGTTATTTAAGTTACTAAAATTATAATTTTCATTTGAAATTAAAATATTTGCTACCAAATTGATAAGAATAAGTTGTGATTTTTGTAATGATATAAAATTTCTGATTCACTTAAAAATTTACAAAAATAATTTCACTTAAAAGGTTTAATTTTTTGTTCAACTTCAAGCAGAGAATGTTTTCAAATCGACGATAAAGTTTATGTACATGTTGTTTACTCGATTGATTTTAGTATTAATCGGTTTCGAATGAATTGTGATATTTTTAGTTTTCATTAAATTTATTTGTCGCAAAAAAAATAAACAAAGTTATATTTTTTGCTTCTTATACCAATATAACAAAGTAAGTAGATACAAAAAAAAATTTTGCCCCTATATTACTTTTAAAACCAAAATTTATCTTAGGTTTATGAAACATTATGGCAATTACATTAAATAGTTCAGCAAATTCGCATATAGCAGGATAGGCAGAAACCTGATGTTAATACACTCCGTTCCCTACTATCCGCCGAATTCTCGAGGCATTGCGGAACTCAACGCCGCGCTTTGGTTTGTTGCCAGCACAACGAAATAAAAAAAAATATAGAAGTGAGAACCGAACCGAATTTGGTATGTAAAATTTGAAATATAATATTGATAATTTAATGCATAAAACTATGTATTTGGAGAGAAAACCTTTATATTCGTATCCTTTTTATCGTTTAAGTTAACAATGATAATAAATTAACTTGAAAACGACGTATTATTTTATAATATGTTACAATTTGTATCCTATATGTAAAAATATATATATTTTAATATTTATTTTTATTTTAATATATGTTTTTAATTTGATTCTATTTCGAAGTTACTACTATGATACCGTAAATTTTCTTCTTTTATTTTATACAAAAGTTGTATTTTAGCTATTGAAAGCGTCAGGCTTACAGCATTCTTAAAAAATTAAATTAAATAAAAAAATCATTTAACCGCTTAACAATTGCAGGTTTGCCAAAGGTTTAAAATTTGCATTTTTTTCCGGCACTTCGTATTATATTTTGCGGAGTGATCGTTACTAGAGAACAGGTTATTTCTTTATTTGATTCAACCCGAGAAGCTTATAGAAATTTTAGCCACATGTTATGTCCGTTACCCAGATTTCTTCTTTGAAATATAAAGCACGAGTTCTTTTTGTTATTTACTTATTCCTTAGTAGTTTAATCTTGTAACGTTTATCTTGCTATCTAATGCTATTTACGATTCAAATTTCTTTACTTGCTATAGTGGTAATTTGGGCGCTTCTTCTTTAGTTTAATGTAGACTTATAGTTTCTTACCCTGTCATTTAAGGATTATATAGACTGATTATTATGTTTTATTGTTTTTTTTTGTATTCTGATTATAACCAATTCGGCACTATTTTTTATATTCTCTAAACTTATGTTTCGTAAGTGCGTTTTAACATAAGCTTAAATGAAATTGGCATATATCAAAATTTTATTATAAAAACATTTGAGTCATTCTCTGTCATTCTCATTATTTATTTTTGTAATATATAGTGTCCTACAATTAACACAAGATTTGATTTTGATATCATTTTAGAGTATATTGCAGATTTAAAAAATAATTAAGTAAAAGGATTAATTGCGAGTCGGTCTACTCCACCAAGGGTTCCATACCAATTTATAGTTATAGGTCAAAAGTTTACAACCTTAAATTTGCGTGCGTATTTACTCATTTTATATAAAATAAACAACAAATATAAGTTAATACAGTATAAGTTTGTAGTATATTTTGTTTGGTATTATTGGAAATAACAAATGGTTAATGATTTTAAGAAACAATATGAAACGCAAAATCAAAAAGAAATCGGCGTTAAGTCACATGTTTCACAATTGAAGAAAATGTGAAATTTCACAATTTCACTGCTTTGTCACCTGCAACTACCCTCTTTTTTTCGAGTTTGCTTACAATATTCTTATATATTTCTATTCAAATAAGTACCATATAGAGGTTAAATTAATATCAATATTCAGGTCTACCGTCTGGTAGTATTCAGGTGTACAGAAAAAATTGGCTTTTCAACGCAATCAAAAGATACGAGCATTTATACATCGTTATGTTACATTTTGTATGGAGTTGGCGTACTTCCCATAGACCTACAGTTATGGTAGAGGTACCTATAAATTATTAAAGCGAATTAATATGTAAACCCTAGCTGTAACTAATGTTGAAGAATGAATTAAAGCAGAAACAGGAGTAGGTGCTGCTATTCCAGTAAACATTACTAGTTTAAATTAGATGTTTTGTTTTTCATTTCACTTTATACATAGTGAATGAATACGCTTGTTAACTTAACTTTGTAGACTTTATTCATCGCGTAATTATCACCTTTTCCCGTAGACCTACAACTATGATATTTTGGCATAAAATGAGCGAAAACTTGCATAAAAGAAAAAAAAACGAAAAATGAAAATTATATTTATATTTCAGATGAAAACTATTACAAACTTGTGTCGCTTATTAACTGACATATGAATTAACATTAAACATTATGTTTAACTTATTAACAGAGTCTTAAAATTTTTATAAATTGTACTTCCCGTTGACTTACAATCCTCAAATTAGTATAAAACCCTCGGTAGTCCGTCAAATGACTGGTGTTTTTTTCTTTTAAATTATGGGACCCTAGAATTGGTGAACGCTTGTCTTAACTCATGTGATCTTACAACATTAGGTTCCTTCTTAGGGGGTTATTTAAAGTCAAAGGCCCTACCCTATCTACCTAATACTACAGGACCACCACCCGTGCCTCACAAATTATGCAGAAAAGTTGTCAAAAATTTGGACAAAAGAGTGTATGTGCAGTAAATCAATGAAGGTTATTTACCCGATGTGTTATTCCATAATCCTGCATTTTATATAGCTTATGATTCAATAAAAAAATTACAATCTTAAGATTAATTAATGTGTTTTCTATTTAAATTAAATCTTGCGTTAATTTTGGGACACTATAATGTATAATAAATACAATTCTTTGTGTTTAATAAATACAAGTAATAACAATAATCCGGTTTATTATAGCATCTACTGAGAGAATTGAGAAAGAGACACTCCGTTCTCAGATTTATTGGTGTAATATGTTACTAGACTGAGTATTGAAATGGGGCGGGCTGCTTACTTAATATAGCGTATTTGTAACGTAGATTTATTATCATACTTCATATCATACTAATACTAACTATCATATTAATATTATAAATGTGAATGTCAGTTTGTATGTTACTTTTTCACGCCAAAACGATTCAACTGATTTTCATGAAACGTTGTACACATATTCATGGAGATATTAGAAACGTCAGACATTGAGTCTGTAGTACATATATAAAAACACGAATGCTTTCGTATTTTAACGGGCGAAGCCGCGGTTGATCAATTAAAGTTACCATAATAAATTCTTTTACCAGACCGTATTCCAGTTCATCTGAAACCAACTTGAATAAGATAATTGTGATGACAGAGTATGACGTCAACCACGAAAATGCAGAATACTTCAAATATTTTAAATTCTTTTGCACATCTCCTGCAACCAAAGCACCATCCACAATGTTGCATTTTTATTCATCGGAAAACAATGCCAATTTTAATATAAAAAGAAATAATTTATAATCTCTCTATAGATGCCGAACAACATGTTGAACCTGCCACTCTTTATTCCTTTTTTACTATATTGTTATATCATTTTAATAATATGATATATTATGATTATTATAGAGTATTCTACACGATGGCTAGTCCACGGTCGTGAAATTTGATAAGTGGCCGAACAGAAGAGTACCGATCGCTGTTTTGGTCACTTTATTTCAGATTTATTTATTGTATTCTATACTTGAATATATTTAAAACTAATGTTTCTAATAAAAAATACTACTGCAAGGCTTAGCAGATCAACGAAATAGATACAGTGGGAATGATTCCTTGTCAACTGCAATACTTGGCTGACCCTTAGAAACACTCTTATTTCGATGTATTGTTGATGATGTTTATTACTTCAGATGTGTCAGTGTTAAAAAATTCTATTTTTAATGATAAATTTCATCATCTTTTTTCCGTGAACGCGTCAGTTCGCCTGGAGACAGAGCCAATACTTCAAAGAAGCTATTGTTATTAACGAGTAATAAAACTCTTCGTAATATATCCATAATTATTAATATTATTACTCTTTTATTATTATTATTATTATTATTCATTAAATACGTTTTAATCATTTATTTGTATATTTTCATTACACGTTTTACTTTTATTAATATATAATTTATTTCGGTATTCATCTTTTCTTGTGTAAATAAACACAGAGCTATCTTTATGTAGGCATGACGGTGCACAGTGGCACAATAAATATGCTTTAGAAATATTGTAAGCGGAGTCGCTATTACACAATACATCTACTGATAGAGGGTTTTGCATATTTTTTTCCAGTTCAGACAGTATTGACAAAATCGGTACGCATGCTTACATATATTTCAAGTTTGAACACTTAAACTATTTCCAAAAAATAATCCGTGCAGATGGCATTCTGGAACATTAATATTACAGTACATTCAATGCCATATCCACGGGCTCTACTTCGCTTAACTTTAACCACGACGACCAATAATAAAAGGGCCCCAGGTGACTTTCAGCTTCCCGTCTCACTTGCTTATTTATGTTCATTAAATTTCTATCTAAATCTGTATATCACATATCATGTGCCCCGAATCGTCATGCTTTTGCATTAATAGTAAGTATTAATTTTAATTATTTTGCAATATAATTCTATCTGGAGACTTGGATTCCGTCCGGTGCAAGGTACGTAACGATTAAACGACACGACGGAAGTTGAAAGTCGTTAGAGTGTCTCAATCATTTTAAATTGCTAATATATAAAAGATTTACTTAATTAACTTTGAACTTGATTATTGGTGCCTTTTTATCTGGCGCAAGGCTCTAGAACTTCGAAGCATGTTCGAGACATGGGTTAGACCAGACGCATGACGCCACTGTTTGCTATTTGTAAAGGTTTTGCAAAACTATGTTCTTCTATTACTTTTTATTCATATTTTCTTTGAAATTTAATTTTTAGTTATAGGCATATATAAATTATTATTATTAATTTGATCATGTCTTATTATAATACTAGTTGTGGATTACAGTTTCGGTGTTGTTTTAATACTAAAATAGATATTATGTTCAAAGTAAATTTGCTATCATTTAACAACGAAAAGAAGGTATCTGGATATTTGTGTATAGGTATGTTGTTATAATATAAGGAATAATAACAATTTACAATACTAAAATAAAAATAAAATTAGACATGATTTCGTAATCGAGACTTCATACTTTTCTTTTCTAAAAATTTACTTGAATGAGTGGGTTTTCTTTTATAAAAGAACTCTTACTTATTTTACACAATAAAGTGTATCCATAAAAAAAATATGAAAAGTAGAAAATTCACTCATTTACGTCTTTAAGTACTAATTTTAGAATTTTTATGACACGCATGACATTAGTACGATTGATTGGCTTTATAATAGTTTGTGCATCCTGCTGTTTTTGTTTTTGTTGCAGCTCGTTCTCGATTGCAGAAGCAGCTCACAAACCCCTGGAACCCATTAAATTTACTATACGCCTCTCAGACTGTTTTCCCTTCATAAGTTTCTATTTCTATTTTCCAGCCTTATATTAGTACTTAACGCTTTTTGACTACTTATTTCAGTTACCATTTTTGCACTCAACATTTGACACCTACACTATAAACTAGTTAAATTATTGTGAATGTCTTACGATACCTCCGACATCCTTACCACCTGAGAAACTTTAATAATCGAATAGGAAATGACTAACCCTCGCATCTGGAAAACAGGTAATTTCTTTTAAACAATTCTTGCTTTGAAACGTTCATAAAAACAGCATTAAATTCTTGTATATTTCGCACTTTCAAAAAATTATCAAAGTAATTCGTAGAAGGCAGTACACGTAAGCTTTTATTTTAGTTTTATAGAAAAAAATAAATTAATATAGCTTTGGATCAGTAGACAGACTTAGCATCATGAACATAACAGGAAATTTTAACTAATGGCAAAATCATCACAATTGTTAAGAGAAACAATATTTTATTTAAAAATGTAATTTATATCGTCGTTTACCATTATATGTATAATATGTTCACTCACTCAATCCATAAAATATATAAATATATTATATATCTATATACTTACATAGAACGAAAGTTATTTCATTCATCTCTTCGCCTATACGACCTATCCAGATGATACCGTCACAACGATTCTTTGTCATAAATCATAGGCTCAACACATTTTTTGTCATAAAATATTAATTAATTTAACTGCAATACAATTTTAACATAAAATATTATTTGAATAATTTTTAGCATGCATATTTAATGACAAAAAATGACAATCGCCTTTTATGTTATTTTCTATTTATTTTATTTTTGAATGGTTGTGGTCGCATTAAGACATTTAGACATTACTGTTAATACTGAGTGTTCTTAATGGATCTCTTTACTTGAATGATTGTTGCTAAATGTCATATGTGTTTTCTGTATTCTAAATGCACAGTCTTGCTGCAATTTTACTCCTTCAGATTCTTAAATCACGACAAAAAATTTTATAAAATTGCAACATCACTGTCGGCGATCACGAAGCTCAGCGGGCAAAGTTAGAATTGGTCGAAATGATACACAGGGTTGCGTCGGGCGAGCCCCTGGTCGAGGAGGTGACCTGCGGCCAGAGAACGCCCTCGATGCGCTACTAGACGAGCTCCAGACGTTCTCCAAGCCCCCGGAGCGCGGCGCGAGCGCGGGCGCGCGCGGCCAGCAGGAGGGCCCGCTGCGCCGCCTACACTCGTACCCCAGCGGCAGCGACACGGACGCGTCACCGCCCGTGCGCGCGCGCGGCCAGCACCCGCCCAAGCCTCCCGTGCCCGAGCGCCATCCCGAGCTGCTGGCGCTGGCCGTACGCCGCGCGCCGCCGCCGCCTCCACCTCCGCCGCGCACCACCTCGCGCTCGCCCCTCGCCTCGCCCGCCTCGCCCGCCTCCCCGACCTCGCCCGCCTCCCCGACCTCGCCCACCTCGCCGCCCGACTCCCGCCAGGCGCTCCTGGAACAGCGGCACCAGGAGTTGCTAAAGAAGCAGAAGGCGCTCCAGGAGCAGTACGCCCGTCTGCAGATGATACAACGTAGCGGACCCGCCCTGCCGCTAAATGCTCAACCGGATCTTAAAAAGACAGGAAGTGAATCCAATCTACTCACAAAACTGAATTTAAACTTAGCTCCCGCGAGTATTTCGGGGAGTATGACGCACTTAGCTGCCGATTCGGATACAACAGGAAACGAAGTGACATCTGACTTACCCAGCCCGCAGCTGAAGGGGTCCGACTCTGTCGCAACAACTAACAAAGTTTATGAGACTGACATACTGTGACCGCGAAAACTCTCCTTTATATCTGTCTAAGTTACTTACGTTTTATTTCGTTTTATAGACGATATTTTTACTTATATATTTTGTACACTAAGGATTTTATAGAGTGTAATGGTGATGAAATAACCCTATTGTTACACTCTTAGAATATGTTCAATGTTCATAATACTTTTAATGTTTTGTTAGCTATTTATGATAAACTTACGACAAGTATGAGTACAAGAGCCAACATTACTGCGCATTGCCAACGCTTATTGAACGCTTAAACTGAACTAGCCTCTAAAGATAACAACACGGCAAGTTTACCGGATAACTGAACTTCATATCACTAATGAGATAAAATATTGAAAAAATAATAAAAAAATCAATGTCAAATATAAATAGCTTATCGATGGTGTTACTGTTACCCTATAGTATATAAAGATATTAATAACATTAAATATGCCGTTTAAATGATACTGTATAGCGTTTGCAAGCACATAATGAAACTCTTTCATTAGTTTACCTTCAAAATATGCGTTACGCATGTATTTACTTGGATGTAATTTTAGAATACTTTTTAGGGTTCCGTATCTCAAAGAAAAAACTGTGTTCTTATAGGATTACTTGGTTGTCCATCGCCAAGACAATTTATTTAAAAATTCTGTGAAGGTATCAAGCTGACATTCGCCGCGTAATCAAAACCTATTGTAAAGTACTTCCCGTGAGCCTACAATTATGAAATATGGCACAAAATGAAAACTTACAATATTTATAAAAGGCAAAATCTGAAAAATATAAATTTATAAATATTTCATAAAAACTTTATAATTGTAGTTCATTTTGTATCAAATAAGGACATACTATTACAAATATCAACTTTATTCATCGCGTAATCACCCTATAGAGTATTTCCTGTGGACATAAAATCGTGAAAATTATACGGAACCCCCGCTGGTCGAGTCCAACTCGCACTTGATCGATTTATTTCTAAAATTATATTATCAGATTACTTGGGATACACAATGTACTTAAAATAGAAAAATCATTATCTGCTTGCAAATATCAGTAGATATCCCCTAATGCAACGTACTCATATCGTTCTACCGTAGCCACGCCATTCGTCGCATATTAAATTTACCGAGAAAAATATTATGATTGAAATGTTTCGTTCCTACATAGTAAGTACATATTAAAATCACCTTTGACTGATATTAGTAAAACCATTACACTGCAAGCTACGAAGGAACGTTTATATATTATTCCCCGATTTACCATTAGCTTAAATATATAAGAATTGTAGTACTTTTCTCTCCTACTCTATACACACTTTATACTGTATATAACGAATATCTTGTATGACTTAATATTTAACCTGCTCTATACCATAAACTTTAAATATTTTACTATTACATTAGGAGTCCCTAAATGACGTGCCAAATCCTAGTCGCCTTCAAAAAAATTTCTTCAATTCTAATTTATCTCCACATTATTGACTTTAGCGCTATTATAATTGAAAATGTTCTGGCACAACGAATCTTGATACTACTATCAATTAAATGTATCGAAACTTTTAAGTTATTTACTTTAATAAACTATATAATATTTTTGACGGTAAGCTTTGAAATAATGTGAAGATAACTTTGTAGGCTAACTTAATTTGCATCAATTCAAAAGTAAAGAATAAAAAATAAGTGAGTAGAATTGAAGAACACGACATCGAAAATAATTTCGAACGTAAATAACTATCCGTAACAACTTCCGAAAGATGTATACAGATATTAATTAACTGTGATAAAAAGTTACCTTCTTTTATATTGTATTTATTTTTATTTTTTCCATCTGAGTGCTTCAAAAAAATCAATTTTAGTTTATGCGATCTCGTACAATAATAATTGTGTTTGTAAACTCATACTCGCGGTTCAAAATCCGTCATTAATATTACTATAGTTTTCTCGAATGTTATTTGCTTATTACACACAGATGCGGTCAAAACGTTTGAAATGATGAAATGAGAAGTGATATTTATTGAAATATTCTTATTTTTAGACTCAAATATATCTGCATTAGACAATGTATAGAGTCTAGAACTAGCTGTAGGTAAAGTATGTATGTATAACTTATTTGTTAACTTGCCAAATTAATGTGCGCTTCTTAATGTTTCGCAAATTAAAAACAATTCTGGCGATGCCATGGGGTTTTACGATACATGTCATTGTAACCACATACCGGATATGAAGATGAAGATATTATGTCATATAATTAAAAGGTCTCTCAGTCTTAATTTACATAGGTTTACATTTAAAATTAATGTTTTTATTTATTAGTTAGTATATCTATTTAGAATGTCAGGTAGAGAGTACCTATTGTCAAAACTGTCTTGTAATCTATTCTTTACTTTTTTTAAGATTACATTGTAGAACTTAAAGCCGTGTAATTTGACAATATCTGTTTTATATATAACTTAGCTTACGCTTTTTAATAAAGTATTTTCTTTTATAAAACTCTTTCGAATTAACTAAAAAGTTATATATTTTAATGACTTAATATGTTAAACATGGCATCGCAAGAACGACACTCATTTTATTATATTACGTGCACAATTAAAAAGCACCTAGAAATTACTTTACGAAACACCTAAAATTGATATATATATTTAATAATTTACATCACGTTTACTTTTCACCACCGCTATTTATTTTATTGCATCCAAATTTTATATAAGATGGTATCATTAGGTACTTGTTGGTAACATGTAGGTAGGTAGGTATTGCGATTGTCGGGGTAACAGAATTGCATTTAGTAACACGTATCCAGACACTGGACATTTGTAATAAAAATATCTATTTATTATCTATATTTTACTATTACTTTTTTTTTAATGTTTTCAAATTATTGAATTATTTAATGAATAAATATACACTTACAACACCATATGTACATTAGATGAATATTAGAATATATGACTTACATTATTGGTTATAATATATTTCATATATTAAGTATATATTAGTTTTTATATTACATATATGATGTAGATGCACGTTTACGTTTCATTCCAACAAAATAAATATCCGCAGTGTTTGGTTTGTTGAGCATCAGATGAAAAAAACGCAAAATTATGTTAGATTCACTAAAATCGACACTAGGTTCATTAAATGACATTTAAGGTGTATAACTTTCAAACTTTTGTATTTAAGTGCCAATGAGTTATTGCTCTCTATCGACTGATTTCGGAACAAAAGTATACTTTTGTTCACTATAAGAGGATTTGACCTTTGATTATTTTACAATTGTTTTATTTTTCATACTCCACACATCAAAATACGCAAAAATCTTCAATACAAACAAAATAGTAATAGAATATGTGCTACAAATTTGTGACATTTGTACCAGCATCTGCTTTTCGACAAGAGTTGTGTACCAATGTCAACGGTCAAGATCTAGCTTAGGAATTGTAAAATTGTATTTTTTACATTCCTTTTATTATTTAAACGTTTATTTTATATTTTTTATTAGTGTATCAAAAATTTATTTTTATATATTAACATTACTAATTATATTTTGCCAGATTTGTGAGTGGTATTTGTTGTTTTAAAATTGTGTTTCTTGTTGCTTAGTAAAATGAATGTTTCCGAAAACATGATGTTCTTATATATTGGAGTTGCAAATAATTTGTATAATTTTTTATTGATTATTAATTGCGTTGTTTGCAATATATTAGCTAAAAGCTGTTAAGTTATAAAATGTTATCATTTTAATATTAATTATTTGTGTTTATTTAACTGTAAACTTTTACTTTATTTACATAGGTTAATACCAAATTAGCTTCAAATGTTTTAATGTGGAATTAAATATATACACGTCAAGTTGAATGCATCTTTCATTTCTGTCCCAGTTTCAGTTAAATTATTACTAAAACATTGTTTTTAAAAGATTTTTTTCATTTATTCAGATGAGGATAAAATTTACTAAAGTAAATCTATTCTATTATTTAAGTATATAAAAATATATGACAACATAACATAATTTTAGGTGGTTGATTATTTTAACATGTTTTATAAGTCGAGTTATAATAAATTGTGAAATATAAAGTTAGAATCTGAATTGGATCCACTTATTGCTTAGGTTGATGATGGAGTCAGGATCTGTATTTGGAACTCTTCAGAGGTCAAAAGTAAACAATCTAGTCAATTCTAGAACAATCTAGTCGTAGGTTAGACTCGCACAATTTATAGCGCCTCGCACATTTTTAGCACTCGGTATAGAAAAGTATTTACTTAGGTTTTTTTGCTAATGTCTACTATACACTAATTTGTATATGAAAAAAAAATGTGAAATATAAAAATTTTTTTACACTGGGGTGCCTCTGACGGGGTGAGTCCACCCCAGTCTGTCTTCCCCTATATTTACTAAAAACTTTTGTCCTTAACGTTTTTTCGGATGGTTTCTGTTTCCTGCTACAAACAAAAGTGCATCATAGAAAAGCTCATTACCACCGCCTCGAGCACGGCGTCTCTTTATACGATCAGTCGCAGTGCATTTTAAATTATTGAGACTCTTCCGTTCAAGTTTATTAGACTAACGAAATTGTAAGAGTTAAGTTCTATTTATTTTTGTTATATCTTCTTCGTAAATAAAAAAAATTGAAAAATATTTTAAAATACCATCGCTCTAGGTCCCAGTCAGCTATTAACATCAAATTATTTGTTCATTTAATTTGATTTTGGCAGATACCTTTGGAGATACATATGTTTGCGTAAACGTTGCTTTCTTAATTTTTCGGGCCAATCTTTTTATTAGTATAAATTCTGGGATGGACACCAGACTATTCTGGGGTAGGCACGAAGCATCCAGCCCCCCATATTCCTAAATCCATGTATATATGCAAGTCCTGATTTATATTAAATTATATTCGTTATTATAAATTTAACGGTGCTTATTTGCTTATTACGGGCAATTCATGAAATTAATAGATGCCAGCCAACGTATGTTTACTTAATCATTTAAATACCATTGTTCTGCCAAATAACAAATCATATGTATCATCATTTTATTTTAATGTGACGCCACCTAGTTGTGACAGAGTCGTCACCGAAAAATTGGCAGGGAACATTGATAGCACTTACTTCCTTTGTCTGTCCTTTGATGAGCGGCTCTACTTACAAAAATCACACAAAACAAGGAAATCGCTTATTATTCAGACTATTAACTGCAACGGCCTGTCTCAATACCTATTAATAGCAATAGTTATATATATGTTAAGTTTAATATTGCGAAATAAGAGTCAAATGAACGTATCTACATTTTCTAAATTTTACAGGAGACCAAAAATACAACGCATAATTTGGTGATTCCTCAAACTTTTATACCACCTCTATTAAAAGAGGTAGTATGGGATATATTCCTCCCTCTATTAATATAAAATATTATTTATTTAAGAGGTGGTGAATATTCACATTTTTTTTTACATGGAATAAAAATTCGCTTTGCGACATTAGGCTTAGAGCAATTTGCAAATATTTATATATAATTCGTAAACGTTCGCAGAGCAATAAGCAATACCATTAAAATGTCGCAGTATTAAATTATAAAGTCCAATAATGGGAAGAGCAAGCGAGACTGGGAAAATTAAAATATGGATTCATATTATGATACATTTTAATAAATAAAGCACACAATGTCTTAATCTAGTAATTGGTATAAAAACAAGATATACGTATATTTTTAACAAGTAGGTAGAGTTCGAGAGGCTTAAGCTGCTTTGCACTTGTGTGGGTAATTATAAAAGTAGAGTCAGAAAGGAAGTTTTAAAAATGAAATCTTTAAAAAATCCAATATAAAAATAAAATTTAATATGAGAGGTGTGCTATCAAATACAAGAGGTGTATATGAACACTCACACAAATGGAATCCTCAGCTTAGACCTCGCGGACTGTAGGTATACCTACAGTAAATATGTTGTAATATGTTTTACAATAAACATTTCACCTCTAACTACGCAACATTTTTGAATTATTAAGTACTTCTTCCTATAATTCGTGACAATTTATTTAAACAATCAAAATTGTGATATAAAAATACAAATATATTTATTTATCAACCAATAACTACATCACTCAATATTAACAACAGAATATGTCAGACTCTAAGTAACTAT
Organism: Heliconius nattereri; assembly: GCA_013403645.1. Lineage (NCBI taxonomy): Eukaryota > Metazoa > Arthropoda > Insecta > Lepidoptera > Nymphalidae > Heliconius > Heliconius nattereri. The sequence goes on from JAAIXI010000202.1 coordinate 716,635, forward strand.
TATATAAAAAATTATTCACAGTTTATATAATAGGTATTGTTCTTACAACCAAACCGATTAATTATAATAATAATAATGAATAATTCAAAATTCATAAGATATGTTGTGCATTCACTGTATATTATAATTGTACTTTACATCTTATTATTACAACTATTTAATTTATAAAATATCAGATATTTAAAATGCGCGTATTCATTGTCGCATTTTCCAGGGTAACCTCTTAAAAATATACAAATTATATACTATTATATTGACTCATTATATAAAAATCTTTAAGTATTGTATATAATAACTATATAAAAATTACTGTGACTTTTAATAAAAACGAATTTTTGAAGTACACGTTTTATATTGTTAATATACACAAATATTGTATTTTTAAACTTAACAAATCACTGGAGTTGGTGGATAATACTTAATAAATACAAATAATCATTACAAAAGAAAATACTTAGAAAACAAATATATGACTTAAATATTATCAAAATGCACTCTTTTCATTAACTTAATATTATTATTGTCCACATAATTTTGTAATGCCAAGTAAATAAATTTATACTGCCTCTTGTTCTGCACCATGCCGTATCTCTGAGAACGAACCAGCTTCACAGTGTCGTGCACATCTATTTCACAGTTAAAACCTGAAAGAAAAACATTACAGTAATTTCATAGGAATATAATATTTGCCACATTTTTGTATTGACACAAAAATTTACACTACGTACTAATGTTAACTCGTTTATATATATAAAATATCTTTAAAAAACAATATTTTACGTATTAAGCACTGCTTTTGATATATTAAATCTAGAGAGAAATTATACAAAAAAGTCTTCCTGTAAATATAATTATATATAATACATATAATAACAAATATATTATAATATTAAGACTTTCGCTTCAACAATGTTAAACATAGAGATATACCTAAAAAAGTAATGTAACAGAGCTATAAAAGACATACAGACAAATATTAATTTTTATATATAAAGATTATCATTATATAAATATTAGCACACACAAAGTATTACAAAAAATAATTAAATACATCCATTAACAATACAAAACAATACACTTCGCTATTTTGCATATGATCTACGTAAATCTATATCTATATCTATACTTATAATAAATCTGTAGAAAAGTTAGTTAGTACATTGAAAATATTAAAAAAAAAATAGCCAGGGTGTTAAAGGATAACAGAATCCATTTCCAGCATTTTTGGAATTTTTGTCTGTTTGTCAGTTTATCTGTTTATGTGAACACGTATCACGTCAAAACACAACAAATTTAAGCAACTTTTATACACAAAAATTGTAAATAACTCAGAGTAGGTTTCAGTTTTTATTTCATTGTAATCGCTTCACTCTATCAAAAGATAAGTATTTAACGTTTTCAAGAAGTTTATATTTGAGATAGTAAAAATAGGTCTTTTTTAAAAAAAAGAAACACTCCCACTTACTTCCTAGATTGCCCCTGCGATACAGGCGACACAACAGTTTATTGATTATATTAGCGACTATAATAATAGATTACTTGGAACATACATAAATTTAATAATATATTAAAAAAAAGAAATATAGAAATAAGGAAATATAGAAATAAGGAAAGAAGGAAAGAAACAAACAAATAAATAAAATAATATAAACATAATAATAATATAATATATACATTGTATTTATGTTACTGTGTTATTGAAATCTTTAAGTGTGCTAAAGATGTGAGATATAAATTTAATAAATGATTTTAAGCAACTGTCGTTATTTATTAAGTTATGAGGGATAGGGGATTAGGGGGGGTTTCTATATTGTTTATGTGTTTATGTGTAAATCTGTTGACAACAAATGGTAAGTACTTACTAAGGAATCTTGATAATGAATAAAACATATCTCAACAAGTTATTATTTGTTAAGCATTAATTATTTCGGAAGACATATTATTAATTTTAAAACTTTTGGTCAGCTAGTACAAAATATATAAGAACTTTAACGCAAATATGTATCTCACCTGACATTTTAATTTTATCCAGGAGTAAGTCCAGAACTATAAACGTGCCAGTTCTGCCGACACCCGCAGAACAATGTACGCATAGAATGTTCTTAAATTAAAAAAAAAAAAAACAGTATATAAAATACCGAATAAATATCAGTAAAAAAAAATAGTTGTATAATTAAGGTAATTACCAAGAGGATATTGTGGGGCGGTGAGGCTTGTTACTGTAATCGCGACGGTTATTAGTTCGATCCTCACTGGGGATGATAGATACTACTATAGACGAAGTGCGTGAGTTCCGCCCGTTAGGCAAATATGGAATAAAGTTCGCTTTATTATACTATAGCAGGACTGCTATGCAAGAAAAACGTGAGATATAAAAATAAAAAACAGTTAAATATTTTCTTCTACTTTACTTATTCTAAGTAACTAGTACGCATACCTGTAGTGGCGGCAGATTTTCCTGGGATATCTGATACATTCTGCTGTTAATATCGTCTATGAAAGCGAGTACTCCATTTGGATCTGGAGGTGTGCCATGGTCTGGCCAACTCTACAATAGATATAGGGAAAATTGATACATACTTCTATAAGTATACATTTTGTTAGATGGTAAATGCAACGGTTGTAGGTTCGATTCCCACTCGTAGAAATTAGTTAATATTTTCATTTTTTTGGTCTGGGAACAATACAAAGTGCGGCGTAGAGCTCCGTTTCTCAATGTCAATGTCTTGAAAATTCAGTGGAGAGTGTGGAACGGAATGTCTTAACCCTGTGCTCCCTTTAATATTACCCTACCCGATAATATTTAGAATACAGCGTGAAGCAAAAAGTTATAATTTAATAACAGATATACTACATATATATATATATATATATATATATATATATATATTACACATATTATATATATATATATATATATATNCATATAATATATATATATATATATATATATATGCCCTAGACATAACAAAAATGAAAATTCAGATGCATGGCTCAAAGCTTGTCAAAATAAAACCAATTAAAATTTTTCAACGTTAAATAAATGGTATTTAATTAAATTAATTGTTATTCCTTTGGGGTATATCCTATCTATTGAAGAAAATATAACTAAAGAACTATTTATCTTTGGCTTTTTTGTAGGCTAGCTATTTTTTCTCTAGTTGAAATACTATTTCATACCTTATATTGATATTGATATATAGTTCTATTGAAAAACTTCTTTCTGACACATAGTTCGCGAATAATATAGTCTTCGTAACAAATCTCCGACACTGACTTTACTTTTAAATCACCATAGCATTCTTGTGTCCCTAAAAGCGGCCAGTATCGCTCACATTTTCTCTGAAATATTAAAAAGAAAGTCAATTAAGGCAGCTAAACCACATAATCTATATATAAAAAAAGGACTCTTGTCCTCACCGACTGAGGTAATCCCGCGCACAGCCGTAAGCGCTGATGGTAGAAACGTGACATTTGGACAGATTACTTTTGTAATCTGGACATCCACTAAGAAGGCATTTTGAAAAAAAATTGTATGGGAAAAAAAATCAATCGGCACCGATTTTTATAACATTGTAAATTCAAACTCTTAAAAATATTTGATTATACACGTGTTTCACGGTATAGAATTTAATCCCTTAGGGTACCAATTAGGGGTTGAAAGTTTTTTATGGAAAATTCCTTAAATCGCCACCGATTTTTATAAAATTTTAATCTTAGACTTTTAACAATACCTATATAATTGAACACGTGTTTCATGGTTTATTGGAATTGACACCCCTAAGAGTGCAAATAAGTAGGCGATACTGCGCGCGTCCGCTAGTGTTATAATATTTAAAACAATTAGATTAAAAATCATTTCTATATTTAGCGTTAGCACTTGTTAAGATAGCCAGTGTAAATGTATTTTAAAATTATACAAAATATGGTATGAAGGTATAAATAACATTGGGTTTTGACAATTCTTATGTCGCAAATCGAATAGTAATTGATATTACCTGTTACCCACTTATATATAATATGCATATTTTATTAAATAGCCTAGCCCACCCCTAGCTGCGTAGACTACAATCTCTATGTTTGGGATACTTACTTTCCCCTTTTCAATCTCATTTGTTATCATTGCGATGACTCTGACGTCCTCTTGCCACAACATATGCCAAAAGTTGTTTATAGTATTTGGTAGACAGCCTTGTGTTGCTATATATAACTTATCATTGGCTGGAAAACAATATACATCCGTTTATTATTATGAGACAGGCGCAGTGGCACAAGCGTAACTGTAAACGCGACGGCTGGGTTCTATTCCCAGTAGGACAAATGAATTACTATTTTGTAATATTTTCACAGCGTGAAGTTAAGTTTTTTAAAACGCCCTAAGTCGAAGAGTATACATTAATGTATACCAATAACATAAGCACTTACATGGTATGCGTATGCAATTACACAAGCGCGCACGCATCTATTTATGTACAAACAATATTGAACTTGTGTTATAAAAGTAATAAATAAGAAGCATATTTTTAAAATAAATATTATTATTTCTCAATATCTATCTATCTATCTTTATTTTTTTTAAATAATTTATTCAATAACTATAATAAGTTAATACTCACTTGTATTTTCATTTCCATTTACTTTATCAGCGGTTATAAATTTTTTGGCATCTCTGAGAGCGTCATCTGATAAAGATTTAGTGACTAATGGTAACGGCTGCTTAGGCTCGCTTCTTAAGATTAATGCTGAAATAATTTACGAAAGTTGTCACCGACACCAAAAATAACAGATTTTAAATAGAAAGTATCAATAAGTCTATTTTTTATTTTTATTTTTTTACTCTAATGAAATTAAAGTTGGTTTTTTTTTTCATTATTATTTCTTCTAAATACTATACGCTCATGAAATCGTTTGCGCTTGTGTCATTTAATTATATTTGTATATAATTCTTCTTATTTCTATCGCTCAGTAGTAAACGAAAAAAAAAAAGTTAAATAATTTCAATAATAAATTTAAATAATATACAGAAAATGTCACGACCAGTGCTATTTTGTGTAAGGACGTTTAATATTAAGACAATGAGATAGATGTACGACAATGAGATATAAACATACACGCAAATGGCTACGTGATAGAGCGAGCGTGGTCTAAACAAATTATTCAGATTCAATCCTTGTGTTCTATGAAGACCACGATATCATTAGTATGGCATAAGCGTTTGTCAAATGCTAAACACTATAAAGGTAATTTTCCTTTTATATTGCGCACAAAATAAAACAATAATATTTTCATGAGCTTAACAAGGTAATTTAACTAAGAAACAATGCCTACAGAATTCAGCGAAAAGCGGGAAACGGAAGTGTCTTGATAGGAACGGAGTGTCCTATTAAGTTCCCAATTTCCCTTTTGATAACATCAATATTTTTATGTGCACCTTATTAATAAAATACTTACAACTAACACTGTTGAGACTTTCATTTGATGATTGCACAGAACTAGAGGAATCCCGTAACCGGCTGCAACGGATATAGTTGGCATTTATATAATCAGATTCATTTCTTTTGTTTTCATAACGTAATATAACACGAGTTTGATCATCTGAAAATATAATAACAAAATAAATCAAATAAATCAGCTTCACGCTGTATTCCGCACACAACAGGGCAGTCAGAGAGAACCTAGTGTTAAAATAATCCGTTCCCCACATTGTACCGCATTCTGGAAGCATTGCGTGTTGCGTGTTGGGTTGAGCAGAACTGAACGCCGCGCAGAGCGAAGAAATGGAAATATAAACGTAACTAAATATTTCACCTCCTCGGGTGGTGATCAAACTCACAACCGTCGCGTTACATATATATATATATATGAAACTCAATCTCTCTATGCCCATCATGGAGAGATTGAGTTGTAGTAAATTTCATTATAATGTAATATATTGAATAGCTTACATGCCAATATATTACTATATCTGTTTTTATTCATGTTGTGCGCCTTCATCCCCTCACAGTTTGTGTAAATGTTCATGTCTTCTGTCATTTTGATTACTTGAAATTCGCCATCGAAACCAGAATTTTCTGTGACACGGACTTCGTCCATTTCCTGAAAAGATATTTTTATTGTAGATTCATAAAATACATAATTTAAGTTTTAATGTTTTACAGCATCTACACCTAATAAATAATATTATTATAGTAGTATTATATAACCTGTACTCTTTGTTGTATGTCCTTGGCTCGTAAACACGTCCCACTGACCGGTTGTAGAAGTCTTAGCACGTCGCCAGAGTTCTCAATCATAGGGTACAAACGTAAATGCTCTATCAGGCCTACCAAATCATCAAACTGTTCACCGCTGCCAATATTGTATTTATTATCCTGAAGCAAAAGAAATACATAGATTAGAGCTATTATTTGATTATTACTTTCTATTTTAAGCTTAATTCCCGCATACGCAAGGAGAACTTTTACGTATTAAGTGGCAGTAATCCACGCTATGTCTTGTCTTAGTAGAAAGAGGAAATGAAAATAAATTATTACCTTCAGTAGGATCGAACCTACAAACATTGCGTTTCCAGTCAGACGCTACCTTACTGCAATATAAAAATTTAAAAATGAAGCATCTTAATGATACGAAAACTATCATTTATAAATCGTGTGTATGATTAATTATACAATAATTAATAGATAGATGGACGTCGAGAAAACTATTTATTTCCCATATCTTGCCGCATAGCATGTGACTTAGATGTATACAGTACGTATATATTGTAACAACATAAAAACATAAATTTGCATTACATTATTAATTGTAAGGTAACAACGATACGGCAGTTATATTATTTATACTATATATATATATATATCTTTTAAAAGATGCCAAATACGATTCGTATAGGTATATAGTGTTACAAATAAGATCAAATTTTCTGAAATATGCTTTAATTTAGGCTTATTTTCCATGGGAGGCCTGGCATCCTATGGTCACTTGGAAAAGATCGACTGCACGAAATAAAGGCCGTCACTACCACAATATGACCTATCTATCTATCTATATAAACGTAAATATTTTTTCAGACAATAAAGAAATACCTACATTTTTAGGCGATCAGCATTCTATTCTGGAGTTGGGAATGGATCACCCAGCTGCCTCTGTTCCTATTCTAATGAATTAGATTTGCGTTCTTGCAGTAAAAAAAACTTAAGGTCGTTATCAGTTAAATAAAAGCTATTTTCCTAAATAAAAAGAAAAAATAAGCCCTATTGTTTGGATTTTTGTCAGTAATATGCAACTATTACACTAGATATATAAAATTAATTTTTATTTAGAATTAATCATAATAAATTATTATTCAAACATATTCATCATAGTTTCTTTTAAATATTTTCTGCAAACCTGAACATATCAATCAGTATTTTCGAATTTAATGAAGTATTTTAAATAATATGAAATAAATTAGCAACAAATAACATTTAACTGGCTTTTATCTACATTCCCATCTTATTACATTCAGAAAGTAAAAGGAAAAACATAGATAAACACAGATTGTTCTTATTCTTTTCTCAGAATAATCATTGTTTTATTTATTGAATATTTTCATCTGTGTTTTTTAAATACGTCATTGATTGCTTGCGGGTTAATTATTGTAAGATAATTACATCAACCGGATCACGCATCATTTTACATAAGATAGTTACCTACAGCTTTTTTAATAAACGTCTTATTGAGTACTATAAATTGACAACAAAGACAATGCCGTAGCGATTATAATTATTAAATATTATTTGAACAAATTTATGTAATGTTCGCATTATAAAATATACTCGTACTTATACTGTGTTTTAAACTTATTCTATTTCCTAGTTAATATGTACAAGCGCCTTTAACCTATAGACTTACTTAAGTTAAGTTATCTGATTCGTTTAGTTCAGTTCAAGTTCAGGTTCAAATGTAAACATAACCTAAGTTAGTTTACTAATGTATTTTAAAGATTTACCAATTTACCAATTTATACTTATATTTACCGATTTTTACGGACATTAAAATTAAGACTGTAGAAATTAATCTATTCTAAAACGAAATTTTAGTCTAATTGATTACATTCTATATTTGCAATTTGCAATTTGATAACAATGCTGTCTGTGACCTGTGTTTCCCGGATACACATTATTAATGTGACATTTATGACATTTATGATAGTCAGTGCTGCCAACCTCGGAAAGGCAAAAAACAGCATGTGGAACTTAAAAAAACAGTAGAAAACAGTAAAATACAAGAAATTCATTAAAAATAATACAAGTACTCTTATATTTATAAAGAAAATCAAATTAAAATGTAAATATCTAACCAAAATGATATAAATTTTATTAAAATAATTAGTTTTACCAACATTTTCAATTTCGAGGCTTTCGACGTTCACGTAGTAATTTTTTTATAGTAACGTACAAAAAAACTTAATCCTTATATTATTTCGTCTGTTTTTATGTCTCTCTAGACTGCCTATTTCAAGATCGAGTATCGGATATTTTAAGCTGAAAATAATATCAAATAACCAGATTTACGGTCTCTTTGAGCTCATAAAATGAAAAATCAACGCAATCTAAAATATAAAATACGAGCAATTATAGTTTTTGCTGCATTTTAAATTATAATTATTAAATAATAAATTTTATAATTATTAAATTTGACTAAAAGTGGAAATTTACAATACAAACGAAGGTATGAAATGAGTGCAAACTTATACATATTTGTCAACTTTAATAAGTAAAGCTCCTGTTGACCTACAATCATAATGATTTTTGCGCATTTCAAAATGTTTTAATGATATCTAAAATAAAAAGAAAAAAAAAATAAACAAGTGACTGTTTATTAGCTGTCATTGAAAAGAGACGTTGTTTTATTATACAAAAAACATCAGATATCGACACCTGGATATGGACACCACAAATATGGAGGACTAAAACAGAAAACAGGGATAAAAGCCAAAAAACAGTAGATCTACTGTTAAAACAATAGGATTGGCAACACTGCTGACAATTAACTATTCAAACCTTGCTATTAAGTATATGTAAAATATAATTGTAAAATATAGTATATGAACATATCTCATATAATTGCCAATTCAGTTGAATTATTATTTAAGTCTGTTATAACTGTACTTTACCAATTTAAATGGATATACAAGAAGAGAACAGGGGGGATAAAATAATACCATCAGCAAGAAGAAGCATCCACAGTCATGGCAGGATATATATTAGTAAATACGCTTGTACAATGGGGAAGTGTGGTATCGATGGATATAAAAGAAAACAACAAATTGTAGCGCCTTCTGCACGGGAGCATGGTGTTAATGACGTTGATAATGTAATGGGTCGCCCATCCAGTCCTTTACAAATTCCTAAAAACAACATCATATGTAGAAAAAATTCTGTAGATAGTACAGGAATAAATTATGACAGTGATGATGAAGCAGATGATGATGTGGAATTATATACTACTGCTTTAAATGAAGAACATAATATCAAAGCATCAAAACAATCTTTAAATACACCACAAAGAAGTGAACCAATGAAAACTCAAAGGAATAAATCATTTCATATTCAAGTTATAATGACTTTTTTAGTTATAAGTTTTGCAACCTTAATTTATAATGATTACCCATATGCGGTGTCATCAACTGATGTTAATAAAATTTATGATAAGTCAAAATTCTACCACAATGTAAAATATAAAATTAAATATACTTCTTTAATGCAAGTAAAAACTGGGGTTGCAACTATATATGAAAATCAAAATGCTGGGTCATTCATTTTTACATATAATAGTGAGAGTAACCATGTCATATTTAACAGTTTTGTGGAAGGCTTAGCAGCAACTACATCTAAATATTTAGGAAATGAAAGTAAAGAAGAAGACCGGAGTAATGCTTGTTAAAGATCTATATAATAGTTCTTCTCATCTTGCTATGGCATTTCATTATTATTGTGATGAATATAATCCACTGGTAAAGAAAAGTGCCATTTTCTTCACTTTGAAGCTGTCAAATTGTTCTCAGCAAAATTCGAGATCCTCGTATGATTATATAGAGAAAGCTAGATGCAATCAACTAGAAAACTGTCGATAATTTCGGCTGAACATTTTTTCTTGAATCAGGCATAAATCGCTCTCAAGTCTCTCAAGATAGATCTTGAGATGCCGTTTTCATTTTTAGATATATAATTTATGAACGAAAACGACAGCTTTGCTTTGCCACATCAAAGAAATGAAGATATAAATTTAAATAAATATCCTCGAATGGCGATCGAATCCACCACCAGTAACTGTAAACACAGTCATTGTTAGATACATACTTTAATACTGCTATGGCAGCGTAAGCAGCAATTATAGTAAAAAAGATGGTTTCATGATTTCACAAGGCCTACCTACATTCAAAGTAGACTTAGCCTAGCACCTTAGTAAATATTGAATTTAATAATAATCTACTTGGTTTCCTCTGCCCTACCCTATGGTTCAGTGATCAACACCGCGATCGTGTAACATCAGCCATCAACAGTTCACCATGTCTAAGGGGGCTCAGGTGTCACAGTGAAAGACACACACTCGCGCTCGCGTTTCAAAGGGGCGGCAGATCAAAGCCGGCGTCGCTCCCCGTCGTAGATGGAACGCACGTGGCGTCTTATGAAGGGGTGACGTAATTGGACTTACTCGATTTTCTCCCAATTAACTTTAAATAGAGTATAAATTTTATACAGTATATGCTTTATAAATTATTTGTTATTATTAATATTTTAAGTTATTATTAATAAAAAATATTATTAATTATTGCATGTAAGATAGAAGGAATCGATGATGAATTGTTTTAACTAACATGCTTACAAGCTAACTTAATTACACCGTTCTAGTAAAAATTCAATTGCGGCGTTTAGTTCCACAACTCCACACGCAATTCCTTCCTTTCCTCCTCCCTCCCTATCCGGCTGCATGCTGAATTTTTAAAAAAAAAAAAAAAATTCAGATAACCTAAGATAATAGAATACAATGAGAATACAACTATAGGTGTGAATGTCTCAATTTAAGTTAAGCGCAGCTGCTGACAACAAAGAACTTTTTGTTACTCTTTTTACTTAATAAAAGATGTGTTAAACGTTGCCTCACGGTATTCCGTTAGCAGGACGATAATTGGATGGCGTTTGAAAAATGTATGAATACAACTGAAATTGCTAAAATAGATAATTATAAAATACATTAACTGCAGGTATCTAAAAAGTGTTTCTTATATTTATTAGGTTACAATTCATATAATTGTATGCTACTTTTTACGTTTCTGTTAATTACTTCCACATTTTTATATAAAGCGATGTCAATATCCAATAAATGTTGCTACAAGACTAATATTTACGATATTCCGAGAAATTCATAGAGATTTTAGCTAAATTCACAAAGGGAGACCCGTTTAGTACAGCCTTGATCAGACTAACAACTAACAATCAGTCAGCGATAATACCTCCATGTGGTAAATTAAGGATTATTTCAGTTAAGCCAGTTGACACTGTAGATTAGAATTTAGGTAATAAGTTGCGAACGTACAAGTTATAATTTAATCAATAAAGACAAGACTACGCATAGCAGATTTTAGTTTTAGTTTTAAATTAATAAAATAACAGTTAATTATTAAAAAACTAACGTTTAAACAGCACCCATGGTGTATACTGGTAGATAAACTAGCGATTATAACGATAATTGTTCAGGATCGGGATCGAATCCACTATCGCTGAATTAATTTTCAAATTATAACAGCTAGACCAACAAACCCGGTAAAAACAAAGTAGAGACATAAATTCACGCACATGAACTGTAAAAGCTTATATTAGCTCCAATCCAAGTACTCATTTTAAATTAAATACCTATTGTGTTTTAGTAGGTACTTTCATACTATAAAAATCTCCATGAAAATCACAATGGATTAAAGGAAGTAATCTGAAAACGACTAAATATAGTTAATAACTTTTTTATAGAGAAATTATTAACCATATTTAATTAACAATTTATTTGTTTAGTTAATATCTATCTATATGTATTAATTTAGGATTACATGGGATTCTCTCATGAAATCATAAAATTCAAATAAAAAAAAAATTAAAATGTATCTACAAATGACTGAGAGATCTGTGGACACGAAAAACATAAAAATGGAGAAATTATGTTTGTTAATTATAGACCTTCCTTTTTACTTATAAACCCACCTTTTCAAAAAAAAGCCAGCTAAAAACTGCATATTTATCTCTGTTACACTTATTTATTATTATATTTATTTATAAATTTGTATAAATTAACTCATTGGCTTTTTATATCAGTTATTATTCCATTCAGTTAAAAATGTTCATTCATGTTGTTAAAAAATAACATAATTAAAGATATTTATATCTTGTACCGCTGAAGTGAAAACAAGTTAGCTCGAGGTTTGCACGTTAAATAAACCAATAAAATTATATAGCGTGTTTTTAATACACGTTTTCATTATTTCTCGAATATTTATTTTTCCTTTTATAGCACACTTAAGTTGAAGTTATTCGATTATAAACTCAATCTCTGTTTATATTAGTAATATAATTAACTATTTGGTGCACAGCAGAAGCTCCTGTTAAATTATGATAAAATATTATTATTATGCTCGTTTTTTTTTAGCTTCACGCCGTATCCCGCTCACAGCAGGATAGGCAGCCAACGTAGTGTTAAGACACTCCGTACCCTATTTTGCGGCCATTTTGCCTTGACACCAACACGAAGGAATTAAAATATTCAATATTTCCAATACCTTCAATGGGGATGGAACCCACAACCAGTCGCGTTTACAGTCACACTGTGGGCCGCTGCGCCACGACTGGCCTCATGGTGTTATTTAGAATTATTTTCATTAAATTTGATTTATTTATTCATTCTCCTTGTGAATTTCGTCGTTAAAACTTTTAAAACTGAACTACGAAATCGTTATAGATTATATTATGAGAAGAAATTTTTAATGTATTTTGTAATTTCGAAGTAACGGTAGTATAATAAGGAAACAGCAAAAATTGTGTATTGTTGATTTTTTTTTTGCAACACTGTAAATTTATTTTTTCTTTGTGAAAATCACTGTACAGACATTTTTTTTATTTTTAGTACACACTATTATATTCATTAATCAATATTGCCAGAATCCCAGTAATACTTAGTTATTCTTTTATTTCTCCCAGTTATTCTTTATTGTTAGATAGCTTATAGAACAATTTGAAATACATTTGTAAAGTGTCTTGGCACTATGTTCACACTGTTAATGTATATTAAGCAGAGAGAACTAGAGCTAGAGCTAAGACACTGCGTTCCCCACGCCCCACTAAATCAACGCCATGCTTCGTTTCATTACTAGAATGAGTAAATGAAAATAACTCTATCCCCCGATTCAGAATCGACCCAACAACCGTCACGTTCACATCAGATGCTGTCCCACCACGACGCTAAGTGTTTTGTATAAAACTAATAATAATCTCTCCGGTTAAAAATATAAAAAATAATAAAAAGAAACACTCACTTCTTATGAATTGCAACATCCAGATTCTATTCGAAAGCATTTATTTATAAGAGATTGGTTGTTACTTTCATCACTGATGACTATATCTTCATCAAACACCTCGTTTCACGGGCCGGTATTACGGTGATCATTTCATTTTTATGATGAACTAAACACCACCTGCGCGCTTCAGTAATAAACATAGTTCGCGAACCGATTGTTAGCTGCATCCGTCCAAGCCCTTTTTTATAACGTTTTTAAATTTTTAAACTAATAACTATTGTAAGATTTGACTTGCAATAAACACTTATTATACTTATTGTTTTTGCTTGTTTAGTATAGTAAACATATTATGATATTTTTTTTGTGTTTATTGCGAACATTCTAACGATTCTGAGGCGTCAGGACGAAAGTTTCCATAAACCATCCAAATTTTGTTATATCGCCCTGATATTTGGCATTCGTGTCTTCCTTGTTATTATAATAGTCTTAATTTTGACATAAGTTTCTTAAATTTCAACTTTGAAAATTTTTCTTATAAAATTTTCATACTAAATTTTTTGGCTATATTTTTGATTTATTTCCGATTTGTCGCGTAGGGTCGAGTTGGCTCTGCGTCTTTATGTAATTATTTTTAAGATTCGTCTAAGTTTTGTGCAATTTAGCGCGAAAATCTCAAAATTTTGACGATTTTTGGGGTTTTTCGGTGATTAAACGCCAAATCCCCCTCCCCCCCGGACAAAACATATATCAGATCGTAGGCCTTCACGAGCCCGATCCAACGAAAACAAAATTATTTAAATCCGTTGGATAGGTTTTGAGTTTTTGGACCTCCTGCCCACCCTTTACTCACAAGGCAGGTAGAGAGTGATCCTTTGTGAGGGAAATTTTGTCTTCGGATATTTTTTATTTTTTGTCTGAATTTCGTCGGAAAATGGGCAACGGAGTGTCTTAACACTAAATTCCTCTGCCTACCCTGCTGCGTGCGGGTCAATCATCACGCAATGCTTCTAGAACTCGTCGGCAGCATAAAGCTAAAATAAACTCTGAATAAAAGATACGCTTGTTTATTTGACACTAATAGCTGTTTTTGCCCTTAAAGGCCTTTAATAAATAAAAAGCAGTTTTTCTTTACACACGTATTATATTATTGTAAGTTATTTAAAGCTTTATTTAAATTCATGTTTATTTCATGTTATTCTTACTAGAAACAAATGTTACAGTATACATCGATTGTATTTATTTTAAATCATTCATTAAAAACATATAAAATTATCTTTGCATTTTAAAACTCACTAGATATTTTGTTGCATTAAATAAATGAGAATATATCATTTAAATGCAAATTAAAACGTAATCAACCGTTCGGAGCTGAGGTAATGGAAATATTTCAACAAACTATTATAAAATTGCCACTTTTGGAATGTAATTGAAAAGAGAACCACTCTCTTTATATCGAAAAACATTTACGTGTTTCGGTATATTTCAATAATAAATTTATTTGTAAGTATATTTTGCTCAACGCTTTTAAATCATCTACTTTTATGGATTTGTACCTGAAAAGAAAGAAAAGCAACCATTATAGAGTTACCTATATAATATATATGTCACTTTAGTGTCCATCTGTCTGTCCATAGACGTATATAGCTCTTAAGATCTAGTAAAATCCAAGTCAAAGTTGAGAGTAGTTCAAAACAGTTGAATGAGGGTCCAAAAAGACGACGAGTCGATACGAGAAAAGATAAGTTATTGCTAGATATAAATATAGATTTATTTATTATATACTTATATATTATAGAGAGATAAGAGAACTTCCAATACTCCTAAACAATATGTTTTCTAAATATGTTACAATGTAAATATTTTCTTTAGAGTTGTATCAAGCATCAAATGTTCCAGATTTTTATTTTTATGTATTAAAGGAAATTACCCTTCATGTAGAGTAACTTTTTAAAGTGCCACTTACGTATGCTTATTTTATTTTTTAGCTTCATGCTGTATGCCGCACATAGCAAGGTAGGCAAAAACAACCTGGGAATCTAGTGTGTACACACTCCGTTCCCATTAAGACACTTCCGTTCCCCACTTTCCTACGCATTCTAAAGGCACGGCGTGTGGAGTAACGGAACTCAAAACTGCAATACACCCCGTTACCAAAGCAAAGAAATGAAAATATTAAAATATTTAATTTCCCGAATGGAATACAATAATAGTATTTGATAAAGTGATAATTATAGGTATAATGCTACTGATAAAATTGATTAGTATCTATTAATTTAGTAAATAATTAGAACTACATTTAAATACAGTGTTGTTAATCTATACTAATACTAATATAATAAAGCGAAAGAGTTTGTTTGTTTGTTTGTTGGTTTGGACGCTAAGATCTCTGCATCTTCTGGTCCGATTTACTTTGTTTTGGTTTTGTATGAAAGCTGCATTCTTCAGAAGTGCTATAGGCTATATAACATTACATTACACATATATACGAATATATTAAAATACTTTCTAATTTGACATACAATTTATTTTGCCATGTAAATAACAACCGTCGTTGCTAAGCAACGGTTTGCAAAGTTTGTTTGTTGTTTTAAGGAAACGCACCCAAAATGAACTTATATTTTGATATTCATCCTTATGAAATAAATATAAAATAGTCACTCTTCACATTTTATCTAGATTGAAATTATAGTTTACTGTATAACATTCTAATAAATAATTAAGGAGATGTCACTGATTCGAAATGACCTAGCCTTCGGGCGGCATAGTATGAGTATGACCGACACGAACGGGCAGATGAAGATGACGGTTTTATAAATTTTCATACATTTGCGAACTTTATTTGCTGTTCATATTTAATTTAAACTACACTTTGGTTCTCTTCTTATTTTATTTGCTATTGCTTGCAACAATTATCTTATTTTATGTAGAAAAATGTTTAGTTATATCATAGAGTCGATATCTACGAGTATGTACGCACGCACGTAGAACATTAGTTACTTTTATTTCTATTGTTGTTTCATTTGAATAACTCAGATATTTTTTCTAATAATATGTATCTACTTGTTATTCTTTTTGATTATTTAAGCTTATATTTTCTTACAAATTCTATTGAAAACTGAAAATACTTTCATAAATATATTTAATAAATATTCTTATAGTTCAAGCAGCCGTAGCGTCAGGGTCCACTAGTTACATATAAATGAATTGAAATCTAATCCGTCGTGGATCAGCGGCAAGGCTGTTGTAAGTTTGATTCTCGTTTGCGAGAATGAATTATTCAATTATTGCATTTCCTCGCTCTGGTAATAAGACAAAGCGCCACACAACGTGCAATGTCTCAAAAATTCGATAGAAAATGCGAGGATGCTGACTCTGTCTTCTCGTTTTAATCCGCTCAAATCCTCTAAGATAATAATTAAAATAATATATTTGGAAAGCGTTATTATTTACTTATAATCTATAGGAAACGTACACCGTTTCTAATGTATTCATTGTAGGACTTAAGTATTATTCAGTATTAATCAAAATAGCTTCGTATATTATTAATAAATGAAGGCGTATATCGTTTGCAGGTGACTTCCATACAAATTTTCATTCTCTATTTCCCTTTCCTTCAATCCATACTTTCGCGATAAAAGATAACTTATGCGTGAAAGCGTACCAGATAGATAGACAGACAACTCTAGCAGTTATAAATCAGCTTCACGCTGTATCCCGCACACAGTAGGATATACAGAGAGAACTTAGTGTTAAGACACTCTGTTCCTCATTTCCCGCCGCCGCACTTTGCCTTTACACCAGAGCGAAGAAATGAAAATGGGAATCGAACCCACGACCTGTTTTACAGTCACCGGCCACAAAAACAAGTATAAAACATATAAAATATATTTCCAAAGGAATTTATTCTCAAGCAATTTAGGTGAGTAGGTAATATATGAAGGAGTATTTATTTACGTCATAAAACATATAACGTCTCTTTACGACCCGCCGGCGCTTGGCCTATAATCAACGATTTATTACTGTTAACTCTATCAAATTCGAGCGCATGTCTTTATTTACTACCTCGTGAGAAAAATGACCCAACTCTTCCCAGAAATGTTACCTTTTAATTTCGAAATAAAGACAGATCCTACGAGTTTTATTGAAGGACTATTGGACCTCGTATTCATCCTTTTTTTTTCTGGTACTCCAAAATGAGAGGTCGTTTCAAGTGTTGTATTTTTTCTAGTGTTTTTAGTAAACGGTATCGGTGCCTTTGTGCTGTACGTTTACGGTAGCGTTAGAAAAATAGTACCTTTTTAAATTACACATCCAGTTGTTATTGTAGGATAGGTCGCTACACCAGTACCTACAAATTGTCGATCTGAATTACATGTTACAAAAGTCTTCTGTCATATAAAAACAAATTTATGAAAGAACCACTCACTGATGCAAATGAATCTAGGAACTCAACGTTTTGCTTGAACTACCCCAAAGTGGGACTCGAACTGTCTGTAACATATTATCAAACAAATAAGTTTTAGCGGCGTCGTGATTAATGATAGGGATCTCTCGCGCTTTTAATTATTGTAAAATAATTATTTAGTTTCATTAACATTCATTCATTGAGGCCAGTCGTGGTGCAGGGGCTCAAGGTGTGCCTGTAAGCGCGACAGGTAGCAGCTTCGATTCCTATTCGAGGAAATGAAATATTTAATATTTTCATTTTTTTCGCTCGCTGTCAAGGCAAGGTGCGGCGTTGTGTTTCGCCACATAACACGCTCGATCGAAAGTCAAAAATACCTATGTTTTAAGTAACATTTAACTTATATGATTTTAATTCTATTATTTATATCTAATTTGACTCAAGACAGGTATATAAGAAGTAACATAAACAACACACAAATGCAATAACTGTTGAAGGGAACTGTTAACCAGCATTTTATATTAAGTTTTATTTGTTATCTCTATATATAGAATATTAACAAAAACAAATAATATTTGGCTGAAATTATAATATAATATGTTTTCTTAATAAGTCGCTTAAGTAAAAATTTAAAGTATTATATTTAAATCTTATTAGGAAAAAAAAATATGCTATAATATGATATTAAAAACAGGGGAAAAGTATATATTAATGCGACGTGGCGCAGTGGGTAAGCCGGTGACTGTAAGCTTGATGATTGTGGATTCGATCCCCACTTTGAGGAGTTATATTATTTTCATGGACTCTTGTAAGACGAAGCTTATTTCTTTTTTTCTTTGATATTGGGAAACGGTGAGTACTCTGCTATATGTATGCAAGAGAGTGTAGATATCTACTTATCTTATTTACAGTAAAGAATGTTTTGTAAAAAGTATAAATTGGTTTGGCATGGGTTCCGCCAAACTACTTCAAATTCTCGAAAAATTCCTGAGAGTAGAGAACAGAGTGTCCCAACACTAAGTTCCCCCTGCTGACTCTGCAGCAGCGAGATGCTAAAAACTCCAACTAATCTACACTCCAATATAATAAATAGCTAAATACAATTAATTATTCAATCCTCCAATATATATATTTTTAAATAAATTTTCCAAAACAAAAAATAACTCAATTGCATAATAAAACAATGGTATTTATTTGGCAGTGTATTCATTTAGCGTCGGCGGGCCATTCATCAGGCTCTAAACACACACGGTCGGGCCCGGGTTCGATTCCAATAGTTATGCAAATAGCGATGGAGGATGTAATGAGTGGCCGGCAGTTATTTAGAACTGCCTCGTAAGTCAAGCTCTGGTTGGAGATTGAAGTCCGCGCAGACCAATCTATAGAGTCGCACTGTATTTCTTTGCGAGTTTAAAATATCGTTCAATTCAATTGTAACTATTATACAATTATAAGGATTATATGGTGCTTTTTATAATATGTAACTGCAATTTAGAATATTAGCAATGAAATTAATATATTTTTTTGGAATTAAAATTATCTATTTGTTTTACTATATCTCAATATTCTAAATAGTAATAGACTAATTGTCTAAAGCAATATTATAAAATATTAACGTCACAGATATAAATAACTTAGCAAAGTTTATCAAATATAAATAAGTCGAATGCGACTCCTCAGATTCCGCAGTGACCTCATCTCACACCTTGGCCGAACACAAAATTAATAACATGTTGATTTTTAATTTTTGTTCTGCTCTTGCACTTATTATTATTTAAAGTGAATTTCGAGACATTATTTATTACTATTTATATAACATATGTTGATCATTTTTCAATGTTTCCACACAATTAACACTTCATTTCACTGTTAATATCTTTTTGGATTTGTTTCTCTCGTTTGTGCTGTGCCGGGCACAAGCCTACAGTGCAACGCACCGATAAATAACTATATATCGAGGGTTATGTGTAAATTGTGGCAACAATACGAATACTTTGCTTATTTATAGCATTAAAATTAATTTTATGATACAAGTTTCAACCAAAACCAACTGTATCACAAGTTGAAGTTAACTAATTCTATATATGTAACAGCACAGTTTCAACTTAAATTAAAGCAATATTGACAAGTGTCATATATTCTCAAGGTTCACAGGGAACTTATTTATTGACTTGAGGGGAACTTACTTATCTATTATTTATTTTATTCCAAATATACCAAAAATGCAATTAAAATAAACCTTAGAAGCTTAAAGTATATTCATACAATAAATACACTTGGGAAAGATTTAAAAGAATATGATTACGATTCCCACTCTAGGGAGTTGATTATTTTCATGTCTTCGCCGTGGCAAGAGGATGAGTTGAGGACGAGCAATATCTAGAAAATTAGGCACTAAAAGAAAAATATATAAAAAATCAAATAGTAATTAATTTCTTACAAGTTAAAGTTATATTTTTTACTAGAATTCTATAGTAGCAGAGGTAGAAGTGAGCTCGAGTGGTTCCGTCAGTAGAAATACCGGTCGTTTATGAGCGAACAATTATATTGTTTTTTACTGTTGGGCCGGCGGTTGATTGTCGGTTGGTAAGCGGCGATCCGATCGGTTTTTGTTACGCTGTAAAATTTGATTGTTTGCCTTTTAATTGCTTTACTGTAGTGCTGTGTTTTGATTTTGAATACGGTTTTCATAGCATACGCCACACCACCATAGCCAAGCAACGCGTATGCCTACATAACTATTCATACATTTTATTGGGATATTTTCGGTGTTTTTATTTATTTTTCTAATTGCTAACTTTTCCTGAATAATATTGGTCAATAAATTCTGGTGGTGGTGGTATCCCGCAATACAGCTGTGTAGGCAGAGGAAACCTAGTGTTAAAACAGGACAGACATTCCACACTTTCCGCCGAATTTTTCGAGGCATTGCGTGTTGAGTGGTGCAACTCAACACTGGGTGCAACTGTGGTGCAACTCAGTGGTGCAACTCAACACTTATCTTGGTGCCAGAGCCAAGATATGTACCACAACGGCCTCTTTTTTAGGATTTCATAACTCAAAAGGGAAAAACGGAACTATTATAGGATCACTGCTGGTCGTCTCTCAAGACTATTTACCTCGAGGTCACGTGGAGATATCAAGCTAAAATTAATATCAAATATCGGTGTAAGGTCCCTCAGAACACAGAAACAATTAAGCTTCTATGTCAACACAAACAAACGAAAGGGTATTTATGCAGCGTTTTAATGCATTATGTACAAAATTTCTGATTTCGAGAAGTGTGCTACAGGTTCTCCTTTACGGGACTTCCCTTGGACCACAGTTATGAAATTTTACATGAACTAAGAAATTACAGAACTAGTGCAGGAACAATTCCAAAAAGTGAAAATGTATATTTATATTTTACTAATATAATAAAGCGGAAGAGTTTGTTTGTTTGTTTGTTTGAGCGCTAAGATCCCTGGATCTACTGGTCCGATTTACTATGTTTTTGTTTTGTATGAAAGCTGCATTCTTCAGAAGTGCTATAGGCTATATAACATTACATTACACATATGTACTAATAAATCGAAATACTTTCTAATTTGACATGCAATTTATTCTGCCATGTTAATAACAACCGTCGTTGCTAAGCAACGGTTTTGCAAAGTTTCTTTGTGGTTTTAAGAAAACGTCACCCAAAATGAACTTATATTGTGATGGATGAATTCCTTATAAAAATAAATATAAAAGTCACTTTTAGCATTTCATCGAGATTGAAATTATAGTTTACTGTATAACATTCTAATCAATAATTAAGGGCGACAATTTTTAGACAATTATTGATTGCCTTCGGGCGACATAGTATGACCTATGCGCACGGGCAGATGATGTTGACGGTTTTGTAAGTTTTCATACATTTTCAGTTATTTCATAGAGTCGATATCTACGAGTATGTACGCACGCACGGAAAACTTTAGGTACTTTTTCTAATATAAAAAAAAATCTTTTAGTTACTCTTACTTCTTTTGTTGGTTCATTTCAATAACTCAGATATTTTTTTCTAATAATATGTCTCTACGTTTTATTCTTTATGATTATTTAAGCTTATATTTTCTTATTAATTCTGTTGATAACTGAAAATAATTTCATTAATATATTTAATAAATATTCTTATATTTCAAGCAGGCGTAGCCGCGTCCGGGTCCACTAGTTACAAATAAACACTATTACACACTTATAATTCCAGTGCATTTCATATAAAAAGAGCCAGCAAACTTAAGTTAAATAAGTTGTATAAGTTGTAGTTCCTGTTGACCTACAATCCTGAAATTGGTACGGAACCTTTGATGGACAAAAGCCAAAGTGGCGGGCAACGGCTGGATGCGAAGAGCTGAAGATCGAACCCAGTGGCGTAACATAGGCCTGCTATCGACGTAGCAGGCCCATGGCCGCTATAAGCAGTGGACGAGGACAGGTTGATGATGATGATGATGATGATGAAACAGCCAAAGTGGAAATGAAAATCACGACATACAATATATAATTTAGCGTTCTGTTTTGGAATGTCAATTTAAAAAACACCAACTGAAAAATTGTTATTTGTGATACGAGTATTTCGTTGTTCTCACAAAGCGATGCATTCCTAGGTTGTGCCAATTATACGTATTAGTGCACCATGTACAATACCTATATGAATTTATATATACAGGGTGTAACACAATCGACGGATCAACAGTACTTTATAGGTGGGGGGAGGGCTCATCCCAATGTATGTAAGCCAATATTCTGTGGAGCGGCAGATATTTGAGAATTTGTGATTTTTTGGAAAATCTCGCATTCTCGAAGAAAATTGGCAGATACAGCCCGACTTGAGTTTGCGCTCGTGATTTTTGATGAGGCGTTTTATATAATGTAACCATCGGCTTATAAATCTAGCTAAGCCGTGAATTGGCTAACGCACTTGGATGGAGATTGATATTAACTTTTACACGCTGTGGAAAGAATATTTTACAAGTTCCATTGAGTCTTTGCGTGCTGAGTGGCGGGATACAACGCCGAGTTTTTGCGAGTGAAAAAATGAAAATATTAATAAATAATTATTATTTTCCCTGTGAGGATCGAACCCAAAACCAATGCGTTGCAATGACACTCCTATGCCCCTAAGCCACAATGGCATCTATTATTTTACAAAACTATTTTTACATTTTCAATGAGCTTGCACCATTTAAACATTTAATTAAATGTTCTGTCTGGTGGCGCCTGAGGGCACCCAAATCGGCTTAATACAATTATTAATAGAACAACGTACAAAGTTATATGTATTCATGTTTACAAATATCTACGTCAGAGGCCAGTCTTAGTGTAGAGGAACAAGCGTGCGAATGTAAACGCGACAGGCTGTGGGATCGATTTCCACTCGAGGAATATATATTTTTTGTATTATTTCTCTCTCTCTCAGCCCGCAATTTCTCCAGAATGTGAAGTGTTTTATTGGGTACGGAATATCTTAACACTAGTTTCCCAAATGCATTCTGTGTACCCTGGTATGTGCGGAATTGTTTTAACTGTGTCTAATTTATACTTATTACCAATTTTCAGTTCAGTTAGGTAGGAGTTGGGCATAAATCGTTTACCCAATACCTAACTATGACCATAACTATTTACATATCAACCTTAATTTACCTGCAGGTATTGTCAGAATTATGAACTAAGAACCTTTCTTTTTTTTTAAGGCTCTATTCCCTATTTTATATAGCTTGTCTGTTATTTACCTACGTTACAAATTAGCTGGTCTATATTTTTTCTCTCTCCCTCTCGTATATATATATTTAATACATAATCACATTTAAAACTTATTTCAAATATAATATCCATTATTTATAACTAGGTACTAAACTTATATATTATTACATCAATTCTAAAAGGAAATTATACAACGATGAAATGAAAACTATAAAGCGGCGCAAAAGTACCCAGGTTCTGTCGAAACCGTATCGAATACGGTATAGTAAAATAACATAAAATATTATTTATGATTTACGAGCAAATTGTAAATCTAGTACTAATAATTATTATTGGATAACTAAAATAAATATTACCTGCCTTGATTTAGACTTAAAATGGAACTGCTATAGTATAAAGGGGCTTTTATGGCGGACGCTAAGTGTCAGGCACCGTGTGATTTCTTTTTTATTGCTTACTATTGCTTGATTTATTTTGCTTGAAATTATACAACAGCAAGTCTAGTCTCAAAGGCATCATTTATGATCGATTATAAATTGTTATTTAGATTCGCTGTAAACATTTATATTAGTAATTGAGCTGGATATGTCCCTGTGAGTCCTGACCCTTGTAGAATATATTTAAGTTTTATTTATGGATATATTAGGATTTCAATTAATAGTATATTCGGCGATCTTTCTAACCGTATAGCCGAACATAAGGGAAAAGTATTCAGCTGGTGTATCGAGGCAAAATTTATGATAATATTTTAAGAAAAACCCGGTTAAGTGCGAGTTGCAGGATTCCGTAAACATGTTATAACTAGTGGTACGAACCTGACCTCAAAATCTGCGTAGTGTTCACATGTTGAGCGAAGCGAGAAATGAATTTTTGAATTTTTAGAACGTTTGGGAGCTTATTGGTGACAAAGAATGTAAAAAGTCTCCAGTAGAGCGCTCTGCTCGCCTCGCTCAAATATCGGTCAATAGGAAGCATGCCAATTTATACAAGACAATATCAAAAGGGCGTACTGTATTTTTTGTACTTAATTACATTAAGTACAAATATATGTTATTAATAGTTTTTTTCATACACCTGTAAATTTATCATTATTTCAATGTTTTCTTTATTTTTACTGTTATTCTTAGTTCTTGTCAAATTACTTGATTCTAGATCATCGGGAAGTACCCTGTAGGTTTTGATTATATTTCTAACAACAAAATATAGTTTCCTAGTTCAATATTCAATATCAACCCACATATTACTTCTTCTTCCTCCTGGCATTAATCCCGACAAAGTGTTAAGGTAAAACGAAACTAAAAGCCTACTAAAATTTAATTTAGGCGTGGTTTAAAAATTATAGCGATAAATTATATTTTTACTGTAATAGAGAACTAGTATAATAATTAAAAATAATAGTAACCGAGTATGCCATGTTCACATGCATTTTGTACCTTGGCGTTGTCGTGACATTTTATGTGTTTGCTCTCCTATAAGTGGTGTACAAAAACTGCAGTTTCATATACTTACAAATTAAAAATGACAAACAGGAATTAGATATGTAAAAGTATCATCATCCGTAAGTAAGTAGTGTATTTATTTAAATACTAGAAGAAGTGGAAACTCCGTTCCCATTCTTATTCTCTCTGTAGGTTCCTAGGCTACCTTTGTTTTTCCTACTATGTGCAGGATACAGCGAGAAGCTTAAAAACCAACTGTCTAATAAACTACTTCTTTTACTTCTCATGCAAAATCCCGTACGTTATTACATCGCCATCAAAAGAGCTTTTATGCAATTCGTTGAATATATTTAAAAAAATCGCAATACGTATATATATAATATGTATGTATATGTATTCTGATATAATATTTATTTTTAACTAATTAACAAGTAATCATATTATTATTTTTCAATGGTTGCAAATCGTTTTTAGGATTCCGTATCACAAAAGAAATAAACAGAACAGAATTTTCCCAAGACCTTGTGTAGGTATTAAGCTAAAGTTAATATTAAATATCCAGGCCGAGTCCCTTGGTCTTCTAATCTCAAAATACCTTAAAAGTACCTTTCGATTGCGATACAAATTGATTGCATACGTGCGTATGCAATAACGCCAACCGTCCCGTTACCAGTTGATCTACAATCTTGAAATTAGTACGGAACCAACTATCAAATTTTATTAAAATCGGTTCAGTGGTTAAGGCGTGAAAGCGTAACAGACAGACAGACAGAGTTACTTTGGCATTTATAATATAACTGAGGATAAACGTTTTTTGTTATCAGGCTAAGCAAGTGCGGCTTTGGGTGTTGCCATTATTTTAAATATAAATTTCTCAAATTGTGAAAGCTAAACTAAATGCATGTAATTTGTAATTCCTGTTGACATTTAGCTAAAAATATTTTTTTCTCGCCTTTTTTAAATTAATTTTTGCGGGCATATAAATCGAGAAAAGCAGTATAACTGGTATCTTTATTTATACTGTATTTCTTAAATTATTCGATAAATCGATTCCGATCGATTCCGAAATTACAATTATTTTTATCTATGATTATATTTAAAAAAAAACTATCCTCTAGAAAATGGCAGCGGCCGTTAGATCCTTTATAACGAAATTACAGCCTAATAACAATATAAGGACTTTTAATATATGGTAGATACTTACCCTGCTAGCAAAACCTTTTGAAGCATAATAAATTTTCAGCTTAAAAATCGAGTCGAACTTTCAATTAGTTATTTATTAATTCAAAGTACATATAATTGATCCTTATTTTAAGATGGAAACGGAGCAAAATTAATTTAGATTCTAACTTGAAAATCTTAAAGAACTACTAATTGGCTGAAGTTCTTGCATTAAATTGAAATCTATTGCCAAATTTATGTTTTTTTACTATAAAAAATGATAATTTATTTATTAATATTTCCATTTCTTTGCTCTGGCCAACGTAATAGTCGGGCGTGGAGTTTCGCCACTAGACACGCAATGACTCGAAGAATACGATAAGTGAGGAACGGAGTGTCTTAATACTATGTTCCTTGTGCCTACTTTCCGCTGTATTTTGCTGGCATTACATGATGAGTGGCGGAACACAACGCCGGTCATTGCCTCAACAGCAGAACTAAGAAATGGAAATATAAATGTAAATAAATATTTCACTTCCTCGAGTGTTCACCGTCTCATTACAGTCACAACCGTGTGCCGCTACGCTACGACGGCCTTCTATAATAATATCTATTTGTACTAATGGATTATTTTTATTTATAGTATGTAAGCTTATAATTATAAAACGATACACGAAAATATTTCTTTCTTTTGTAGTTTGTACTTAAATAACTACTTATTTTAATCCTTTCCTATAAGTTTAATGGTATACCAGGTTAATTATTGATATTAAACATAACATTTCATTTTTCCGATCGCGAACTCCTTGAACCCACTACCTCTGACAGCGAGCGTTAATTAAATAACATTTTAACTAAAACAATATCTTAATATAAATAATTTATATGAATTGATAATATAACACCTGTTGCAGGCCCACAAATGCAGGCAGATAATGCATAGTTTATGTCCATTAACAATAAATCACTGGATATTTATTCTGAAACTAAAAATAACTGGCGTCAGTGCTTGACGTATCTCAACGACTTATCTATTATAATACCCTGTACCTGCCTGCACTGTACATTAATATTTATCTCGTTCAGTTGATACGTATGTATGGTAATTCGTAATTAGAATATTAAATTATGCTATATATGTACTATAAAAAAACATTATTTTTTAAAAGACAAGAATTTATCGAATTATATAATATTCAATAAAAACCCCACTTTGTCTGTGGTACATATATTGTTATATGTTATATCTTTATCTTTTTATTAGATAGGCGTGCAAAATTCCAGAATGTTGTACAACCTTACGAGTATGAGAGCAGCCATGAATCTTACAAGACAGGTATGAAAACATCTTATTGTCAATACATAAAAAAAATATTTCCTAGATTTTATTATCATTTATTATATGTCATTTATTATAGGTTCACGTTGTATCCCGCACATGGCAGGGTAGGCGGAGGGAACCTAGTGTTAAGACACTCCGTTCCCCAATTTCTGCCGAATTCTGGAGGTATTGCGTGTTTTCGCTATTGGAGATTTCCTTACATTGTTTCATAAAAAGATAGATAAAGTCAAGTAAATAAGTTATTTGAAGTGTTAATAAGTTATGTATATAATAATATATTTTAGATGAATATGCAGTATAACCACTAAGTTTAACGTAGCCTGCATTGAGTATTAATACCTGCATTGAGTAAGTAAAGTTCAGTAAAGTAAATAGACGTGGTGGGCTTACAAGTAGAGTCTGCAAGTGAATGTAAATTACTAATTTTTATGACGTTTTGCTATTTTTATATTTTTTTATTTTTGTGAAAGTGCGATATAGTCCTTACTATAAATGCCAGTTTTACTGTGCTTTAAGATGTTTTTTATTTTTTTATAATAGTAAGTAAGTTATTGGAAATCAATTGTGAACTTTAGTTAAATTTACTATAATTTGCAATAAAGACAGGCCTCCACCTGGCGCTTTACATTTCTGAAGGTCATGTTTGGCTGAAGGACATTGCTTCCATATTATTATTCCATATCTTCAGCTGGTTTTACTTATCGAAACTAAATTTAACTTCGCCACGAGATTTTCTAACGAGTCATAATAATAGACTATAAACTTCGTTTACATATATTTATGACAAGCAAATTAAGTTTCCTTTAGTAATTAACGTCCTTATAAGGATATTTGTGTTATATTATTGTTCATAGATCGTTAAATTTGCGAAATTTGAAAAAAAACACAGTACAGTTACATTCCAGAAGACGCATTCCTAATCGCCACGTTTTTGCCATTTAATTTTCATTAACTTCAAAGAATTCTTTAAGAAAAAAGTTAATGCTATCTAATTGTTTATAGTATTGAAGTTGCTAAGTACTTCTTTCATTAACTAGTGTATAAATTAAATACTGCGATAAAAGAAAAGAAATATAAATTACAAGACTCATACATTGGATAATAGGTATGTCTAAAATAATATTAGATAAGATTTCAAAAACATCATTAAAATATCTTTAAACAATCAGACTTAATCTTCTTCTAGAAAAAAAAAACATTTAAATAAGGTAATTAAATGATTTTATAAATTTATAAGAAATTAAATTAATGTGAAATGCTCGGAAGCAAATATCAAATGGACGATAATAATTAACAATTATACATAACTCTCTTGTAAACTTCGACTTCCTTTACTCTTTTTCTTCCTTTCTCTTTTTAATGGCCTTATTTTGCTATGACAAAAATAGTCTGCCAAGTACAGTAAATAAAATAGCGAAAGAGAGAACGAAAAATGTCTCTGATTGCAACAAAAGTGTAGTATACGATTATATATACTATGGCTTAAATTATTGATTAAAATATCTAATAATAAATCTTTTAAAAATGCACAGATTTTCAATTAAAAAAAAAGCAAAAAAAATCCAATTTTTTCAATATTATAAAACATACTTATATATAAAAATATAATTATCACGTTTGCACAATGATCAACCAGGCCACTAGTTTACGTACTTAAAAATATAATATTTTTAAATATTAATTTATTTTTGTATAATAAATTATGAACAATATTTTAATAGAAGGAGGCACTTTAACTGAAATAAATTTAAATATATTAAAATTAACTAAATATGATAAAAAAAATACTGACAACGCATGGAATCTTTATAATAAGAAATATCTACTTGAATAATGACTGATGTGTTAATTAGCTTCAATTTAAGTATTTGATAAATAGGTATGAAAAGAGTTTCTAGATATTTGTAAATAAGAAATGGTAGATTATAGTACATAAACTAAAACTCTTTTTTTTCGGCTTCATACTGTCTCCTGCGTGTCGCAGGATAGGCAGAAGTAACCAAGTGTTTAAACACTCCATTCTCCTTTTCACCGAATTTTTGAAGCATAGCAGACATTGAGTGAGTTCCACAACTCAAAGCCGCGCTTTGCGTTTTTGTGCTTTTTGCTTTTTACCAGAGCTAAGGAAATTATAAAATATAATAAAATATTAATTAGATTTAAGACTTAAGAGATACACCTACCATACCTCTTTCGCCTCGTCCACTGTCATCATCATCATCGTCATCATGATGAAAATATTAATAAATAATACATCATTTACTCGAGAAAAAGAATGAACCCACTCTCTTCTCCCACTGCGCCACGACCGTGCCGCTTATTTATATAGTATGCTAGCTTTTACCTACGGATTTTCTCGCAACGTAAAATAAAATAGTCAAGAGTTGTATAATACATACAGGCTGATTCATTGGTAGTTCAGGATATTAGCGCGTTGAACTTAACTAAAACTTCAATTTTATAATATTAATATGATATGGAATGTTTCCCTATTTCATTGTTAATTGACATAAAGTGAGTATTTTAGCATACTAGCAACTGAATATTAAAAGGAAATATTTTAACAAGGAAATATATTTCTTATAACAATTTAGTAGTTTCATATAAGACACCGTTGAAAGCTAATATAATATTATCAGTTCAATATAATTGGACTCTACATCTTAATATCTTTTGGATAAGTTTACCTCGTTCAATTTAACCAATCAACAGAGGCGTATATTAATATATACAGGTTTTACGACTTCATATTGTTTGTATATTATTAAATGAATAAACATATTTAGTAATTTTATTGTTCTTTGTTATTTTATTTCAAAAATACCTTAAAGCAGTTAACTTATCTGTTACTATAATAACCATTTTTGTATTATAACCAAATTATATTTTTACTTTTAGCCTATATCTTATTCCGGTGTAAAAGCTATATGACTGTAAAGTTTCATCCAAATCCTTTCAGTAGTTTTTGCGTGAAAGTGGAACACACATCAATCCTAACAAATTTTCACATTTATCTTACAAAATATCGCAAATAATGTATACAAACAAACTTAATATTGTGTCAATATTAAAAAAATATACATTAAAATGTAATCTAATATATATATAACATTCAGAGAGAAAAAAAAACCCTCAAAAATGGTTTGTGGCATCATCATTCATAACTTAGAGGTATAAAGAAAAAAAGATAGAAAAAAAAAAGTTAAGCGATTATTTTGAGGATGTGTCGTGTTTTTGCGTGTTGCGCATGAGTGCGGACGCGGAGACGGCGCCTCGGCATTTGTCTCGGGTTTCAAAGGACACTCCGCGAGCGGGCCCTACCACGTTTGCTCGTTTACAGAGTGACAAATAGGTGAGATAGACATTCGTACTTAAATATTGAAATTGTTCATACATATATATATATTGCAAATCATTGCAAAATAACGTTTCAATTCAATTATATTAACTTTCTGTTATAATTGAAATAATCGTCATAAAAGATTATTCTGAGATATTACATACACTACTGAAGTAAAATATTATTGTTGTAATATTTTAGATGTATATATATATTATATAACGTTTTTAAAATTACCGTGATATGCCTATATATGCTGCAATTAATAACACAAATGAAGTTTGTAATTAACATTTTACAGTAATTTAATTAAATGCCGACGCTGTGTTTACTGGAGCAATTTCTGTAAATTTAAAAAAAATTACAATATAAGCACAAAATAACATTAATTATTAATATTATTTGTACAGTATTATATACATCCAAGTGGGCAACAAAACGCGGCGTTAAATTCCGCAACTTAAAACGCAATATGTCGAAAAAAATTTGGAAAGAGAGTAACGAAATGTCTTACAAGATTCCTTTTGCTTACTCCGCTATATTTGAAAAAAACTCGAAGCTACTAATACAATATATGTAGATAAATATGTAGTCCAATCGGACCTAAAAGGAATTATTTACTAAATAAAGTAATTTTTCACTAAAAAAATTTTTTATTTGGGCAAATAATTCTCCACAAAAAAAATATCCTGAATATCCATAATACCCTAAACATACAATTCATTTAGAATAATTAATTTCTTATTATTTTTCAAAGTATCGAAAAAACATAGTGACGGTGTATTACAGTCGAAACTTATCTCTCCACTATGAAGTGGGTGTTACATGTCGAAATTTATGATACATTCGCTGTTAGTAGAAAAAATGTACCATTAAGGAGTCTAAACGGTACTCTGAAGATTTAGTTTCTTTCCAGAGAAGCTGACACATGGAAAACCAAGTGAATACAAATCTACCTCTTATTATCTTAGCCGTAAGATAGATAATACTAAAGATAGTTAATCATGTTAAATTTCTTACAATAATTCATTAAGCCATGCGCGGATCGTCGAGCCGTTATTCATAGTACGTTTTTGATAAATTGCAATTGGAAGTTATTTTTTTTTTCAAAATCCTCGTTGGCTTCAAATTATTTTTAACGTGAGTTCAATGTTATCTTCTTCATCTTTGATTTCTTGAGTTTTTTTGGTATTGTATGTAGTTTAATTAAAGGATCTACGTCTTATATGGTTCATCCATAATTATTATATTTAACGTCTTTATATTTAACGTCGTTTCGTCGCCTGCAACTTTATTAAAATAGACTATAAGATATAAAACAGAAAATCTTATTTTGCCCTTCTCCTTTTGTAACAATATATATGAACAATAACACTAGGAAAAGACAGAAGCACCAGAGCTCACTTCAAGACTCATATTTCCCATTCAATTTATGATATGAATACCATTAAATAGAGTCGTGATTGAATAGAAAAGTTCCAGACACATTTTAACACCAATGTCGTTAGAAATTGAAAAAGAAAAGCTCAATAAGAGATATTTGTATCCCATTAGGTTTAAAATAGAGTAACTAAATTTATGAGGGGACTCCAGTATTTTAAAAATTCCAAAAGAACCATGCATATCAAAGTAATTCAGTAAAATGGGGTAAGCCTCCGAAAAGTCATGCTACACTGTTATGAGGCACCACTAAGATCTCACCTGTTGGTGGGATATAGAGAACTCCTATATAGCAACGATCAGTAAAAATTTGCGAAAGAAGACTTAAAAAATTTACATACCTACTCAATTTTATCACCTTACTGGATTTTAGATATTGCTCTTGATGGAAACGTAAAGTACAAAATTCCTGAGTATGTTCATATTTCGACATCCAGACCGTATATTTTCCCATACCATACCCCAAAAGCCTAAAGCGAGTAATACTAATAGAATAAACAGTTCCATGGAAAACATATATCCCTGAAAGAACGGAAAAGAACGTTAAGTACTGAAAAGTCTCCTTCTCCATCTTAATCGATAAGATTGGGATTAAATTTATTTATTTTCTCCTATCCCGAACAATTATATAAGACCTGTTGAATGTAAATTTATCAACGTATTGTATATGAGAGCTACTGCTGCTGTAGACAAACCTTCGATGTCATGGGGATGAATCGCTCAATCAACAAACCAACACTTTAACTCTTTCATTATTGATAAGAAATGCGTTTCATACATATCCGCCGACCGAAACCAGGATGAGTTAGCATTTACTTGTTACTGGGAACCATGTCTTAAGCGGAAGCGATTTTTTATACTATAAATAAATATTTATAAATTCATCTATATATATTCTTTATTGCACAAAAACAAAATACAGAAACTTAAGAGAAGAAAAATTTTGTTGACAAGGGTGGGCTTATTTCTAAAAGAAATCTCTTCCAGCCTACCAGTGGAAGTGGATATCTGTGAAACAGCGGGGACAGTATAGTGCATAACAGAAAAATATTATATTTCAATCTATAAATATAAATATATAATATATATATAAACTACATATACATATATACGCAAACTACATATATAATCTATAAGAAAAAAATACATACATAATTATAAATATTATGTAAATACATAAATATATACATACACATTATTATGATGAGTTAAATGACANGCAGCCAAAGATTTTATTGTGGGATTGGAAGCTGCAGATCCGGACTGTACTAAGTTTTTCTCAAACTCACCCATTCTGGATGAGAACATAGAGGACAGTTCATCCATACCTTTCATAAGTTGCTCCACAGGAGTAGTCATTGTAAATATAGTGTAGAAAACAGTGAGTGAGTTTAGTTGTTATCGACTTAAACACAGGTAATCAATCTTTCACCACATATATGTACTTTTAAGAGCCTTTTTTTAAAAAAAATACAGAGGTTTAAAAACACGTCTATCAAGTTTGATGTCTACCCGCGTTATCCAATATCTGACATTTAAAAAATTAGTTGTTAGTTTGAAAACTAAATATATTATATTTGACACATAATATAGTTATTAGCTATTTATGTCGACATATCGTTTATATTAAAAAAATAGCAGTTGCGATACATAAACTCGATGTCTACATAAATATCTACTTATTATACAAACAAATAATTTGGTTTTAATTAATACAATAGCAACATCAAAGGAACATCAAAGAATGGACTGGAATTAAAAACGTCGTAGATTTAATTCATTTGGCTAGGCTCGCTACTGCCAACCTTCACTAGTTGGAGAGGCACTTTAAGAAGAAGAAGAACATCATTTTATCTAATAGATAAGCAGGATCTCTTAGTAAAACATACAGGTAAGTTATAAATTAACACTGAAAAAATATTTTTAAATACTATTACATACATAGTTGTATATAATTACATATTATTCACTGAAAGCTCTACACTTGCAACATTCGGGAGCAATAAAAACGTTAAACTCACTGGCAATCATCAATAACGATTACCATTAATCTGGCGGAGGATGACCGCGTACGGGAAGTAGGTGCACCGCTCTATTCACGTCTTACTTGCACGGTGTCATCATCAAAATTATATTGTAAGAAAATGTATTAAGCAACATTATTATTTTAATAATTATTTCTTATATTCTCATACTGTATAAAACTAGTGTGCCTGTCGAACGTTGTACTGCCCGAGAAAGAAGCCTTCATAAGCATGATATACTCGTACATAATTTCATACGATTTAGCTTATCTATTACATTTATGAACCTCTTCATATTTGAAGACAAATGTAGCTTTTTGTCGTCACTTAAATTAGAAGAGAGGACTTAACGACGAGAGTCTCCTTTAGTTTAATTTCTAGATATTACAATCAATAGATTGAATCTCTTATATTAATCTTATTTATCAATGAGCACAAGATATACAGAAAGTTTCAGCAATCATATTGACAATCTACGAATGGTATTCTGCCAGGAACAAGTGGACTGCGGTAACTTTTAAACGATACCAAATATGCTAAGTCATATCCCAGAGTTGTACACGCGAGCTACAAGAAATACTAAACAATTAAATATGGAGGTGATAATAATTTTTATATTGGTATAGATATTTATGTGTTTTGGTAAAAATAACTCATCAGAGATCCTGGTACTTGGATGGTTCTTGATTAAAGGTAGCCCAACTGTAAGATTAGTTTGATCAAGAACAAAGCTTTCTTTTGATTATCTTAAAATTATGATAATTTAATAAATTTAACTATTTAATTTTCCAACAAAAACAACTTTCATTTCATTCAAAAAAAAATACTTGTTGATAAAATGACGAAGTGAGTTAGCCCTATCCGACTTAATTTTTAGGTTTGTAGGTGCGGTCGTACAAACGGACTGTCATATCCCACCGTTGGTTGATAAATGATCTCACAACTGCTACCTATTCGAGGAGATCTCAACGCGTCTTCATTTATGGTATTCAATGGATTCAGATCTTAAATGATAGTCTGTGGTACATATTTACTATATTTTTTTTTAATATTTTTTATAACAACGTCATCAAATTGAAAATTCCATATAAGCTTGATAAATGCTTGCTTGCTTGTGACTGGGTTCGATTTCGACTCTTGAAATGGACTTATTTTTCTCTCAGTTTTCACTCCGCTCCCCACTTTCCGCCGAATTGTTTGAGCCATTGCGTCTTGAGTGGCGAAACTCAACTCCGGACTTTTTCCTTGGTGCTAGAGCGACGAAATAAAAATATTAATAAATAAGTAAATTTAAAATAAATATAATATTATAAGTTATTTAATAACCACACATAATATGTACATAATGGTATAGTAGGAAAGCTTTACAAATTACCTACTTACTTTTTAAACCAAACATTGTATCTTATAACTTAACTTCCGATACAATTGCATTTTTTAAATTAATTATCACGAACAAGAAACAATTGATTAAAACAATTGACAACTTTTTGAGAATAGCTTTGTTTCAGAAATTAATTATTTCTATGTGGTCGGGAGTACGATTCAATCAAAAACTGTATAAGTTTCATAGTGATTATTTTTAAAATTAAAGCAGCCTTACGGTGTATCCCGCACACAGCGGGGTAGGCAGAGGGAACCGAGTATTAAGACACTCCGTTCCCCACTTTCCGCCGACTTCTGGCCGCCTGTTGAATGGCGAAACTTAACGCCAATTTGCCTCGATACCAGTGCGAAGAAATGAAAATATTAAATATTTCATTTGTCTAATGGGAATAGAAGCCAAAACCTGTCGCGTTTACAGTCGCTCATTTGTGTAGGGGCACAAACCACTGGCCTCATAAATATGTGCTTTAATGATTTTTTTGCAAGAATATTTATATTTAACAAGAATAAGTTAGAGCAAGCCATATCAACGCTAGCTTCCCAGCTAATATAAACCGCACGTATGTACGTATAACGTTATCTTTGGACGCTGCGACGTGAGCTGCGATGATGTCGCGATATACCGTTGTACGTGGAGCGCCTTACACTTACTCTCCTAAGTCCTACTAAAAACCACAGTTTCTCAAATATTTATTAAAAAATAAATAGAGAGTGAACCAAAGCACTGGTCTACTGCTAACTTTTGCATATGCAGATCTATAAAAATCCACTCTGATTACAAATTATCATA
Organism: Heliconius nattereri; assembly: GCA_013403645.1. NCBI lineage: Eukaryota > Metazoa > Arthropoda > Insecta > Lepidoptera > Nymphalidae > Heliconius > Heliconius nattereri. Next base: position 753,232 of record JAAIXI010000202.1, read on the forward strand.
TAATATATATACCACACATAAGATATAACTAGGTTAAATTCCAATACCAATGAAATAAAATTTAAAAAAATCACTTTCACGCTTCCCGATCACAAAAGGGTTTACCAAGAGTTCGAAAACAGAGTTAAACCTAGTGTTATGACATTCCGTTCCCCATTTTCTACAGAAATCTGCTGGCATTGCGTGAAAATTAAATTAACTCAGCTTCACGCTGTATCCGGCCCATAGCAGGGTAGGGTAGGGAATCTACTGTTATGTCACCCCGTTCCCCACTTTCTGCCGAATTCTGGGGTCATTGCGTGTTGAGTGGCAGAGCTCAACGCCGCGCTTTTGCCTCGGCACCAGAGCGAAGAAATGGAAATAAGGAATATAAATTGAAATACATAAATTAATAAAAATATAAATTTAAATATTTAATTTCCTCACGTGGTATCAAAGACACAACCAGTCGCGTTTACTCACTTGTACCACGACTGGCCTCATATGTCAATACTAATAAAGAAAATTATTGTTTAATTAAAATTACGCTAAATAAAAATGACTTTTAATCTCTCAAAACAATTCCCAATATCTTTATTTGAAATACATATATATTCTAGTTGAGCTGTCGTTTATGATCCCGGAGCTACAGTAGAAAAGCTAAAGTAGAAAGCTTTTATAATAACTTAATGAAATATCCGATGAGTCCGTCATCGGGTAGGGGTACAGGGGTGGGCCTGTAACGCAACGACTGTAGGCTCAATCCCCACTAGAGGAAATAAATAATTATTTATTAAGATTATCCTTTTTTTTTACTGCACCAAAGCAACAGCCCGGCGTTGAGTTCCGCCACTCAACACGCAATGCCTCGAAAAATTCAGCGGAAGGTGGGGAATAGAGTGTCTTAAGACTAGGTTCCCTGCCCTGGTGCCTACCTACCGTGCTCACAGCGTGAAGCTGATTAAGATTTAATTTTTTTTTAATTAAATACCCTCAAATAATCAGCTTAATCTATCACAATTATGGCTAGTTTACTCAAAAGCTTTACGCTTATGCTTTTTTATTGTCAATAAATAAAAAGCACTGGAGTAAATCGTCATCCATTCTATGTATAACATAGTGGGTACTCAGCAAATGGATATAAACTTCACGGTGCAGCGGTTTCAGTCAAAACGGGAAATTTTAGTTAACGGACCCAACAAATCTACTTATAAGATTGATATCTTTACAGGATAATGATATTGATATACGTATATAGTAATGCATGTTAATAAAGCTAACAGTTCAGTTTTTATATGTTTTATTTTATAAAATAATAATTGTGTTTTAATATTGAAGTTTCTCTGCAATTGCAGTAATTTAATATTACAAAGCAATGAGGTCTATTTAATTCACGTTAATCTTGAACATTAAAAGGTCTCGTAGTATCTACTAATATTAATATAATGTTATATGTTATATAAAACTACTGAACGGATTTAGATAAAACTTTTCAGTAACATCGCCTATTCATCAGTAACATCGCCTATTCATCAGTATAACACATAAACTACAATTTATGTACAAAAATGTATAATTTAGCTATAATATAACAATTAGTTTAAACGGGTAAAGCCGCGTTGGGTCGCTAGTCAATTATAAAGTAAAGTAAATATAAGAAATCAATAACAAAAAATCTAATTCATCACATGTTTACAAACCCTAAACGTATCAATAATTCAAAAGTGTTCGTGGCATAACTATCCGTTATGCTTGCAATTATTATATGAAGTCACGGAAGTCCAAAACTAAGTGGCATTCACTGAACTACGAAAAGGCTACTACTACTATAATAACAGTGTTATAATGAATTTGAAATCAACTTCACGCTGTATCCCGCACACAGCAAGGTAGGCGGAGGGAACCTCGTGTTATAATACACTCCGTTTCCCATTTTTCGCGAAATTCTGGAGACAATATGGATTGATTGACGGAACTAAACGCCGCGCGTAGTTTTGACACCAGAATGAAGAAATTAAAATATAATAGTGTTATAAAAATAATGATATTTTTTGTTCATCCACTGTGCTCGTTCCCGCTCGCCACCATGTGCTGAGCTGTGCCGAGGTGTGCCGAGCTCCTATTGAACTAGTCATTTCACACTCACAGAAAACACACATAATTATATTATTCGACATCTTAGTTTTTTGTTAACTACAAATTATGAACGATTGAAATTATCTCGAGGAGCCCATGATTGTAGGCTGGCGAATGACGCGGCATTATATAAGGAACCGGCGTCTATTTTTATATCCACTCTTTTTTTCCTTTGACGTACGTAGGTACATACTTAAATATTTTTTTGTATAGATCCGTCGATTATTATTTTTTTGGGAATCCATATTTTACAATAACACAATCTATTTTAATTTATTTAACTGCAGAATAATTACATTGTAAATTATGATTTTTTTTTATTTAACCACTTGTCACAAAATGAATAAAATTTGACATAATATATGTCAAATTTTATTCAAAATTCAATTTTAACTTATTATTTATACAAAGATTTATCTTGAGATAACTCCGTATCGCTCGTCTCCATCTGTTGTAACATTTGCACCGCTTCAGTTTATGAATATCATTTGCAAAATTAACTGAGTTAATGCAACAAAAATTATTTATATGGGATAAAAAGATATCATATAAATCATGTAGTAATATCTTAATTCTGAATGTTGCAAAGATAGACGACGTAAGAGGTGGCCGGCAGGTGTAGTGCGAATATGGAATATTAACAAAATAAAACTTAGAATTCTAATAATATATATCTACTGAGCATTTAATGTATTTAAAAAATATATAATTGAGTCAAAGAAACGTTAATATATCAGAATATTCTTAAATAAAATATGTATATATTATTTGAATTGTGGCTAGCACCACAGACAGATTCACATTTGACCTAATCTATATTCACTTCCACGAAACTATAATATTTAAAAAAACTACGTAAATTTGATTAATTTATTTATTAATTAAAATAACGCATGCCAAGTCTAGAATCATTTAATGAATTGAATAGTGTGCTCTACAATTCAGAGAAAGAAAAAAATATGGGTAAGAGAAGGTCAAGAGACGCAGGTTCTTCAGGATATTAGTAATATCTAAACAATTCGTTCGTATCAAGTTCCATCGAAATCTTATACGTTTGTTACAACTTGTATTGCAATTTATATATATTTAATAAGTAGCATTATGATTTGCCAAATGTTAACTGTGAGCAATTATCTTTCTTTATTTATATTTAATAAATAACTTAAAAATCATTATATAAGAAATTCATAAAAATCTCCCTACATAGTTGCTAATTACATAAATATGTAAACTGTATCCAATTTGGTTTGTTATAATTTCTATATTGTATAATATGTTGCTTATAATTTTTATAATTTTTAGTAGTTTTAAGTTTGTGCATAATCTAAACAAGTCTGCCCTACAAGTACCTAGTTTATATTTAAACCACTCTTAACGGAAGCCGTCACTTATTAGGAATGTATGTCAAGAATATAGTGAGTGCTGCCTTCATGTTGAACGAACAATAGCTTTACTTCTGTAAGAGATTTTTATTCATATGTAACTTGTGAAAAAAAAGTTGGGAACGTTAACGTTATTCTTTTATAAAAAGTGCTAAGCCAGGTGTATTATACAAAAAATAATTGAGACTTAAAAATGTAATATTATTATATAGGTAAACATTTTTTAGCTTCACGCTGTATCCCGCATATAGCAGAGTAGGTAGAGGAAACCTGGGAACCTAGTGTTAAAACACTCCGTTCCCATTAACATACGCCGCCGCTTTGTCTCCATATCAAAACGAGGAAATGAAAATATTCAATATTTAATTTCCTTGAATGGTAATCGAACTCACAACCAGCGACGTCTACAGTTTAATTATCCTAATATACAAAATTATGTACAGTAATAAATGTATAACACAAACGTTTAACATAAATCACATATAGAAAATCAACAAAAATAAAGCATCGGCGGGACCCCTAAATGTTATACTAATCTAAAATGTGCACAAAATAATTCCTTGGTCATTCCGCATTTCATTTCACAGAGATCAGGTGGCGAAGGGTGCATTGTAGCGGCTAATCCGCAAAATCTGCTTCGAGTGGCGCTTGACTGTACCGTAGGGGGAACGTAGGGTACCATGTACCGTCCCCCAGTCCCCCCGTGACTTATGATATACCTAAGTAAGATTACAAGCGTTTTGAACTCGCACCTGTCGTACCCTGCCGGGACGCAGCTTTTACTGGTACCCACCCGTCAACAGATAGCGCGGATCGTTACGATAAAAAAAATACTTCAAACGCTACATTTGCATGAATGAAGATAAAAATACTTAACTATCTTTATTATCCTGCTTTATATTTGTTACGTTTTGTTTTGAATTCAAATTTATAGCGTAGAAGAATGATAGAAGATAATATGTTGTTTTTTTTTTTGTATTTAACAGCTTTTCACCCACGAGGTCTTCACTACGCGCGCCAGCGCCTAGCGCCTAGCATCTAGCACCTAGCCCAAGAGCCCACGTCTGTAATTCAATTACAAAAAAACCCACGAACACTCTCCGCGTTAATGATGACGATGCCGTTCCGTAACGAGGCTCGGAAGCCGGCAATAAAGGCGACCGCCATCATTATCGCGCCAGCAAACACAAATTGACAAGCGATATTTCAAACTTGATGATTATCATATCGCGCGGGGAGTACCATAAAATTAAATCGCTAGGGTTAAGCTCAGTGAATGGAACAATTGCTCGGTTGAAGTGCATGTGTCGGTGGCGACAATGACTTCATTAGAGGTAACAAGTAGCGGTGGTGCGCGAACACCGAAACACCAGTGCGGTAGTGCGGGCACCGGGTACTGGGTACCGGGTACCGGGTACCGGGTACCGGGTACCGGGTACAGCGAGCACTGTGCTGGAGTCGCGTTGTGCTTTTTACGCAGACTATTGACTGTATGGTTTTATTTTTCTAATAATTAGGTACTTGAGGGAGGGTTGTTCCGAAGATATAATTTTCTTAACTTGTAATGTAATTACTTACTAGTTACTATGATCATAAATATAATTTTAATTTAAGCTCACAAGGAAACAGTCATATTTTATATTCAAAGAAAATATAAAAATGATTATATATTTTTTGAACCTTAACGTTTCCTTTAACCAATTTAAAAAAAAAACAATACCAAAAAGTAAAATACGATAATTAATAAATCTTAAAAAAACTAAAACTTTATACAAAAATTATACAAAGTAAACGCACTTGTAACTTAATAAAATGGGGCTCAATTTAATGAGGATGTTTAAAATAGAAATATTTATCATAAAATATAAATTTGAGGCGCACATTGTACGTATAGATGATTGGAGATAATGATGCAGTCAGGGGTTGGCATATGTCAGTGATGATCCCCTTCCACCCCTTGCCAATTAGGGCTGGCGTGGGGGCAAGCTGCCGTTCAACCAATAATATTGGTGTTGACTCACTTATTTTGCTAATAAATTCACTTTACCTGTAATTTTATACTTCAATTAAGATTCCAATTAAATGTTACATTTGCAAATATTCCGCGTAAACTTACCGAACATCACTATGTGGTAAATACGAAAAGAAAATTAATTCATATAGTTGCTACCAAATTATTTTGGTTAAAACAGTATGGTGAAGTGTTATTTCTATAAATAGTAAACAAAAATATTAATGTGAATTATTTCTTTTGTAATACACAATAGACTAATTGCTGCTATAGTATAGCAGTAAAGCTTGCCAAAAACTAATATAAACGATTGCTCGTCCTTTAGAAACAAACGCTAAATAAAATCATTGTCATTCTTATTCGAACATAAGGATTTATTGTTTTCACACAAAGGTACAAAGAGAAAATAAAAGTAAACAATGTTCTTGAATTTTAACAATCCGTAAATGCGTCAACCCCAAGTTTAATATTTTAACGTCAACTAACACTACTAAGGCGCTATGGTGCAAATTGTGTTATGCAAGCGTTTTTTGTCAATGGAAAAGAATACGAATTACACTTAAATAATTAGATAACTCCATAGAACTAGTTTAATATTAGACAGATACTGATATAGATTTATTTTTGTTTATATATATAGCGACTGTGGTTTATATATAGGTACTCGATGTAAATCCACCTCCTATGACTTAAACCAACATTTTTAAGCAAATAAAGCAAAGAACATTTCAAAAAACCAAATCGAAGGGGTGGAAACAATTAGTACTATTTGAGCGGAGCAAGTTGGCAAATGTTATAAAATATTAACAATTTCACGGTGCCACTGGTGTTGAGAGTTAATGGGAATGGCCCGTATATTGTAGTGTTGGCCCCTAAATTTACATAAAAATGTATTAATTAAATATTCTGTAATATGAATATTAAATATTTTTTATGAATCTTCAAAATGTACAAAATATTATTGTTAAATAAGTTATCCATACCATCTATGAAAACTGTTAGAGGACTTCATTGATTCTCTATATTTTCTTTGTATTAAAATATTAATATATACATACATAACGTAAAGTAACTTAAGAAATAGGTCTAAATATATGGATATAGATATCGTATGTGCGTTGATTTGAAATTTACAAATCAAAATTGCTTAAAATTTTCATCACTAGATGAAAGCTAAGAGCTAAGTACCTACTTATCTTCTCTTTGGAAAAAATGAGGATGAATAATATAGGAATGAAATTCCTAACATGTTTTTTATTTTATTATAAGTAAGTAGCTTGTAAGCAGATGCCAAATGCATGTGACACTGTTTCAACTGTTTCAATATTTTTCTTATTAGAAGAATATACGTTATATTGCTTAAATATCTTTGAGAAGATTTTTATTTACAGTTTTCTCCAATAGTATAAATCGTTTAAATTTTTTTATTTGTAATTTTGTTTATTTCAAATTTAACTTATACCGTTTAAAATAAACAAAAACATTTTTGTAAGATAGAACCGCTCTTATGAATAGTCATTGTAAAATAATAAATATCAGTGATTCAAATATTTTTTTACATAAATATGATATTTTATAAATATTTATTTTAGGTATATGTATATTGTTATCAAGCTTAACAAGGCACCTCTACCTTGACCTCCTCTTCCGGCTTTTGATAACTAAATCAACCTATAAAAAGTATTAATTAACTAAAGTACTTATTTATTAAAATAAACATATAAACGTTAAAAAAACAATATCAGTATAATCGTCTAAATATGCATTTGTCTCTTTTAACATTTGTAAAAAAAAAAAACAAGTTAATACTTCAGTTAAAATAATTATAAATGTCACTTTATTTTATTGTTTTCGATAAAATTTTGTAAAAAAAGCCTTCGGCACCTGCCTATTGTTTCTATGAAAGGTGTTATCTCGGCCCAAGACATTTTTATCATATTCCGTGAGAATGAGTTTCGAGGAGAACTGTCACCATCGCTTACAACACGTACTCGTATAACCCTTTTTTAGATGGTCCACGCCCGATAAATACGGCGCTTAGTAACAAAATGTCCACTCGATTATCTATCTTCGGTAAAGGTATACTGGTGTAAAAGATTAATATCTAGTTATATTGAATTTTATATTTAATAATTTAATTTTTACGCTTCGGCATTGAAGCAAAGCGCGGCGTTGAGTTCCGCTACTCAACACGCAATGGCTTCAGAATTTGGCGTAAAATTGGAAACGGAGTGTCTTAACACTAGCGCTGGATACAGCAGCAGCAGCAGTGACGCTAAAAAAACAAATTTATACTTAATGCAGAGTACCGCAAGTATTGTTTACGCTGCTCATATCGGCGTATCATTTTTGATCTAGACAACTGTCAGTGAGAGCACTCTCCGTACAAATAAAGTGAGTGTTTGCACACTAATTACGATACGAAGTGAAGTGGGCACATAGATGGAATTAGGTAATGCAAACGCGGGGTCCCGGCGGGTCCCAGCGGGCCGTGCGGTCGAGTCGCCCGCGCTAACGAGGCCGGCGCACGCGCCGCGTCACGCGCCTCTCTTCATTACCAACCTCTTTTCCAACTTTATTATTTTTGGCCACGTGCCCATTATAGCGGTTTTTATTATATATATTTTTTTGTCCATCTCCGTTCGGTCCTGTAATCGGATCCCGTTGCTAATAGGGCTTAGCTGAGGCCCTAATAAAATAGACGCCATAGTGAGTGATATGTGATTCGATCAACATAAACAAGCTATTAACTGTGTTTGAGAGGTTAATGGTGGTATTGCTCGAATGATAATCTCTTAGTACCAACGTATATATTACGAGAACACTTGTGACTGGCTGGTGGCTGTTTTGTGGAGCGTAGAGACGCATTTACTGAAATTAATTCTAGTTTATCTGTATTAATGCCTAGTATAAATAACGGATTAGAACTAAGTAGATATGTATTGTTATTGTTATTTTTATATATTATTATTATTTATTCGGCAACCATCGTGGCCCAGTCGCACAAGTATGTGACTGTAACACGACGGTGGTGTGTTCATGACCCACTTGAGGGAATGAAATATTATTTATTAGATAATATTTTCATTTCTTCGCTCTGGTACCAAAGCAAAAACCCGGCGTTGAGTTCCGCCACTCAACACGCAACGTCTCGAGAAATTCGGCAGAAAGTGGGAAACTGAGTGTTTTAACACTAGGTTCCCTCTGCCTACCCTGCTATTTGCGAGGTATAATGTAAAGCTGTTTTTTTAATTGTTTTTTTTTTACATATTTCATTATTTAAAAAACAATATGAAGACCCCACAGGTGATGTTTATTAAATAAATGTCAATAAATGATAATGTTACTTTATAATACGTTTTTATAATACCCTTCTTATAAGCAAACGTTCAAAAGCACTGATATGCGCAACCTCACGGAAAGATAAAATCTTCTCCGAGGCGATTGCAAAGGCAGATACACTTATGTTTCTACAAAGCGTTTGTATTTTATATTAATATGGGTAATTTATGTTGTTTTAAATGACAAGATGTCGTTTCATATAGATAACATAAAAGTTAGTTATTTTTTTAATACGTACGTTGCTATATGATTATTTTAGTTAATTATATACTAAGTAATTATAATACCATTCGTGGAGCGGGGATAGAAACTGTGACTGTAAATGCGACTGGTTGTAAGTTCGATCCCCACTCGACGACGACCAAATGAAATATTTATTTATAGAGGCAAAGCGTGACGTTGAGTTCCGCTACTCAACACACAATGCATCCAAAATTCGATAGTAAGTGGAGAACGGAGTGTGTAGTGTTACTACTAGTGTTACTAGGCTCCCTCTGCCTACCTTAAAGCTGAAAATTAAAAAAAGTGAATATTTATTGAGCCAAAACCATTGAAACTAATTGCGATATTATTTACCTAAATATATGTAGGTACATACTATTATAGAAAAAGACATATAATAAAAACAAAACATATATTAAAACCTAGCTAAGTTAACTTTAATATACAAAATCAAGTAAACATAAATCAGACAGCTAGCACAGCGTACCCAGCGTACCCAGCGAACACTGGTGACTGGCATGGGAACCTGAACAAATTTACTTGCGAGTGGGAGTGGGGCCGGTAAAATTTCGAGATGGATCCCAGCCGAGACACAGGGGGTGTCCTTCAGCAGACGAGATTCGCAATCCCTCCGGAAGGCACACGCTCATTAAAAAGGCCTGTCGGCTTTCCAGCATTCACTATTACCGTAGAAACATGCGCTAGAACATTTTATACGGTTGAAATCGAGTATTATTTGTAAGGGCGCGTGCCTAGCGCGTGGCCCTTTTTTTTCAATACACCCATATTTGTTTTTACGCAATTTAACAAGTTTGTTTTTTCGTGGACTTTGCTGGTTCGATTCCTTGCTTGTTTTTTTTTTTAAATGGGCAAAATATTAACTCTTACTGTCTCTCCAATTATAAAGCTCGGTGGTTATGTAATTAACATTTGTAATAATACTTCGTGCAGTTAATTGTAATTGGCGGAACGTAATGCAATTCTTACGTAAGTAAACTTACAATTTTATACAATTTATAGTTCTAATAAAAGTTTCAATTTATTAAGAGCAAATATTTTTTTTCTTATTTTGCTTATTATATAGAAACATAAAATACCTACTATATTATAATGTCAACCATTCTTTAATGGAGATATTAAATGAAAAACGTATTGAACACGTGCAGGATAAGCCTCTTGCAAACTGATTCGTCATCGAAATTAGATTATTTATGCTCAGTGAACAATTTAGGTTAACTGGAGTTTTATTTCACTTCGTTTTAAATGGGCAGATGCTTTATCTAAAATATTATATTCAGAAGACGACGAATCTAATGTATATTTATGTAGCACCGCTTTAAATTAAATAAAAATACAAAAAACATTCCAAGGCGAAATGAATAATTCATGAACTCAATTTTAATTACTTTATCTTTTCAGTAAAAAACCGTTAGATATTATTTAATCTCACAAATATTTTTGTTTCAAATATTCAGATGGTTTTTCTAGTTAATATTAAAATATGAAAAAAAAATATTATTTTTGTTATTATAAGCAATCTAGAGAATCAAACGACTCATGAGAGAAATAACATAAATAAGTGCATTCACAAGCACCTACCATTGCTAAAACTACACCGTTTTTTCCCAAGAACACCGAGTTCTTTTGTTCTTGTAGGGGCGAAGGTACGTGAGCATTGGCGTGTTTTTTGACCTTAACAATGAGCCCGGAGAGGGTCCGCCACGTGTTGGAAAATTGAACCCGCCATGAAATAATGCATATGAAATTAGAATTTATTGGCTTATAAACAAGGGTAATATTTACCTAAATCAACAATTCTGTCTATTGTAGATTTTTTATTAATTTACAACATTAATTAAAAATAAAAATATATAGAATATTAAACTGACACTACAATTAGGTATGCATTTTTCTCGTGTCCCTAAATATTGTTTCTATGTTAAGTATAGCAATGTATACTCATAATAGAGCATTTAAAATGTTTGTCTATTTATTATCTAGGGAACTTCCAAACGTATTAAATATATATTTTTTATATATAGGTATTAAGTCTGGCCAGGAATCCTGGAACAGTATTAATTATGAAGTAGAACACATCTGATGTAGAATCATAGTAGATCAGCCAAAAAAACAAGAAATGTCTTTGCCAAATAACGTAATAAATGGTTTCGCAAAGAGAGACTTTTTGGATTATTTATGTCATTTAATTGTCCAACCATCTCTGCGATGAGCGCTATGACCTTGCCCACTAATGACATTTTGAGCTTAAGACCATCCAGCAGCTCTACTAATTAAACAAAATACTTCAAAAATATATACAAGTAACCTCAATAAAATTACAAATTACAACAATTTCCTAACATTAAAAACACAAGCCATAAGCATACAAGCATAGACATTAGACACTAAAAAAAAAACAAATAACGCATACAAAAGTGACAAAAACCCGTGTACGAGCTGACAGGGTTGACAACGTCATCGCACGGGCCCGTCGGCGCTCGATCAATTATCTTTGATTCATTGGGTTCACCTGACAGAAGGTATCGGCGTCTCTGGCCGCCTCCAAAATATTGTGATATAGATTTTATCTGTTCGAAACCAAATTAATATTAGCTAGTATCGCTATCAAGGTGCATGAGGTAATAACATAATATCTGGCAATGGCTAAAAAGGGATTTTTTGAAATGTAAAAAAAAATGCCCCTTTCTACTCGACTGTGTATGGCAAATGAGAGTGATGTGTTTATCAGTGAATGTACGTATATTAGCATTGCTCCTGACTCCCAATCAAGTAGACCAATTTTAATCATCATTACGTTAATAGATTCATCTTAAGTCACTGAAGATATTACAAATCCAAATCCACCATAGCAATTTCCGTACGCCATATTGTCTTAGAAAAATAAATGAAAATCATGGATCTAGGTCTAGTGAATATATATATATATATATTTATTATATACGAAAATAATTCTTAGATTCCTTCAAATCCCACTATATTACCACCCGCAATGAAATAATAAGATCTTAATAACTATAATAATATATAATAATAATTAAAATAAAAACAAACTCAATAGCTTAGAATTTATTTATTTGTGAATTTTAAAAATGACAGCTATATCTTTAAAACAGTGTTGTAATCAATACACACATACAAAACAAAAGTCCCTATGTGAAATAAAATACGAGTATAATGTTGCCTCAGATTTTACATAGAAATATTAATTCGTAAATAAGTAAGTTAGAGGATAGTTACAAAGGTGTAAACTGTAAACCCGACAGATTGTGGGTTCGATTCCCACTAGAGGAAATGAAATATTTAATACTTTTATTTCTTCGTTCTGGTGTCCAGGCAAAACGTCTAGTTCCGCCACACGCAATGGTTTCAGAAATTGGTTGAAATGAGGAATGTCTTAATACTAAGCTCCCAGCTCTTCCTGCTATATGCGGGATAGATGCTGAGGCTAAAAAAAAAATTAAACAAATTATAAACATATTTCTTTCACAGTATATAGCCAAAATATAATCGAGCCGACTCTTATTAATAAGAAGTATTAATATAACACTATAACATGACTTAAGTTACATTCGATGTTTATTCGAACGGATACGCACGTGTGTTGACATCGATCAACGGATAACCTTATACGCACTTACTTATGCTCTATTTGCTAATATTGAGTAATTATATATAATGATAAATAAATAATGATTATACGAGTATATGTTTATAATCATTATTTGTTTATATATAAGAAACATCATTATCATCATTTTGTATATAATCATCAGATATCTGTTTGAGAACTTATTATATTAAAGAATTATTATATTATATATGAGCGTAATGTACGACGTTCTCCAGCTCTATGGATCGACGATATCCGCAAAGTTGTGGGCAAGGGCTGGGTGCAAAGAGTTGAAGATCGAGGTCAGTGGCGTGCCATTGGAGAGGCCTATGTCCAGCAGTGGACGAGGACAGACTGATGATGATGATGATGACGATGATGATAGATATATTATCTATATATTTATAGTTTTTTTTTTTATAAAATATTTTTTCTCTGGATATTGTTTATGTTCTGGCGTTTTTCAATTCACGTCTATAGTTATAACTGATAGACGAGTTTTCAATATAAAAACGTATGTATAATCAGAGTAATATTAAATTATAATTAACTGTAGGAGCATATTTTTTTTTAGTTTTACATCTGTAATTTTGGTGAAAATCTATAAACATAGTTTGTTTAATTTTTTTATGTGATTTTTATGTCGTGGCGTGTAATTGCATACGCGACGGCTGTGAGTTCGATTCCCCTCGTGGGTATGGGTTAATATGACTTTAGTTACGTCACTCAACATACATCGCGGAAATTGGTCGGAATACGGGGAACGAGATGTCCCTAGCATAGCTTACGCGAATTACAAAGCGAAGCTAAATTGCAGCTACAAGCTTTTAGATATTTCTTAAAGAAAAAAGTGATATAAAATATATATATATATATATATATATATATATATATATATATATATATATATATATATAAAATATATATATAATAGTTATATTTAAATCGTTGTCATATTATAACAATTTAACTCATCATTGATAACAACCACAGCCCGTGGTTTTCCGTAAGTACCTGAAAAGTTTTATACAAATCAAAATGTTTTCAATAATTTTACTATAGAGTAATTTTGATTTACAATTAACGTTAATTATTTCACGGTAAATAATACCACATATTTGTATTGAAAAAAAATGTACAGCTGCTATACATAAAAGTAAAACGATTTTATTAACACGTGTTACCAATGAAAAATATTGTAATTACTTTCATTATTATAAACTTTCATAAATTGAAAATAATATATTTTTTTAATGGGGCCAGTCGTGGCGCAGAGGCCCGAAGTTTGACTGTAAACGCGACTTGTTGAAGGTTCGATACTTACTCGAATAAATCAAATATTTATTTACATTTATATTTCCATTTTCACTCTGGTATCGAGGCCAAGCGCGGCGATAAGTTCCGCCATTCAACACGCAATGACACCAGAATTTAATTCATATATAATTCGACTGTAGCATCATTCCTTTCATTTGCCTAGTAAGCTTACTTCAAGATTATTTTATTTTAAAGCACAATAAGTTATATGAAATTGTTTTTTAAATTGCATAATTTACGGCTAAGGTATACATACCCTTATTTATATCTAGTTCTTCTAAATTTTGTGACGGCCACGGCTCATTTGCGTCCGGATACGGTAACTTTAGACACCGACCTATTTCTGTAAATGTTTTTGCTGGCGCTCCATTCTCCCCCTGTGGTTCGTAATATGGTACCAATACCACTTATTCTACATTTCTTTTACTGTATCTAAAAAGAAATGAATTCATTTCTCATACGATGCACCTACCTGTTTTATTTACCTAATAACTAGAGGATGAGGATGAGGATTTCTCTTATCTCTTGTAGTAAAAAGCTGTTAACTATCTGGTCAGTTTAAAAACAGAAAGCACATAAAGGTAGAGTGACTAAAGTCTATGCTGCACTCAAAACTACAGCATATAGTGTATTTAGTCACTCATTGTTGAAATACGCAGTTATGGATTGTTAATATAATTATCACATATTATATAACTATAGTTGATTGAGGCCAGTCGCAGGTGCATAGGCGTGTAAACGCAAATTGTGCGTTCGATTTCCACTCGAAAAAATAAAATATTAATTATTTTCATTTCTTTGCTCTAGTGTCTAGTAGAATTTGACAGAAAGTGTGGAACGCAGTGTCTTAACAATAGTCTCCCTCTGCCTACCCTGCTACATGGGGGATACAGGGTGATGCTGAAAAGAAAACAGAACTATATATGATATCCAAAATGAGAGCAACAATACGAAATAACAAACAAAAAATATACTTGAATTTATATACGTGATAAAAAAATAATATACAAAATTAAATTACCCTAGCTCTATTAAAACTTTTCATGCCGACTGTACATCGGCCCGTTTGACAGCCAAATGTGGCCACAACGCCCCAACGGTTCAAGCTGCACGCTACATTGCGCACATCCATGATTTATAGTCTTTATAAAAAAAATAAGTCTCCGGCTTGATCTCTGCCTGTCACGTGCGTAACGAGTCTCGTATTAATAATAAATACAAAATTTAACTTTATTTTATTATTATTATTATTAAACAAATATAGACATATCCATAGTTATAAAAGCTTTTTTTTTCAGCTTCACGCTGCATCCCGCACACATTTGGCTAGGCAGAGGGAACTTGGTGTTAAAACACCCCGTTCCTCACTCTCTGTCAAATTCTGGAGGCATTGCGTGTTGAGTGGCAGAACTCAACGCCGCGCTTTGCCTCGGCACCAGAGCGAAGAAATGGAAATATAAACGTAAATAAATATTTCACTTCCCCAAGTGGGGATCGAACACACCACCGTCGCGTTACAGTCTCACCCTTGTGCCGCTGCGCCATTACGGCCTTTTATGTAAATACAAATCCATTTTCGATATTATAAACTCATCGTTTATTTAAAAACGTTTTTTGCCTGAGAATTCGCTTAATAGGCTGTTAGCAGGTTTACACTGCTTACCTTCGACCCTTGTAGTAAGATTTAACTTTTTTGATTTTTAGAAGTTTCTTTGTATTTATTTTCGTACCTCATTTTGGGAAGATATATATTACTTGCACTGCTCAGGGGTAGAAGCGTGTGACTGTAAACGCGAAAGGTTATTGGTTCGATTACCACTCGAGGGAATATAATTTTATACATTTTTATTTTCTTTGTCCTGACGTCGACGCAATGTAGAGTTAGCTTCCGCCACTTAACACGCAATGCCTACAGAATTTGGCGAAAAATGTGGAATGAGGTATTTTAACACTAGGTTCCCTCTGCTTATTATGCGGTGTGCGGAAGTGTTAGGATGCACACATGCGTTATTGGGGTTATTAAATTTAATCCTATAAATGACTATTTCTGTATACAATAAATGTTTTGTCGACACTTAAGGCAACTAAGTCTTAAGTAGAAGTACAATTTAGAAGCAAAGATATGAACAATATACCTACTTATTTTCACGTCTTCTTAGGGGAAACGGAGTGTCTTAACACACGGTTCCCTCTGTCTATCCTGCGATATATGGGATACACAGAGTGGAGCTGATAATTTAATTGTCTTTTCTTATATAAGTTACTTATAATTTAGTTGTCTTTTTGTAATTCAAATTTATTTTAAAACATCGGTTTGATTGAATGTAAAAAAACAAAAGTAAGGTTTATCTATTGAAATCGCTCGTTAAGCCAAGCTCTTGTGAAGGGCGCGCATCATTTCGCTTTCCTAATAATCATAAAAAACAAAGTACCGGTAGCAAAGAACCAATGGAAAAAAGAAAAAATAACGATCAAGTGCGAGTCGGACTCGCCTACCGTGGGTTCCGTATCAATTTCAGCATTGTATGCCAACGGGAAGTAGGTACAATTTATAAAAGATGATAAACAGAATACAGCAAAAATGATATGTTAAATATTCGATTGCGTTGACTTAGAAATTTAAGTTTTTGTGTGATTTAAGAAACCATAGACTGTAATATCCGTTCTTGACAGACGGACAAGATAGTGATCCTTATAGGAGTTCCGATTGTCCCTTTTGAGGTACGAAACCTAAAAATGAACTCCATTATTTTTAATTTTGTCACAAGTAGGTAATATCATATATTTCACAGAATACAATAATAAAAATTTAAATAATTTTATGTAGGTACTACCTCTTTAATTTAATATTCATAATATTTTTTCAATATAGTAAATGAAATTGAATATAATTTATGTTTTAGATACTATTAAACAACATCATCCTCTATAGACATAAATACCCAGTAAATACCTATTAAATGAGCTTGAGCTTTCAGTACATTCACTGCAAAGGTATTTCCTCTTCAAGTAAATAGCGACTCGCCGACATAAATCGAAGAAGAGCTTTTATGCGATTCAGAGAATTATTTATGTAAATAAAGCAAAAGTCTGCGCCGAACTTGCGTACAAAAGTTGTCTTCCCGTTAAGCAACTTTGTATAGCTGTCCTTGTCGATCTTGTAGTATCAATATATATTACCTCTCTTTCACCCCTGAATGGTGACTACCGGATTGCAGACGTACAAGATCGCGGGACCAGTTTTTATGCACCAACCACAACAAAGCCGTGCCCTCCATCCGCGAAGATGGAGTCACCGTCGAAGAGTTAATATACGTTATATCTATGTGGAAAATTATATGACACTGCTTTCTCCATGATGACTTGGACGAGAAGATACCTAGTATAAGAATTATTTGAACGTTTCAATATTTCAGAATTCTTACAATTACTTTGATCAAATATGATGTTTTTAACGGTTAGTCAAATTTAGGATTGAAACGACAAAAGAATCACTGAGGAACCCTATTATACTAATAGATACTAATACACTATATGTAATAATTTTCTTATCACCAATATTTATTTTAAATATTTTTTGTAAGAAAATAGATATTTTTAGACCTTCATTTTCCCTTCAATGCTTAATAGAAATATTCGCAATGCATCTAGATCAAGAGCTGGTTGCCATATTACCGCGTTACTCTTCTCGTAGTACAGATCTCCGTAGCACTGATAACCACCGGCATTTTCGAATAAGGAATCCACAAAGACCACCCAGAGCCTCCGGGGACCCGTCTTATTTATTGTTTTAATTAAAACAACATAACTCAAGTTCCTACTTTGGCCGCGCTCGTGTGACAGCTCGTAATTTTAAAGTTTAGCTTCTGAACGCAATCCTTGGATTAAACGATGCGTGGAACCACCATGGGTGTCGGTTTTTTCAGCTATTGCAACCGCTAGAAACAGAAAAGGTTCCCATCGTAATAAAAATAAAGATTATCTTTACGCTGTATTCCGCATATAGCAGAGTAGGCAGAAGGAATTGTCTTGGAAGTATGGCGACAACGCAGCGAAAAATTTAAAATATTAAATGTTTTTCGTCGAGTGGGAATCGAACCCATAACCTGTCGCGCTTCATACCCACATTCACACTCTTATACCCCAGGACTCGCCCCAAAATAAAATTTTAATATTAAAAGAATAGTAAAATGTGTAGATACTTAAGCTATTGAAAGTATATTTGCGTGAAATTCATTAAGTACGTTAAATAAAGTTTTTACCTACGTATAAGCGACGGCGTTGTTTTTAGCCATTCAACACGAAATCCCTCCAGAATGCGGTGGAAAGTCGGGAAGAGATTGGATTCCCAGGTCTTCCTACCCTGCTTGTGGGGTATGCGTATACAGCGTGAAGCTATAATTAATAAAAATTAAAAATATCCTTTGTTCAAGGACCGTAAATGATAATTTACGGGAAAAAGTAATAGTTATTTATTCAATTGAATGATAAATAAAACGATGTAGTTTTTTTATTTTATTTTTTTCAGGATTAAAACTAAACTTAAGTTTAAAATAATTATTAGTTGATAGGAAATCCAGCTTGTGAAATTTTCTGTAGTAAAACTTTTGAGTTTAATTTTTTTAGCATACCTATACATATTTTGAAAATACTTTTTTAGATTTTATTTGCATCTTTATCTCAATATTAAGTTTAGTTTTTTTTAACCATTTCTCAAAAACCCTTAAAGTGCATAAAATAACTTTCGATGCAATTTACATCTTTTATGCAGTCTCACTTTGTAATTTTCACTAATTGCAATACATAGGTACATACCATCATATCCATCCATCATATCTGATAAATTTCTTATTATGTATCGTTATCAAAATAGAAAAAATACGAAAACGAAAATAAATCTTGAATATCCCATCTCTATCCTATCAAGTAGTTGGTCAGCTTCACGCTGTATCCTTCACACAGCAGGCTCTTCCTAGGGAGGGACCTGGTGTTAAGACACTCCGTTCCCCACTTTCTGCCGAATTCTGGAAGCATTGCGTATTGAGTGGCAGAAATCAACGCCGCGCTTTGCCGCGACTCCAGAGCGAAGAAATGGAAATTGAAACGTAAATAAATATTTGACTTCCTCGAGTGGGTATCGAGCTCACAACCGTCGCGTTCAAGTCACACCCTTGTGCCCCTGCGCCATAACGGTCTCAAACAAATAGTTGATAATTTAATAATATTACATAATTTAGTGTATATACCTAAACATTGTAAATATAACAATATGAATAACCAGTATAAAATCATTCCAATCAAATTTCCCTAAAAACACTTAAAAAAATGTTAAATAAATAAACGAAGCTGCAGTAGAGCCGCTAGATGAATTTAAATTGTAAATTCATTTTGTCGATTAAAAAGAAATTGCATATTAAATGACGAATTAAGGATTGAAAACAAAATGCAAATTAATTTGGGAATATTTTATTAACAGATCTTTATAATTTAAGTCACATGAACAATGTATCCAGCGTGGTTGTAGCTTGTGTATCCGAAATGAGAGCTCTTTACTAATATTAATATTTTTTACAGTTATTATAACTAATATCTACGGAATATTAGAATTAGACAATGAAAAAAATACACATTCTTAACATATTTTTCTATGGAGTGACTCTATTACTCCCAGTTTGTATGCGTTTGCTCCATTTTGGGTTAAAATGTAAGATTAAGTATTATTTTCTCTTAAAATGATTATAAAAGACTAACAACTATGGTCTTACGATATAACGTTCGAATAGTCTAATGGATATTTATTTTATACAAAAGGAACTACCAGTGCGTGTACTTACATAAAAAGTTGTTTAAATTATCCTAATAATAGATACTTTAATTTAATTACAGAGATTGGTGAAACATTAAATGTTCTAGAATTTTATTTGTTATTTTTAAATGATATGATATTTTACTTTTCTTTAAATTTTCAAAGTACTTTATAACAAAATTATATTTTGAAAGGGAATTGTATCTATTAATTTCGATTACATAGATGTATCAGCCAATTTTCTGAGCTTATACAGACTTATCTTACTATAAGTAACATGTTTTACGCTATACTATCTTACTATGGAAATTTTCTTATAACTATAGTTAAATTAAACGTATCTTAAATACTAAATTAAATATAGGTTTCAATAAATAAATAGTATATATTAATTAAAATTCTTCCATTATTTTTATGTAATGTAGAAATTATAACATTTTCCTTCGTGGAAATCATTATAAGGTATGTTAACATAAGTACGTCTAAATAATATATCTCGATGAATATTAAAAAAAAATAAGCCATGGAATTAGAAATAAAATTTACATTTTATGATGAGAAAACTGACATTTGAAAAATATTGTTGGAATAAAAAATTAAACAATAACTTTATACAAAAACGTATAAAGTTATTGTTTAATTCTGGTTTTTTTTTTCAATACAAAATAGACAAGTGACAGGTACACACATAGTATAGTTAAGTATACCTAATAATTAGCTGCAAATAACAGTTTTGTATCAGAAACTAATAGGAAGTTATCTTTTATTCTCGTTTCCAACTTATCTTGTCATTATTTTCTTTAAATACATTTATTTTTAAAAAAATAATGACCTGAAAGTTTTGTAGTTAAGTTATTCTACTCGTTCTTTGAAAGCATCTCACCTCACAATTATTCAATGCGGTTCAGAAATACAATTGTGCTGAGTTTACAGAATATTCAATTACAAACTGCTATTCAGCCTTCATAACAATTCGAAAGTTTAATTTGATGGAAACTAGTACATTGTCGGTCCATTTTATAAGAGATCATTACATGAACGCGTAACACATCCACCTACGTGTACCTACGACCGGGAAGGGTTCCATTTGTTGTAAGTTGGACGGATGTAAATATATTTGTAGTCATTTTAAATAATAATTACTTTTTTCACAGTAATATTATACTCTACAGCCTAAAAATGATTAAGCCAATTTACTTCCATTTGTATCAACTGTTTACAGTTATGAATACGCGTGTGTCGTTCAAAGTTTCGAAACTAACGTCGAATATTTCACTCGATGAGTCTACAATATTTAATTAACACTGCAATATATATAACATTCCAGTATCACCAATCAAGAGTTCCACTAAATTTTTACACCATTTTCCAAGAGCGCAGATAGCTTTACCTCGAATGTTAATGTTCAATTGCATAGCGCTCATAAAGCGCAAAACTGGGGCTACGGACAGTCCATGGAGTTGGGGCTGGGCGGGCCGCCCATCACGCTGTAGGGCGGGCTGTGCGGCGGCAGCGACTGTATAGACCCTATCTGTCCGTGGTACATGTCCATTTCTAGTGAACCATCCGGAGAACACTTTTCCGCCATTTTGTTCTCCTGTTTCGTCACCATTCTCCGCCATTTTGCTCGTGCGTTCTGGAACCATACCTGTGAACAAAAACTTAATTTTGATGTCGGCGTTGTAAATACCTAAATATTTTCACTCAGCATTTTTTGTAAATAAACGTCGCCAGCGTAATACTATTTTCATCTCTGTTATATAATAGATAGGTAGGTATGTAGGTTAAGACCTAATAATGCATAAACACTATGGTATCAAGTAATTGGAAATATCCTACTAAAGAAGAACGAACTTTTTGTGTGCAAAACATTCATAGCATTGAGCTAAGTCTTAATTAGATAATCCCGCTAATAGTTCAATAATCAACCCCCATCACCGAAGAGAGAGACGCAACTCTACACCCTGCAACCTGTACCATGCCACTCTGCATACAAGAACGACGGATCTTTGCAAAATGCATTAGATCAGACATTCCATCACGATGTTCCCGACGCCGACAATTAAACGCACGCGCTGATAGCTTGAATTCTTAGAACACTTAGTAAATCATTAGGTATCACATAAAAGTAAAATGAAGACTAAACGACTGTATTGACAGACAGTTCGTTTACTAACTGTATAAATATCATATTTTATATGTAATTATCGTTGGTTTTTAAATGTAAGAAACAACATTTACAGGACGCGCGAATATGATGACCAATGGCGCGCGGCCGCACTGCTCGCCCCGCCCACCGCGTCATGGCCGCTACGAATGTTGCCTAACGCCAAATTTAGATTGCGCTTCTTTCTCATTAACAAAAACCTATGCCACAATAGGAGAAAGAGAGTGCAAAGTCATCCAGTCGCCGAGAAGATCATAAATAAGTTACCAATGTCAATCTTAACAAATATAACATATAAAGTAAAACTAGTGTTCGAAAGTATTCTGTTGAGAAATTAACGAAAAGCAGTAGACATGCGCACGCGCACGATTAATGATGTCATGTCCGCACATACCTACCGCTGTCAAGTCAAGATAAGGCTGGAGCACGGTGGTCCCGAAATACTCTCATTATGAATTACACTAGGAGTGCGAGCAGTGTTCAATGTGTAGAGCTACTGTTACCATAAAATATAAACAATAAGAACACACTATAGAATTGTAAAAATATATTGTTTCAAACCATAAACAATAATATGTATTTACTTTATTCTTTTAGGTATAAGAATATGTTTTGTGCATTTCAATCTTAGAATAATCCGCAGAATTATAATTGACATAGTCAACAAGCATCATAAAATAATGAGTGCCGCGTGCTTGGGTACCCCTCATTATCTCGACAACATAGCTATCCATTACACGAGCAAGCCTAACAATGAGAAAAATCATGAAACGAAAAATAATTCCAATTGTCAAGAAATATTTTAAATTCTCTCAGCGAACATAGACGAGGATGTAAGCTGAAAGCGGCAAATGCCACAATTTAAAGAACCATACCATAGAATTTAATATTGTTATTTTTCTAAATCTTACGGTATTAAGAACATCCTAAGCTGACCCCGCCGACGGGGTCGGGGACGATCGGAAGCTTTGGCGCACACTGGGAGACGCCTGTGTCCAGCAGTGGACCCGAAAAGGTTGATTTGATTGATTGATTGAAGCTGTCCCCGATAACATAAATCAGAACGATTTAAATATTTTTTGTTTTATTAATACAACTGTAGTTACATTAATTAACAAGTACTTATTGGTCCCCTAAAGACCATACTTAGTTTGTAAATTGGAATTAAAAGTACAAAACTAACATTCATACAAATCGAGTGTCACTCTAAACTTGGACCACCGCGCTACTATTCTCGCCTGGCTCGTTCAAGTTTGCAGAGGCATGCTATCGGACGTACCATTTGTTACGCCGTCAACTCAGTTTCTGTGCTATTTGAAAATAGTTTTTATTACTAAACGTTACGTCTCAATTTTCACTAACACCCTCAATGAAAAATATTTATTATTTTATATATAGTTTTTCAAATAGAAGTTTTCAGTCTCTATACATTATTTTTATTACTATATATTAGTTTTAGCTATTTTATAGTTTTAAATAAATACATAAAATCATTTTTTGCTTGTTGTTTGTTTTTTTGTCTTCATATTGTGTTATATTCTTCTTCTTTGTCGTTTCACTCTTGACAGAGCGGTCGTGGTCGTCCTTTTCAAAGGTTGGTGGTGAGCCACACAGTCCGACGCCATTCTACGCGGTTGACTGTCTGTCTGGTGCATTCGTAGAGAGGGTCCTTGAGGGCAGCCTTCACTTGGTCTGTCCATCGCATGGCGGATCTACCGCGTGGCCTGCTACCCTCAACTTTTCCCTGAATCACATGGCGTTGCATGGAAATATTTTGTTGTCGAGAAATATGTCCGAAGAAAGTGAGAATGTGTGCTTTAACAATGGAGGACAACCGTTGTTTTACGCCGAGTTCCCGGAGTATGGAATCGTCCGTTCTAAATTCCGTCCAAGACACTCCAAGCATTTTCCTCCAGCACCACATCTTGAGAGCGTCTATTTTCTTCACATCACTCTTCCGAAGGGTCCATGCTTCGCAAGCGTAAATAAATATGGGAAACACTAGAGTCCTGACTTATCAAATTTTAGTAGTTAGACATACGCTCCGAGGTAGACATATGATTGTACGACCTCACTATTCACGATATATTTAATCTCCGGTGAGTTGTTATTTGCACGGACGACAATCATAACTTTTGTCTCACTGCGGTTAATCTTGAGTCCAAAATCGAGACTTACTCGTTCCATTTTTTGCAAAAGTTCTTCCATATATCTTATGCTGGTCGAAAATAAGGTGGTATCATCAGCATACCGCAGATGTTATATTCTGTAGCCTCCAACGCTGATTCCATCAGGCCAATTTTCAAGAGTGATTCTCATTATGAGTTCTGTATAAATATTAAATAGAAGAGGCGATACAATGCACCCTTGACGTACTCCCGAGCTGAGATGGAAATTGCTCGACAATACGTCGTCTGCCCTAACAGAAGCTGTTCCGTCCTCATAAAGACGCCACAGAAGGTGAACGAGGTGCTTAGGCGTACCCATCGCCAGTAACGTTTCCCACAGCTTTGGCCATTTAACCGAGTCAAATGCTTTAGAAAAGTCCATAAAGCAGATGTATAATGGTAGAGCTGTTTAGTAGAGCCTTTTTTTTGTAATGGGACGAAGACAATGTGTGAGTTCATTCCTGAGGCCAAGTCCCAGTCTGCCAGATTTTATCACAAAGCGCATGAAAAATTTCGACACCATAATCTCCAGATGCTTTGATGGTATCAGTCGGTACTGCATCACTGCCTATCGCTTTCCCGTTTTTCAAACTAGAAATGGCAGCACGAACTTCATCTCTCCAAATAATTGGCTCAAGGTCTTCTGGCTCTGTAGAAACGAAATTCGCGAGTGAGGATCTTTAAACAAAGACTGACAATATTGTTTCCAAGTTTCTGAGATTGCCGCTAAATCAGTCACTGTTTCACCATCAGAATTTTCAATGGCCTATGTTCTGTTGGATAAGGTCTTAGTAAGTGATTTTATTGTCTAATGAAGGTCTTTAGTTTCATGTTTGTGCGCATGTTGTTCAAGTTTTGCACACAAGTTTTGTTTCAATTACGATCACGTGTACATGCTTGCTGTATACTTGCAGATTTGGCATCTAAACTCCTGATATTATAATCTGAGGCCTTCATTTGATTTGCCTCTGAGCTTATGCTGTAATTTTGCGAAAAGAAGTTGATGATCAGATCCACAATCAGCTCCAGGCAAAGTATGAGCGTTCCTAATTGAAGTTTTCCATCTTGATCCAATCATAATGTAATCAATTTGGTTTCGATGGTTGCCGTCTGGTGAAGTCCAGGTAAAAATTCTTCTAGGATGGTTTTTGAAAATAGTGTTTGCTATCACCAAGTTATTTTCTGCGGCATATTATAATAAGCGCTCTCCTCTTTCATTACTCTGTCCCAATCCAAATTTTCCTGCGCAATGTCCCATTCCTATTCCCAAAGATCCCAGACATGGTGATTTCTAAGTCCTTATAAAATAAGAGGTGGGCGCATACAACTGTATTATGTTTAAATTGACCGGCTTCGCTTTAAGTGTTATACTTAGCGCTCGATCAATGACGCAGTCGTATGCCATAACACACTTGCTGAGTCTTTGGTAGTACAAAAGCGTTCCTACTAATCTCGTCATACCGTGTATCGGTGAAAAAATGGCCGTTGCCTCTATAATGTGTTTCGCTGATACCACAGACGCTCAATTTACACCTTGCTATTTCCCTCTCTAAGATTGTAAGTTTCCCTGTTTGGAGAAGACCGCGTACATTTCATGTACCTATTTTTTAGATATAACGCATTTTTACTACACTAGAGATTCCAGTAGAGCAATTTCCATATGATGCCTGGTCTCCTACACCAGCGTGGCCGGTAGTTAATTTCACACCGTCTGCCCCGGACGCAGAGCGGATCATATGGCCACCGATGTATTTTGTTCTGTACTTTCATGACAACTTTCTTGGGAAAATAGTGTGGTGGTTTCCCCTTGCCTTCCACATCGCAGTGAGACGGTTCTTGGTCCTATTCAAGAAAGCGCTACTGCCCGCTTCCTCATTTCAAGTCCTTAAGCCGGCTCTTACGACACCCATAGGAAGATATGGGGGGGGGGTGGGGGGGTGGCTATTCTATTACCCGGCAGTGTTGTTGCTAATGTTTTAAATATTAATTCATATACAGCTTCGCTATATAGCTACCCGCCAGTTATAATTTCTATAAAATGTAATTATATAAATATTAAATTACAATAACAGTAATAATCCGAAAGCCAATATTTCCGTACAAAATTTTCATGCCACAATAGCTAATGAAAGATATGATTTTAACAAACAAAAATAACCTTATAATATCTAGATATATTATTTAATTCAAATATATAATTTTAACGTTTCATCCTATAACAAGATGGTTGGAAGAAGACGTAATGGTGCAGTAGGAATATTTCTCGAACAAGATGTAAATCTGGGCCGCGCTGTTCATCTATGACATTGACAGAGTGCTCTCGGTCGCTATGTGTGTCAATATTAATAAACTGTGTTGTTATTTTCAAACTGTCTTTGTATTTGCTTACAAGTTTTTTTAAAACCCGGACTTTCTGAGATTATTGACTCCACTCTAGTAACACGTTTCATATAAATACTTACATTTATTTTAGTACTTGCGTGAATTATATGCAACTTCACATTTAACCGGCCAACTCTATCGAAGTATCTGAATCGTGACCGAACTACTTATTTATGTGAGTATGACTGATATTAGAAATTGTTTCGTTACTTTTTCTACGCGATATAAATCAACACGTGAAAAAAGATTCCACAGATACAGTAAACATTATTAATTAATATTTTAAAAGCTGCTTAAATGAAAGCTTACGCAGAGTAAACACAGTGTCCTATAATAAATATAAGGAAAACATAAAATTTCAGACCATTTTTTTTATTTTAAAAAATAATTAACATAATGTAAATAAGTAATACAGATAACGTTAAAATAACATCTCGATAAACAAAGCGATCAAAGACACACAGTGAATTCCACTTACGCATAAATAAAAAAGAAACGAAGAGATGTGATTAATAGTCCCGTTTTCCTTATATAAATAATATTTGAATAAATTAGGAAGGAGACGTAGCACGTCCGCTTGGCGCGAGTACGCGCGACCAAATGACAAATGGATGCCTTTTGAAATCGCGGCGGAAATTATCTGCCCAGCCGAGCGTCTCAAGGCGATGCGTTCGTACTAATTACTAGACCGTTTGATTGTGATCTTAGGAGCCCTTCCAAACAAGTATAGGTCTTAAGATCGCGATACAAGGTACTTAATATCTTGGTCTCGTCTCCTTTTTATTGTCACCTAACGTACTTAGAAAGTAAAATTATATTCCGCCTTTCGGGACGCCTTCTGAACTGTAGGTGTTGTTTCTGAACCGTTAAAAATATTTTTAGTATCCATGTCAAAATTAACTCAGTAAAGTGTAGTAAAATGTGTTAATAACAAAAGCAAAGGATTAAATCATCTTTATTCGGATAAATAGGACTCTATTAATATTGAAAGGCGAAAATATTTTTTTTCTTGTTATGGAAAACACTCTATTACTTGACCGATTTTCATGAAATTTAGTAGAAACATAGAGTTGACATAGAGTTAAAAGGGCGAATGGAAGTTGCGGAAGTCAGTGTCAGACCATGAGTCCCAATAAACACGCATACCATAAGGAAATTAGCATCTTAAAAGATGCACAAAAAAATCTGCGTTGATGTATGTCTATAAAGAAATAGAACCTAATAAAGAACCCATAGTAACTATTTTAAGCAATACAGAATTATTCCTAATCCAATTAAACACATTTCACACGTTGTGCGTGCATTTACTGTATATTTTAATTTCTCTTTAGAGAATATCATTTAAATTATTATCTTAGAAAAGTTCAGAAATTTAAAATGCTAGGACAGAGCCACTTTCGAGAGTAACCACTAAAAACATATGCTTATATTTTCTTGTGAAAAAAAACAGCTATAAACATTAACAAAGTTAGCATCTCTGTAGGGAGATTTTTACAAATTTCCGCTACTAAAAGATTTTGCTTTTGATTTTGGTTCCTTATTATTTGGCAAAAATCAAAAGAAACTTTTGTGCTGCATATTAGAATGATTGTGTAGTTAAAACTGGTTGTGTCACTAGTTATAAACTACAATAAAAAAATCATGTACCTAATCTTAATTTTATAGTTACGTACAATTAAAGTAAAAGTTATATTAAAAAAATAGAGCTTAAAACCATTGCATTGGCAAACACATACGAATTCAATAACCATCAATAACTCTATTACAACAGTAGCCACGAGAGAGACATCCCCCCACTCCCCTTTTACAACGACAAATTACACGGAGCATCACTTTTTCAATCACCTAATTACGAAGTGCTTCTTGAACCTGTGTCATTATTCAGCTGAGAGAAAAAAAAACATACAAACGGAGCGAGTGACAAATCGTGCAATTGCGGACGCACGGAGAGAGTTATGGCGCTCTGCATTCTAAATGCGCCCGCGCAGCGTCGCGGTACCGACGCCGCGTCAGGCCCGCCCAATTAGACGGTCGCCTGTACACCAGACTAAATCACTACTTTACTCATACCAGTAATAATTATTTCTTTAAAAGCCACAGGGCTAATCTTTACTTATATCACTACTTATTATTTCTCAAAAAACAATAATAAAATTTACATAACATTCTTTTTAATTTACTTTAATTTAATGATGGAATTGTAGTTGTTATCCTTTTTCTAGCGACGGCTAAAAACATTATGGAATAACCTTCTTGGACTTTCTATATCGGAAGAACAAGATGCTTGTCCAAAATGTGATTGTGCATCGCAAGCATTTTATTTATGTATCTACAACTTAGAAATTTTGTTATCATAAAATACTAAAATACGGCGTTGAAATCCACCACTCAGAATAGCGCCATCCATCCGGCTCCAGAATTCCGCGGAAAGTGAGGAACGGAGTGTCTTAACACTAGATTCCTTCTGCCTACCCTGCTGTGTACGGGATACAGCGTAAAGTTGAAAAAAAAACTCTTTATTAGGTACTAACGACTATCACATATGTATAATATTGTTTCAGTTTAGATGGACTTAAATTGTTTTAGGTATACGTAAAAACTAGATTTTTTTTATATTGTTCGAGTAGGCTTAAAAGCTCAAGAAAATTTATATTAAGAAATAATTTAAGATCGAGAGCCTAGATAGTGTAATTTTATTTATAGTATAAATATAGTTTAAAATATAAATATTGCTTATGTTCTCAAATTTTATTTTACTACTTATAAATTATATTAATTTGAATCAATGTCAAAATTACATTTGCAACATTAGAACGTAACCGCGACTATTTATCTTATTTATTTTTACTCTTCTTTTTCTTCTTCTTCCTGGCATTAATCCCGGCTATTACCAGGGTCTGCCTTCCTACTCAACCTACTTCTCCTTGCACGGTCTTTTGCGTCCTCGGTTGTTAGACCATTAGCTCTCATGTCCTGCATCACGACATCCAACCGGCGCTTCCTTGGGTGTGCAGGAGGTCTCGCCCCAGGAACTGGTATAGCAAGGCACTTGCGTCCGACATAGTTCTTAGGCCAGCGCGTAACGTGGCCAAACCATCTCAGGCGACGCTCTTGGAGCTTATCCGCTACGTCACGGACCTCAAGACTGCCTCGAATGTAATTTAGTCAGTAATTTATTTATTACTATTATAGTAATATATTAAACATTTTCAAACGAACAATGCTTGTAGAATATTGTAATCTTTGCGAATTAAATATCACAATTCCACTTGACGCTATCTATATTAAAAAAGTGTCCTCAACATTTTTCTACAGGAGCGTTCGGCCTAAACTCGGTATATCCAAAACGAAAAAGCCTTTATCTCACCAAAATGGCGTACGAGGGCCGTTCGTTTTTTGTGAGAAAAAAATCTCGATCAATATTCAGAGGACGGAGGGAGAGAGGGATTCTCTTTGGGATCGTATAATTGGTTCAGGGGAAATTTATGCGGCGCGCGCTATCTGCCTTTCGGACTAAATCGGCTCAGTTCGGCATGTCGATAAACGCTACACAATGCCTACCGTTCATATACCTCAAAATTCCAAGACGCCCTTTATATATATACAAAGTATGCATATCTGTATGCTAGCATTTCGTTTACACAATAAAAAATATTTTAGTGACTCATCTCTATGAAATTCATAATTTTAAAAAACTGAACCATCTTCTACTATATTCATTTATTGAATTGAATACAATTTCAATTCGTAATTTACGTACGCAACTATACAAAGGCACGATATATGTTACGCAACGCTTTTATATCTAAAAACGTCGTAATTACGAGAACAAAGGCTGACTCTTTCAAGGTACCGTGCCAGGTCCACATTAAAGGGCCGCAACTACCAACAAATTAGAAGCAATAGAAAGGTCTAAATTGTCAAAACATGCCGAAGTGTATTCAAGTTATTAGTGGTGACTGGTAACAACAGGCAGATGCGTCTGCTAAGATAGTTTACTTTCAAAATGTTAGCACTTAGCAGCCTACTGTATGAACTATGAACAGAAACACTTTTAGGTAGGTTTCTTAAAAGATAAACTCGTAGATTGCTGATATATTATTAACTAAAACTAACTTTATGTTCAGTTCACATAAATATTATGTTAATTACGATTTTATCACTCACCTGTACGATTCATCTTGGTGTATTTGTTAATTGTAAAGAGCGCGTTAGAGCATATTATTTTCCTTTAATTTAATTAGAAAAATATTATTATGAACAAGCAGCAATTATAATCTAAGACAGTAAGAAGTAGAGAAGGCAGACACACAAAATAACATCGCAAAGCGAATTTCGTTATGGAAAAGTACGCTTCAGAATTCGCCACCGCTTGACAAATAATTTTGACTGATATCTATCTGAGAACTCAGTTAGTTATATCATATAAATGATTAATATGTATATGTAACTAACATATGTCTATTTGTTTCACGTAAATAAAATTAAGTTTGTTTTTACCTGTAAAACCCTTTTAGGAAGTCCAGTCTTCTGGCTCAACTGTTTCAAGTCCTTGGCATCGGGGTTGTGGTTGATTGCGAAGTAGGACTTCATGGTGCGCAATTGGTGGTGCTTGAAGCTGGTCCGCATTCGTTTTGTACGCGACGTGGAGCCCAGCCCGCCACCACCACGGAACCCCATCTCCAGGTATTCAGGATTCAAATCTGGAGAAGACCATGCTGCTGAATGCTAAACATTATAACTGTTAGTTTATAGAGGATTTCATTTATTACTATTTGATTGGTTTTACAAGATTTTTTTATCCTTATTACGAATCGGTCGATATCCACTAATTACGATTAACTTACTAAACGCTTACTGTACATATTTATAGATTTACACAGTCAATTTTTGTTTAGGAAAATGTGCCTAATATAAAAATGAAAACATTTTTTTCCTTGGAACATAAAACATATAAAAAACCCTTACCCGGAAATAAGCAAAAAAAATATAAATATTTTTTCTATAAAAAAGACAAAAATATAGTTATAAATAATAGCTAATATTGAAATGCTAAATTTCGCATTCGCCCATTCGCATAAGTTTGTGCATGTAGTAAATAAAGCAATGTATAATATAAATATACACATATATTATGTTGGAATCCAAATAGTTATTTTTCATTCAAGTATATCCAAAGAAATCTAGATGAGTGTGAGTTCCAAATTGTTTGCCCAAGTAAATACTAAGATTAAATTTAAATATTAAATAAGTAATAATAAAAATTAAATAATAAATACTAAGTACTTAATATTTAAAATTTTTTCAAGCTAATAAATAAATTTACACAGGTACAAATGTGTATGCATGAGCTTTTAGTTGTTTTCGAATACGCGGTCATTCGATCGCTCCGCACTAGTCATTGTTTTCCGTTACAATTCCTCAGTTCCAGCATGACGTATCCGTGACGGGAATGGAACGCTGCCGCAACGCAGCTGGTTTAACGACCAATAAAAACTACTGCCAATTCGTATGTATGTATATATTTTGAAGCCATAATATGTGAGCCGCTGGGGACAAAGAAATGACACGGAACCAGTCAGCAAATACCTATAGTTTATGGTCAACGAATGACTGTAGCTGTCATCTGTTTCTTTTTACAAAAGTCTTTAGAGCCATTAATGGTAAATTATATTTAAATTGACGATAAGTGTATACTTATTAAAATGAAAGAACAATAATTAAATATGTATTTGTTTAAAATGAAAAAAAAAATCCCGCTGAGTTTATTGCGCCGGTTCTTCTCAGGTCTGAGGCACTCACTTTTGCGAAGTGGTGGTAAATTATTTGACGTTCAAAAATTTTTTTATTATGAATGAAAATATTTGAATTTGTATTTGTAGCAGTGTAGGCATAGGCAACCTAATGTTAAAACACTCCGCTTCCCACTTTCCGCTGAAGTCCGGAAGCATTACGTGTTGAGTGACGAAACTAAACGCCGGGCTTTTCATCATTTTTCACAACATCAGAACGACGAAACTGATAAAATTAAATATTTTATTTTTTAGAGCGGGAATCGAGCCACAATCTATCGCCTAAGCAGTTATACGCCTATACCACTGAGCCACGACTGGAATTAAATGAAAAAAATAATTAACTTTATTATTAAAAAAAAAACATTTATTCAGCTAAAACGTAATCCAACAAAGTAAAAGTGGCTTCAAAGCCGACTGCATTTAAGATGC
Organism: Heliconius nattereri; assembly: GCA_013403645.1. Classification (NCBI taxonomy): domain Eukaryota; kingdom Metazoa; phylum Arthropoda; class Insecta; order Lepidoptera; family Nymphalidae; genus Heliconius; species Heliconius nattereri. The sequence goes on from JAAIXI010000202.1 coordinate 785,999, forward strand.
GCCGCGGTGACGGGACGTTTGTATTTACCTGACAAGATTTACGCACCCGAGTCAGATATAAAACTAGAAACAAGATTACAGAAACTTCTGCTACGTACAATATAGCCCTTTCTGGCTTGACTTAGGTATTGCATACGTTGCAGCACCGTCGTCCTTTACTACAGTTCTAACGCAAACGCCTTGGGCGCTTGTGTACTGGTTATACGATACGGTCACTTAGCAAACTGGCAAAAATTTGCATACAAGAGGATTTCTGTGTCCCACTAGCGATAACTCGAAGGTCCTCATGTGAAACGCATTCAAAAGTAAATATATCCTGAACACTGGAATACAGGTAGGTTGTAATACGTGTTTTTCAAAACTACCAATCTGTTGCATTTGGAAACGTCAACTTATCGATTAATCGCTAGAAAACGTCACCCCCGCTAAAAGAAGACATTATTAATAGATGAAGACACAAAATGTACAAAGATAACGAGAGGCACAGATAAAAAACGGGATGACTTAAAAAAGGTCATTGTGATCTCATAAATCGTACGCACCATTCATGTTTAGGATCGGCAAAAAAATGGAGATTTCCTACGCGATACCACCTCGTCCGGTGGCCGCAGTGTTGTTTTTTTTTTTTTTAATATATCTTTTTTCTACGTACCAATGATGCTGCAAAAACGGAAACGTCGAACAGTCGTTATAAGGAATATAGAGGAAAAAGATCTACAGTTATTTGTATAAGTAAAATAAAGATATTTTTCAAGTTGTCACCATAGTAGTGTTGTTACCATGGGAGTGTTAGTGTTGTATAATAATTTATTCGGCGTTAGTGTTGTACCGCATAGCGAGCCAGCAGGGGGCGCTACCTCATGCACGGACGGCTCCAGCTGGCGCGAACCATCGAAGCGCCGCTCATATTTTAACTGTTATAGCTACTAAAAACTGTACACTTATACTACACTGATAGATATCAAAACAGACATCAAAATTAAATATTTATATTTCATTATACTCGTAACTTGCTAGTTTTATATTCAAATGTTTGAAGTACTTACATATCTAGATTTTTTATTAATTATTTCGTTTTTATATTGAATTATTTAACTCGTAAGCATCATATACCATTTGTAGATTAACAAATGTTATTACACCTACATTTGTACGTACATATTATTATTGAATATTAACAGTTCATTACATGATCTTTTTGCATAAAATTAGAATGAAATAAGTCAATAATTTATTGAGCATAATGTATTAAATTATTTATTAATTATATTTATAATAGTTCAATGAGAAAATAATTAATTTCATACTAAGCTTTGTGGAAAATAAAATTTAATTAAATTACCTTCAATCAGATTTCATCAATTAAATACTTAAGTTACCATTACCCAAAAAATAATAGGTAGAGTACCTATTCTACCAATTTTAACCTAGCCAAAAAAAACTATTATATATTAGCAATGGTAATATATGAACTAATCTCTTAATTATATAGTTGTATTGAATCGGCCTCATCCTCCAAAACAACATCCTTATTCTGAGGTACAACAAAGTGTCGTATTCTAAATTCGAAAGAGGTTTGAGTAATAAATAAGGCTTTAATATAAAGCTATTGAGTCGGTGTGCCACTGATACAGATGTCTTGTGCGAGATAGCGGCGGGTACAAAACGAACTAACATGGATATCACATTAGCCGACTGACGCGTAGTAAGACCATGAGCTAAAGGAAACTAACTTAAAACTTATATATATAGATATAAATATATTATTTTCATTTTAAGAACACTCAGATTGAGTGTCAATCAAATGTTATATTAATTATTTGAGTTTCATTAGCTTAATCAGTAACGCTATACGTAAATTAATAACGTATATTGTTTTATGTAAATAGAGTATTCCACGAAACGTTGTACCTTATCGACTTCATATTAATTAAATATGAAATGTAAAAATGTATTAATCAATAATTTTAATAACTTAACATATGTTTTTACAGTTATTTACATACATATGTACGTATGTGTGCACAACAATATAATTAATAGTAGTTTTTAAGGAAGCCCTTCCCTGTAAATAAGGCCCCTTAATTTCTTGCACCGTTCTTCACAGGTTTCGTGATGACATTATCTTTGATCGAAATAAAACAAAGAACTCTGGAAAACCTTTAAAAGTATCCAAACTGCTTTTTGTTAAATAAACAAAAAAAAGATTTCCTTTTTTAAAACCAACTACCGTCGGCTATGGAACGCGACCACCATATCTCTATAATCGTTGGACGCTACTCGAAATGTCCAGTGCCGTAAAAGAAATAAAAAAAAAAGTATACGATATTTTGGCGGGAAATAAATCACCAGCCAGTGTCCTTAGATGTGACCATACAAAATTTATGGAGGTACAGCGTTGAAACCGACTGGTGGACCTACTAAAACAAAATAAAAAAAAAAACGTAAGGAATACACCGCGTGACTCTCAAGGCAGATGCGACAACTTCATTACTATCTATAATTTACTTCGCTCCCGTTACTGAAGTAGGAAATGTTATTTTTTGTCCGCCCGTTACCGCTTAATTTATGGTAACATCGTCAGAAAACTTAAGACAAGCTGTCGGGCTCTTGTTGATGTCGAAGGGAAAGAATAATTATAATTATATGTACGAGTTAAGTTCACTGCGCCACCGAATAATTGTTCTCGAAATATTTTTAACATTTTCCAAGTAGATTTAAATTCCGTCCAAGAGAAGAATAAAAAGTTTAATTTATCGTCTGTACGCTAAGATCTCGTTACGTTCTATATCTTCATACTTCGTACGATTGAAATAAAAAGTATTTGCTTTTCGAACCTATATAAAAAGAGAATTATTTAGTAAATGTATTATTACTGTTAAGCTTTGAAAGTAAATTATGTATTTTAGGCTTTTTTACTGCTTTGAGACTGAAGAAACCTAGAACGGAGAGTCTTGATGACTCTCCGTTCGCATCAAATTTATGATTTTAGAGAAATACATTTCTGTTATGAATATTTATCACCATTGTAAGTACCCATACTAGATACTATTAGTCTTATTCATATCAAGTTTTCCTTTCAATGTTTCTTTCTAAAATGCATCTTATACATACATAAAAATACTCTAACTGCTATTGATTCTGGGATCTCGCCACCACAAATTACTTAAATTTATAAATAAGTGTTTAAATAAAAAAAATATTACTTAACAAATTATTCGAATATAATTAAAATTACGTTTCATTTGGCTTTTATTAAGGTATAACATACATATCGTCTTTATTACAGCGTTCGCGAAAATAGGTAGGACTAAATACCTTACGCTTATACTTACTACTAGAATCGGTTAAAAGTGTGTAATAATCGCGAAAATCAATGATTTTGTTATAGGAAATTAGTAGTTTTTATATGTAAATATAATAACAAAAAGTTTGTAAATTATTTTTTATGAATTTACGTTAGGTATACGATAATGTATTCATTAAAGTGTACATAATGTACCCCTAATATAGAGACATTTGGTGTCGAATCACGAGATCAAATAACTGACACCAAAGAGGGAAGAACTAAAATATTTACATAAACATTCCCTCGAGTACGGAATCAACCCACAGTTATCGCTTTACAGTCAAACACTATCCTAATGCGTCACGCTGTATTCCGCACACAGCAGGGTAGGCAGAGGGAACCTCGTGATAAGACTAACTTACAATAATTGATCACAATTAAAACCAAAAGAAAGAATCGACAATCATGTACCGTTATATAGGCAAGAAATCACACTCTGAATATGACACACAAATGTATAAATGAGGAAGTCTCTGATTGAGGGTTGGAGCCGACCTGTTGTTGCATTACGTAAGTCCACGTCCTCACATAATTGTTAAAGTATACAAAAGGTACCGCGAAGAAACCGGCCTGTCCGCCAAAAAGGTCTTAGTAACAAAAACTCATCCAACCAAAAGAGCTGCTGGTGCTTTATATGGAATATCTCAACAGCTACCGCTGAATTGCCACGGAATAATTGGACGATTGACTTTAGCTTCATATTCTTATATACTCGGCTGTATAAAAAAACATTTGAGTTCGTCGTGGTGCATTGGAACAAAGGTGTGATTGTAACGCGAAGTTTGTGAATTTGATTCCGACTCGAGGCAAATTTTAATTTATTCGCTTTGGCGTTGAGTTCCACCACACAACACACAATTCCTCGAAAAAAATAGCAAAATGTGGGGAACGTACAATGTATGCGTGATACAGCGTGAAGCTGATTTGTTTTGATAGAAAAAACATTGATAAAGTAATAAATGCTCAGATATACAAAATATTGACATTCAGCTTTCACTTTACATGTATTCTAATGATATAATAATTATATTTGTATCATAAAAAAAATAAAAATAGTATAATCCGGAACCAATATTTATAGGCGAGGTACTAGTACCGGGGAAAAGACCTCATGTTTCAATCTCGTCTCGTTTGGGGTGGCACACCCTCCTGGGATATTAAAATCTGTTATACGTTAATGTAATACGATACGCCTACATGTATCATGAATGCAAGTTTTTTTTATGATATCACCGCATATTAGACTACTTAAACACTGAAAAAAAATCGTATGTATAAATGAAATGAAATATTTTCATTTCTTCGCTCTAGTATCGAGACACCCGAACCGAAACCCGCACTGCCTCCAAAAATCGGCGGAAAGTTGAAAACGTAGTGTCTTAACACTAGGTTACCTCTGCCTACCCTGCAGTAACTTGTATTTTATCTTGTGTACTACATATTTATGTACATATAAACAGATATTATAAACGATAATGTAACAAATAATCACCTTTTTAACCGTTAGTTATCTAAGGATAATCATAAATAATCAAAGAAAAAACTATAGCAATATAAATTATTAAGCCTTCAACATTTAATTCTTATTTTAATCCTACCTGTACAATTAAGCTTTGATGAGGATCCTCGTAGAAATACAGTATAAAAAATCTGTATTAAATATTAGTTTCTTGTATAAGCTATCATTTAATGTAATTAATTCTAATTGTTAATAGTAAGTAAATATTTGGAATGGTAGTTTATGGCTCTATAATGGGTACGTGTTGAGATTCTCTCTTTAAAAATAATTTCTCCATATTCTACAATATTCGTGTTTATTGACTTGTAAATATTGACTTGTTTCAATTATAATTTTTATTTATTTATTTTGGTGATAATAACAAAATGTTGTATTAATTGTCTTCATAATTATCTACAAAGTAATTTCCCTAAGTCTGTTCCAGTGCAAAATATGTAAATCATAAAATTGGCAAGTAATTAATAAATATATAAATAATTTATACTAAGCTAATTAAAAAAATCATGTAAAGATTTTATGTTATTAAATTTTATTACAGTATATTAAGCAAATTTGAATAATGAAACTATAAATAGTTAAACTTTTACAGCAATGTACAGGTATACTAGGATTTATTTATTCATTTCATATAAGATATTATTTGTATGGATAATATATATTTTTTAATATTTTAGATATTCACAACCGTTTTCTAAATTATTTATTTTAATTAGATAAATTCACAAAATTGAAGCGTGTATCCAAATAAATTAAATTAAATAATATTTTTATACTATAGCGATATATATTGAGCATTAAAAATTCCTCCTAATATAGACTTATACACCCTATTTTTAAAATTTAAATGATATACTAAATCTTAGAAATATCATTTTGGTCTTATACTCATGGTACATTGAAAAGCCTGTGTGTAATCAATATTTAAGTTCTTATTTCACATATTTCAGAAAAGAGAGCAAAGAAGTGACAAAGTTTACATAAAATAAATAAAAAAAAAAACATTACAATGTCCACAAAATATAATTGTAATGACATTAAGTGAAATACAAACGATAACCTCGTTTGACTAAATGGTGTAATTTAGATAATAGCGGTGCTTTATTTATCTGACATTGTAAAATAATTTTTATCTTCGCTCTTATTTGAGTATTAGGTATATAATATAGTAATGAATAAGCAGTTTGTAATTGTCACTGATTATAATTTACTTTCAAAATTTAATTCTTAGGTATTGTCCTATAGCTTCACGCTGTATCCCGCAAACATCAGGGTAAGCAGAGGAAACCTAGTGTTAAGACACTGCTTTCCTCACTTTCCGCCGATTTTTTAAGCGGCACATTGCGTGTTAAGCGGCACTTTTTTTTTATGGAAAAAGGACAAGGCAAACAAGCGTTCGGGTCACCTGATGATGATCACCGCCGCCCACGACCCCGTGCAGCACCAGCGGGGCTAAAGGTGCGTTGCCGACCTTTGAGGTGGAGATAGACGCGCTTTTTGAAGGTACCCATATCGTACCGACCTGGAAACACTGCCACGGGTAGGCCATTCCACAGTTCAGTGGCGCGTGGAAGGAAATTTCTACGAAACCGCACAGTAGTGGAATGCCACGTATCCAGGTGGTGTGTATGGTATTTAAGTTTGTGCCTCTTATAATTATCGATGCAAACGAAATGATTGTTAAAAACTAATATTTAAATCACTTATTTAAGACGGTCGGTTCATTGAAATGCGGCGAGTATGATGAACTTCAGATTACAGCGGGCACGCGAGCGCCGCGGGCCTCGACGACGAGACCTGTTCATGGTATTAAAACTAACTTCACTTAGTTCACCATTGTCTACTTTGCTTTTTATACGTTGCTATATTTATAATGCTAAAAGTTTTACGTAGTAAGACTGGCTAACTATTATTTATTTGCATTTTACGAATATATTTCGTTTCAATTTTAAAATAACCACAGCTGTATTATTTTTATTAGATATTTTTTTAGCAATAGAATTTAACTTTCCTTCGTATTTAAAATTACCATTTTATTATAGGCAGATAAAAAAACTCCGTTCTTTATACTGAGCCCACATCGCATGCAGTCGGTTGACCGAATACTGCTGGCCAGATAATAATACTGGTTCCGATATCTCTAAAAAGGCGAAATGTCGTCTTTTTATAAAACTCCTACACGGGAAGTTGCCTCCGATACCTAATCTCTTGAGGTAAGTGCAGTTTTGACTTTAATGTGTTAATAAAAATGTAACCGTTTTGTCAACAAAATGGAACTCGGAATTCTCACATACGACATATTATTATGATCATGTGTGTATATTATATGTATATATGTTATAGCTATATTAAATTGTTTTTATTAATATATTGTGCACAGAAAAGGAGAGTATTTACTCTATATAATTGTAAGTTCGCATATGCATCTGATACATTCGATTTTGTAGCAACTCACCAAGGTTGGCTGTCATGATATCTTGATCTTTCGGTTTCTTTTTTCTAGGGCGACCTTTTTGTCGAGGAGGAGGTGCTGTTGCCCCGTTAAAGAAAGGGCCTTTAGGAACATCGTGTTCTACTCTCGTGAACTCGGGTGACGGGTATGGAGGATAGTGAGAGCCTGGCGGAGGCCCGGGGTACGGCCCTGGACACATCTGCGGCGGCCCTGGAACTGCCATATGGGGACCATAGTCCGGCATGGTTTCATAATGTAGCCTGCAACATAAGACTATTTGAAAAACATAACTCTACATTTCAGAACACTTTTTAATTATAACTTTGTAAACAATTATATAAAGAACTTAAATTTTGAAATTTTGTTCAAATGTAAACTTATAACAATAACAAGCATTTGGAATGAAAATTCAGATAGCTTTATACAACGAATCTTACCTGCAATACACAGCTGAATCTCTAATGCCAAACGTATCCCCCTTCGTCAGCCTTGCACTGCACAGTGCACAGGAGAAGCAGTGGACATGGAACACGAGGTCCCGCGCCCGCATCACCAGCTCCGAAGCAGAGATGGGCGTGTTACATCTTGCGCATCGCTTAGAACCGTATAACCTGAGAAAAATATACATATTAAATAAAATATTTGGACACTAGCTAATACTAAAATAAACGTGGGCTTTAAGTATTTGAATATAACTTTTGATTATTTGTTATTAGTTATATTTCTATTTGCTCTTGCCCCCCAAAAGATTTGCAGCTTCATATATTATTCTATAGGTAGGTATACTAATATTATACTATAGATCCGATAGCTTTACCACATATTAGCAAATTAATATTAGTTCAGGTTTTAACAGTGCTGGAGAACTATCAAAGCATTTAGTGCGCTATTTTAAAGCTAACAGGATTACTATACTTCTTAAAAGAATTTCTTCCATTGAAAATCGAACCTACAGCCACCACGACTGACCACAAAATATAAATCCACATAATTTATATAAACTTAATAAATGCATTCATCTATTTTTAATCCATTAGCTTCTTGTTTTCAATTATCATAGCAATTTTTTATATTAAAAGGCCGAAAAAAAATTTGTTTAAATGCTGCAATAACAACATAAGGTCATAAAAAAACAATTACACATACAGTGGAAGTCAACGACCGGGTAACATTATTTTAAATAACACTTACATATAGGCAGGTGTTGTAATTTTTAATCCACATTATCAACATTTGGAAAGGTGAAATAATCAATTTGAATTTCTCTTTCGATAATGTTGTTGGTAAAAGTTTCACCGAATTCTGGAGGCATTGTGTTGAACGGCGGAACTCCACGCCGCGTTTTTGCCTCGATACCAGAACGAAGAAATGGAAATATAAATTTATATAAATATTTCATTTTCTCGAATGAGGATCGACCTCACAACTAGTCGCGTCACTTTGTCCATTTCCGGCATTAGCCTATCAATATTTTAAATTTATTTTTTAAATAATTATAAATAATCATTGAGCGGTGTACCTACGGTAGGATTGTATACATTTAAGAATCTCTCCCTACGAGACAAACATAAGTTTCAAACAAATTCTAGTTAGATAATTAAAACCGGTAAGGGGTCAAGATTTCAGATAGGGAGTTCGACTCCCGAGTGAGACATCTCCGTGTGGTCTCGATTCCACGATTCACTCCTATCTCGATCAAACGACCCTACATTATTTTATATATTTAGAAACAAAGTTAAAATAACTTAAAAAGAATCAAACTTTAATTGAGAAAATTAAAACTATTTAATGCTTGGCGATTATTTAAAATATGGTACTTTTTTACTCCCATTGAGTATGTATTTGCTAATTTTATATATATAAATATAATTGCTTATAGTCTATCAAATAATTAATATTAATTATAGTAATGTTCATATTATAACAAATTGTATGATAAACATATGATATAAAATTACATCATTATTCGCTTTTAAATAAAAAAAATAATCTTCACGCTGTATCCCGCACACACCAGAGTACGCAGAGGGAATCTACTGTTAAAACACTCTGTTCCCAATTTTTGACGAGTTCGTGTTGAGTGGCGGAACTCAACTCCACGTTTTGCCTGGACACCAGAGCGAAAGTATGAAAATATTAAATATTTCACTTCTCCGAGTGGGAACGAACTCACAACCTGTCGCCAGGCCACGACTGGCCTATCTTTTGAATATTCTCTTATAATATTTTAGGACATTGAAAATTGAATCCTTGAATTAAAAATTACTGAAGCCACAGGTAAGATGAAGGCATCGAAATGAAGAAACAGTCGTGGTCAGCGGTCACGAGCGATGTTATCGCCGCCACAGAGCGCACGGGGCCTAGACTCGGCTGAGTGCTAAGAGTTACCTACGTGTTACCTGATGGCTATCGTTAACTATTTTTATGAAAATTATTTCACTTAACAATTAATAATTAGATTTTATATGTAAAAGTACAAAAATTGCAAGTTCTAACTCACAATTGAAAAGTTAATGTTGACTTACAGTAAGATATGAATATTAATATTGACAATGAAGTGAAATTTGATTTCTTTTTCACTCTCAAAATGGATTTTTTGTTTAAATTTAGAAAGTTTAGTATAAGTTTTAATAAAGATGTGAGGAAGGAGTTATCGCAGGTACTTCACTGTGTAATAAAATTTTCTCTAAAATCTTAAAAATTGTTTTCAGTCGTGAACCAAAGCAACTTTAACAAAAGTTGCAATAAAAGTTTACACAATTTGCGATTAACTACTTCTTAATAACTAAAAAATATTTCTTTATTCGTTTCAATCGCATTATTATCTATGATTATTAATGTTCTAATTAGATTTAGTTACATAATCGGTACACTTAAGCTATTAAATAAAAAAAATCAGCTTCACGCCGTATCCCGCTCAGCAGGGTAGGCAGAGGGAATGTAGTGTTAAGCCACTCCTTTCCCCACTTTCTGCCGAATTCTGGGGGCATTGCGTGTTAAATGGCATAACTCAACGCCGCCGCTTGCCTCGACAGCAGAACGAAGAAATGGAAATATATAATAAGCGTAAATAAATATTTAATAAACTTCCTCGAGTGGGGAGGGAACCCACAAACGTCGCGTTACAGTTACCGACTATGAATTTATAGAAAGCAAACAAAATTTAGTTTCAACTCCACTCGATCCCATCGACGTCGCTAACAAGCATGGTATTAAAAAATTTAGTATCTGAAACCGAAAACTTTAAAATAAAACCCTTATCGGTACCGTAGGACGTTCAGCGCGTTTCACGCAAGAAACTTTGATTTGACACACTGCCGTTAACAATGGCGAGCGGCAAGCTTTATTTGTTAATAATGTTTCACGGCTCACGAATATAATGCAGCTATTCACCGGCAATAATCGCAGTACCTATTGGTTTCTCGATACCGTTGATATGCCTATTAGGTTTTACTTTGTTTTTTAAATGAACTAACTTGGTAGTAAAGTTAAAGTTAAATATATTCTCAAGTAGCTATAGAAATACTGAGTTTATGCATTTAAGGATATTTTGTGTATATTATTTTTCATAATAATTTACTTTATCACTAAAACTTAGACTACAAGTTTATTTAAAATCATTAACAATGTTTATTTAAAGTATATATCCTAGATGGATCCTAAATTTAATCCTGACGACGATATTTTAAATTCAATATATTAAATACAATATAATAAATTCAACAAAAGTATATATACAGTCAATTAATTTCAATTATGAAAAGAAAATCTAGACACGCGGCAGTCTATCCAACCAAGTTCAAAAAACTTGTAACGCATCATACATGGATATTTATAATTTACTTAACATCCAAAAACAGGAAATAGATTAACATAATGTATGTATGTAAAAAAATCTCAACTGAAATCTAGAGCTTAAATTATATACCGAGTGAGTACAGAACTTGGCACCCATATAGAACTGTATTCCTTTGTCAGTGAAATCAAGAAAGGCGTACTTTTCAATATTGAACTTGGCTCTCATTTCACATTAATGTTTTAATGGAATATAAATGTACAGACCACAGGTACAGGGATTACGTACGATATACGATTATACACTATTTATTATTCCACTCACAGTGACATTTCAACAAATACGTTGCTGGAATATTTTACCCAACAGGTGATCGTTTATACAAAATATCATATATACAATTAAATTATTTAATAAGACAGCACAAAACAAAATATTTTCTTAGAAATATAAAGAACATATAAGCATAATATCCACATAAAGTATATGTCAAGCAACGGAATTCATTATACTTATGATAATTAGTGTATGCGTTTTACATTTTCCTAGCTTCCAAGATATTTATTAAGAAAGAATTTAAAATTGAATTAAAAATAAAACTATTATTATTTCTACGATAATGAACGCCTATATGTTAGACACGAGCGTCCACTAGATTTAATTTACAGTAAGTACTTAATACCAACTTTTTTCAAGCTTCAATAGTTAGTTGAAGTGTATCCATAAATTTTAAAATATGTCAATCTATTAAAAGAAACGAGCGTGTTATTAAAAAACTATCATTTTTCCCATTCGTTGAAACATAAGGCAAAAAGAGTAAATGTGGTATGTCTTCGCAATAACCAATCATCTACCAGCGACTTACACACTAAGAATACAAAGCAGGGAAGGACAACTCCATTAATAATAATAATTCAGTCTCTAACTAAAGGAAATAAGACTTAGTAATTTATATAGAATTAACAATATAAAAGTGCTCAACGTTACTAATTACGAAAATTTTATATAAAATTTTAAGCACTAAATCAATATTTATGTTCAGCTGGAACATTACATATTATTCTCACGCAGCATCCAATGGATATATCTTCATACGAACATTGCACATGTCCGTACGCTTTGATCTGAAGCACATCATTATCGTCTAGGCATAGCTTTTACTTGTTAACAAGTTAATATCACCATTAAACTTTATATCCTGTAGAAAGGTGTGCTGTTAAAGTAGAATTTATTACGCTAGATGTGTAAACCTTCGAGGCTTATGCATAAGTCATTTTACATATTACGGTATATTTAGTACGAGATTTTCAAATCTAAAAATATTCATCTCTTATAGTCTTAAAATATCCCGACAAATGAGAGCCGATACGGTGCGTGCAAGATTGATAGGGTGTCACCGATAGATGGCGATGCCACCATTAATTAACACTGAACTTTTGAGGGGATGCCTTCGGTCAACAGCCGTTCCAGAGCTGCTCGTCAATTGCCCGGAACGCCTCGTCCTTCCTATGACTAAAATATTAATAAAGCATTAATATTTTAATAGGCTTTCAAAAGCAAGATTAAATAAGAAATGGTTAAGTCGATCAATTAAAAATATTTTACCTTAATTAAAATTCTTGAAAGCAAACAATAATATTATACTCACTATTAATTATTTTCTTGTTTGTATAATAAAGAAGATGAGAAAGAAAAGTTTTTTTTTTAATTGTGGAATATGTCGTTATTTATTTATATGTTTTATTTACATACATATTTATTTTATCCAAATTAATTGTGCGACTGCAGCACATTCCCTTATGGGTTATTAATAATGAATTTGTTTAACTTTTATTACTCTTATACTTAAGGGAAAAAAACAGAAATAATTAAAATCGTAACAACTTATATATATATACTTAAGGTTAGCCTTATATAGGTAGAGCAAAAAGAATTAATTCATCAACAAGAATTAAATTCCTTTTATATTAAATAAATGGTAATGTAGTTTTAAATGCTTATTTATATATCTCATTATAATTATAATGTTTTTCGAAACTTTTTTTTCTTCGTTGTCTAATAAGTAGGTAGCTACGTACAAAAATACTAAAAAGTGATTGATAGCTGAGTGGATACAGATAGAGCTTCTGAGAACCATAGTGTAGGGCAATTATAGTAGGCCGACTTCCCTAAGCTCCCATGGCACGGTTGAAAGTGGCAACTGATTTATTCTTACGACCATAATTTTAGACATCGCTTGGTCGAATTAAAATAAATTACTTACCTTACTAAAACAAAAATGTTATAAATAGGGAAAACGTATTTTGTATTAAAATATATATATGTTTATAGTCATCACTTACTAATTTGTTACGACATTTTAATTAAATCTTATCTAAGAATAATAATGCGCGAAAAATTCGAACCTCCTTCCATTAGCACTTTAAGCAGTGACAAACTAATAAATACTCGAAATCGTTTTGCAAAATATAGCCAAAAACCACGTTATATTTTCTTATAAATGTTGAAATATTGTTCAAAACCAACAATTTTTAGGCAAATTGAGGGTTTCATATGAATACAAATTGTATAAAAGTAGTTGTATTCTAGATAATATCGCCCACCGCCGTCCAATTTGGTCGACGGGAGAGCCGTTACGTAAATATTCCTACGCATTTCACAAGATCTAGAAAATCTTGGAAAAATATCATTTAAATGAACGTTTATCATAAATTCTCGTTCAGTTGTTTACATGTAAATGATTTATAACTATCATTCTTCGTTTTGACTCATAGCATACAGGTATTCTCAATTCGGATAATATATAAATAGTGTTTTATAAACATTCCGTAAACTTTTTTTTTCAGCTGAATCCCGTAGATAGCGGGGTTAAGAGAGACCGCTTCCCAATTTCCGCTGAACTCTGGAAGCGTTACACATTGAGTTGCAGAATTCAACGCTGCGGTTTGCCTCGACACCAGAACGACGAAGTCACGTGCCAGGTCTGGACATTTCGTAAATATATATGTGATAAATTTAATTTGTTACTTTATTTCACTTAAATATATGAAATTTAACAAAGTTCTCTTTTAATTCTTATTCATTTTAAATGATAAAAATAACTCGTTCTTTCATAAATTGATAAAAGGCTGTTTGTTGCATTAAAATGTGCATATTAACAGATGGCTACGACCTCAGTACTTTACAAAAAAAAAACTTTCCCTCGTAATTACACAATTTTCCGTATACTTTTTAAATAACATGTCAGTCAGAGTTATTGTTTCGAATACTCGATAGTAAAACAAGTGCCGTTGTTCATTATTATAGTCGAATACAAAACAAAATGCCAATATTTTTGTATTGACTTTTAATTGTAATGCCCAAAATTTTTGGGTTCTTTTAAATATTTACAAGCCTGCGTTGCGTCAATTGTAAAAAACTACTGAATATCCTTACTCAAAATATCAATTTTACCGATAACGAGGCTAGGTTTTATATTGATTTAATGTGTCAAGTTGAAATTCGTAGTTTAGTCCGTTGTGTGGTTGGTTACTTTTCTGTAGACAAGGCAAAGCGCGGCATTGAATTCATACTCAACAAGCCTCCTCGAAACTTCAGCTGTGGCAGCAACCGTGTGTTTTAACACTTCGTTCCCTCTATCTATCACGCATATAGCAGAGTAGATGGAAATTAAAGTTGAAATAATGATTTTAGTATAAAAATGCTTAGATTAGGTCGGAAGAAACCACAAACATATTTCATAGTAGAGTGCAGTAGTAAGTTTCTAGTTGAACAGTCGCTAATAACCCCTCTCATTACACGTGGTGCGCTCGACCGACGTTCAATTGTTATTACTCAATCAATATTTATTGCTATTTATATACAATGCTCTGTTTAACAGACGGTGTGTGTGTGGTTTTTTTTTATTCGATTCTAACTTTTTCCTTAAGCAGAGCCAATGGTTCGGAAAATCGATATGATCCGCAGTCTTTATGACAGCGGATTTCATTAGGAAAATTTATAAAAAATGGTTCATTTGGAGGGGCATAAAGTGTGGCTCCACTCGAGAAAATTAAATATTTATTTGAATTAATATATATTTGCTCGCGCTTCGCTCTAGTTTCGAGGGAAAGCGCGACGTTGAGCTCCGCAACTCAACACGCAATGCCTTCAGAATTTGGCAGAAAATGGAGAACGAAGTGTTTTAACACTAGCCCTCCCTCTGCCTACCCTGCTGCGTGCGGGATACAGCGTGAAGCTGATTTGAATTTAATTTTTAATTTTAATTAAAAGACACTAGTCGTGGCCCGCAATTTTGTCTGCATGGATTTTAGGATTTAAAATAATCCTGTTATTTTTTTGTTCCTATAGAAATTTCGAGACATCTTGTCTTTACAGTACTCTACACTTTCTAAGCTCAGTTACATTACCAAATTAATAACGTATAGATATGATACGATGAAATTACATATCTCCATTCACAAAATTAACATGATTGACATACATATTTTCATTAAATATAATAATCATATAAAACGCCGCTTTATTTCATAACGGTATCTTTATTTCACACGAAATGATGAAGCGTTCACACTTCAAATCCTAGCTACGGATTAATTCTATCACTTGTCCAAAAATTATCTCCCGTTGTCAAGTAGCAAGTGTCTAAAGTTGCCTTCTGATATACGTCTACAAGTAACCACTTGTCCACAGATATCGTGGACTGATGAATGTGATTCTATATTTCCGACATAATACTAATTGAGTTTCATCGCATTTAGTCTATCATTTTAGTTGAGGTATTGTAGATTAAATATATCAATGAGAAAAGTATGCAATCATATTATAGGTGCATGTTGGTTTATTATATAAGAAAACGTAAAATAAAGTATTTATTTATAAATTAAATTCAAGATTATATATTTTATTAAGTTATCTTAATTTTTTTAATATGTAGTTATTTAAATAAAATTATTTTAGTTCCATTCAAGTATATGAAAGTATTATTAGAGTTCGAAAAGGACCAAGCGTTTTTAAATATAGCTCAAATACATTCTTTCAAATAATAGTAACTCCGCATACAAAGCGCCATACAAAATATTAAACAAAACTATTTATTGTTCCGGTTTTTAAATGGTAGGTCAATAATATTTACATCGTTGTTAAAGGTATTCCAGACATAAAATCTGTTAAGAGCTTTTGGCACAATTTTATAAGCTTTTAATACCAACCACTTACATAAATTAACGACAATATATGCGCGAAATTTACATAAAACTATGATGAAACTATAATTTTATCAATAATAAGCTTCACGATGTATCCCGCACACAGTAGATTAGGCAGAGAGAACTAGTGTTAAGACATTCCGTTCCATACTTTTCAAGACGTTGCGTATTGAGTAGCGGAATTTAATTCTAGGGCGAAGAAATTAGAATATTAATAAATAATAATTAAATCCCTCGAGTGGAGATCGAACCCACACCGCCGCGTTAAAGTCACACCTTTGTGGACTGACTGGCCTCATAAAACTATGATGAAATTAAAATGTTGTAAATTTAATATATTTTAGAAAATTTACCGTTGTAACCTTCAAGTACTTTCATTACTCATTTGAACTTACATACAAAAGTCGACTATATTTGCATATATTATTATATCAGTAGTATATTTTAAATAACGTTATTATATTTTTTCTCTATAATTTTTTATATTATATATGCAGTGTCTCATAATATATTTGATACGTGAGAGTGTATGACTTGTTTGAAAGTCATAATAAAATAACAGAAGTAAGAATAACAGGAATTTATCCTAAAATAAACCTTAAACCCTTTAAACTAAACGATTAATAAAATGATTATAGTTGATTATAATTACGCGACTAAAAATAAAGAAGTTACTTCTTGTTTAATGAAATATTTTACCAGGCGCTATTATTATAGTCTATGCATATTTTTATTTTCATTTATTTACTAAAAAAAGTTTTATTTATTAATTTTTTCTAGATTCAACATGTATCTCGCGCGTATTAATGTAGACTGAGAGAACCTGTGAGCCTACTGTTAAGACATTCCGTTCCCATTAAGACAATTCTGCTCCCCACTTTTGTTGTTTTGTTGAGTGGCGAAACTAAACTCCGCGCTTCGCCTCGTTATCAGAATGGGGAAATGAAATTATTTAATATTTCATTCCCAGCCATGCCTTATTTTTTATTATATGCCTACAAATGTGTAAAATAAAATAAAAATATTACTAATTAATTAATTAATATTATAGTGTTATTATGTGTGAAAGACATTGGACGAGATTATATCATCCCTATAAATATATAAAGCTTCTACTTTAACAAAATTTTGTATTTCAAATTAATAATAACATTTGAATTGTATAATATATTATAAAAATGTAAAAATATAATAATATTCTTGTCAAATATTGCATTTCTATGATCCATACCTATATAATAAATTCGGAAGTAACTCTGTCTGTCTGTCTTTTACGCAATCAGGGTCAAACCGCTAATTTAATAGAGATAATTAAGGGGCTCGGGATGAACATAGGATACTTTGTTTTCTCATACTTGTGATATTTTCGATATATACCAATATATTAAAATACTTATTAATTTGACATGCAATTTATTCTGCCATGTTAATAACAACCGTCGCTATGCGACCGTTGCTAAGCAAAGTTTGTTGCTAGAAAACGTCACCCAAAATGAGCTTGCTTAACGCTTAACTCTCTATTGAAAACTGAAAATAATTTCATAAATATATTTAATAAATATTCGTACAGTTCAAGCGGGCATAGCCGCGTTCGGGTCCACTAGTGAATAAATAAATCTATAAATAAGACATTTGGATTTTTATACACATATATATTATTTATTAATTTATTTGATCAATACATGGTATGATAGACGACATGTTTTATAGAGATGAAATATTTACGATATACTAACTTCACAAGTGCCGAATTCCGTTTCACCTGCTTTCTTTAACGATCGCTATTAACGATACCGGCCTCGGCCCAATATCGATGCAACCTGATGGGAATTGTCATTTCAATTTTACAATGCCTATTAGTCTTATCTAAATGTATTTTTTATATCTGTGACTGGTTTCTGCCTTTTTATATAATATTGTTACATTAATAACATTGAAAGCTTCTGTATAATTACTCATTTTTAGGATCATTCTAATGGACGGAAGACGATGTGTAAGATACGTTAAAAATTGAAAAAAAAAAAATTGAAAAATCAAGAGGGATGAGAGTAGAAAAAGAATTTAAACATGCGGAAGTTTGCAATTGGAAATAGAGACGCAACTGGGGTATCGTGTTACCTAAATAGTAACAAATCGCGATATGAACCCGCGAGGGGTTGTGGGCCTGTCACGCCGCGGGGGGGCGCGCTCTCTGTTTGCAAATAAACACCCGGCAGGGCCCCGGCAGGGTCCCGACGCACAATGGCCGCGGCGGGACAATGATGGCCAGCGTGACGCCGGCGGCCCACGGCGTCGTCGCCTGCCTCTACCACTTTCTCACGCGAAATAGGAAATACACCTCTATGGGAATCCCATTCGTAGAGAGCGCTACGCCGGAATTATTATACACGCATGAACACCCGCTGGCTGATGCTAGCAGACGTTTACGTAACTGCACGGACGCACTACCCACTGAGTTAGTTGTTGAAATAAAATAACCATAAACAACCATGAAACTGTTTTTTTTTTAATTTTAAATTATTATTTATTTAAGCAAAAAGGTTTATACGATTTTTATTTCTATATAAAATAATATACTGGTATAGAGATAATATAGAAAAATGTAATATATTAAGTAAAAGCCTAAACTACTCCCATAAAATTAATTGGTCATGGAAAAGCCTATACTAAGCTGAATAACTATCTGTTAACTTTAAATATATTTATGGCAATTTTTATTTATAAAAATCATTTTAAAGTTAAGCTAAAATATTATAACAATAGCTTTATTTTATATAAGAAACAATAGCCGCGTGAACAATGAGGCCCGCTACGATGAACTGTTGTGATATAACAAACGATTCGATATTTAAACTCTCCGAAGCAGAAAAACGCATTACTTTGCAAATCAAACAATTATCGGGGGAGCTTTGTGGTTGCTATAAAAAATGTATTTCCTGATTTGTTCTTTTGATATTATTATAAAATTAATATCATTTATATAACGAAATTGACTTAATTGAAACTACGATAACGATTTTAATTATATTAAACGTAGTAGCACGTAAAACATATTGAATATTGCTATACTAATAATAATTTGAAGTATAAATAAAAAAAGAAGGTAACCGTACCAGTACCAGTACCAACGACTGTAACCGCAGGGGACAATATAGAGACGTCAGTTGTACAATGGGCACAACCGCACAATGTATTTG
This sequence comes from Heliconius nattereri, assembly GCA_013403645.1. Classification (NCBI taxonomy): domain Eukaryota; kingdom Metazoa; phylum Arthropoda; class Insecta; order Lepidoptera; family Nymphalidae; genus Heliconius; species Heliconius nattereri. The sequence continues at coordinate 805,516 of JAAIXI010000202.1, forward strand.
TCATCATTCATTTGTCAACAAATCCTAGCACCGTACACACCACAAAGAGCCTTATGACCCTTATCACGAACACATAGAGGCTTGACTCGGGATTCGAAAAAAAATTGCTTCCGCTAGGGCCATCTGCTTCGAAAATCTATTATTGGGTCAAATGTTTTCGTAAACATAAATATTGTTGTAGTACATTGTATTCGCTTAACCTAGAAATATATTTTTTTATTTTATTTTTTACAAATCGCTCAGTATCCTGTATGTAGCTTGTAGTAATGTAGGAGAGAGAGTTAAGACACCCTATCTTCCTCTCTCTATCTTTCCTCCGAATTCCGGGTTGCGTGTTGAGTGATGAAACTTACTGCGTACTTTACTGTATTTCGATGGATATAGAGAAGAAATTAAAATATTAAATATTTCATGTCTTCAAGTGGGAATCAAACCCACAACCTGTCGCGTTTACAGTCGCACGCATGCGTAGGGTACACATCTTTTTTTTTTTTTTTTATGGAAAAAGGACAAGGCAAACGAGCGTACGGGTCACCTGGCGGTGATCACCGCCGCCCACGACCCCGTGCAGCACCAGAGGTGCTACAGGTGCGTTGCCGGCCTTTGAGGTGGAGATAGACGCGCTTCTTGAAGGCACCCATATCGTACCGACCTGGAAACACTGACGCGGGTAGGCCATTCCACAGTTCGGTGGCGCGTGGAAGGAAATTTCTACGAAACCGCACAGTAGTGGAGTGCCACATATCCAGATGGTGTGGATGATATTTAAGTTTGTGACGTGCTGTGCGGTTAGAAAATTCGGCGGCAGGTAACAGGTCAAACAGTTCCTCAGAACACTCACCATGATAAATGCGATAGAGAACGCACAGCGAGGAGACGTCTCTACGCAGAGCCAAAGTGTCAAGCCTTTCACAGCTTACTGGGTCCTTAATGATTCGAACAGCTCTACGTTGTATGCGATCAAATGGGTTAAGCTGATACTGGGGTGCACCAGCCCAGAGATGAGAACAGTACTATCTACTGGCCTCAGTACCCCATTTATAAATAAAACATGCTATTACATGTTATGATATGTTACAATTAAATCTTTAATACATTTTTTATACGTAAAATTCATATTTATTCCAGAGAAGATCATAAATGTACATTTTATATAAATTAGTTAAGTTTACAATGAATTATACGTATTTAATTTATTATTTTATCCAATTTTAAATAATACTTATATACACGAAGTACTTAGAACCTATCTTCGTTCATTAGAACCTTTCTAAGTCACGCCAAGTTAAAAAACCTATACATATATATATAAAATTTGGCACATTTATCAAAGCTCGCTAAATTGAAGTTATTTTAATAATGGAAATGTGTTATTGTTTAATAGTTATAATTTCTGTGTAAAAAGTAATGACATCCTATTAAAAATTATATAGACATGGAATGAGAATCTATTTCAATATGAAATAATGCATTGTTCTCAATTTCACCAACAAAAAAATAACTGAATAATTAAATAAGCCAAGTTATGTATTAAGTCGAGATGTAACAGGTAAAAACTAATAAATAATAATAACTAATAATAACTAATTAATACCTAGGCAGGTAATATAAACATTATATACTCGTATATAATCATATAAGCTGAAATTAGACTAACTTGTAAGTCTAATGAAGTTCGTACGTTCAAGATTCACGTCAAATCATGAGCCTGATATAGATCCCGAACGAGCAGAGACTCCTATAAATCTTCGATTATTATAGAACGACGCATTATTCAGTATTGAACTTGGCTCTCATTTCACATTTATATTTTAGATGTGATCATTTTATTACACATATTAAACTGTCAACCAAGTTAATGAAATATTATGTGAAACTAGCATTAGCTACTGACATTTAATAATTATAAAATAGGGAAAAACAAATGAGTATGAGTGTACTTGCAAAATCTCTACCGTTTATTATTTCTAGCGTTTCAAATATGGCAGGGTAGGGTAGGGTACACATATTTGATGAGAATTAAGCTAATTTGTTTAGGTCATATGTAACCAGTTAGAGGATCACGTGCAGACCCGCTCCAAAAGGACAGATGTACAATAAGATATGTCTCCCAATCAGACATAGTGCAGCGTTGTTGTACGTGTAATGAGTTCACAAGTTTATCTACCGAGGTGACTAACTCGGGAGACGATGCTAACTTTTTTGTGATATCGACGTTGCTTTGATATCTTCGAAGTTATAAATATATGTAATATTTTCTAAATATATGTATTATTAATATATAATATTTTCCTCAAATCTGAGCGAAATAAGAGTCTGAGTTTTTTTGTATGTTTTCTAAAAAGTCGCTTTCTTCCTTTTTGAAATTAAAAATTATTACTTTGTGTTTTTTTTTCTTCTTTTTATCAAAAAACCCTAAGGTAGAATTAAGAAAATGCAAATAGTCCAATTTTGGATAATTTTATTATTTTACTCGTGATTTCGTACTCTCTAAATAATTTCAAAGACTGTTTTAAAAACTGTAATTTTAAAAAACAAATTTAGAAGCATCTTTTGAATAATATTAATCTTGAAAAGTAAATTTTAAGGATCTAAATTTATTAATATACCTTATATAAAACGTTATTGATTGTACAAACAAACTTTTCTTACCACTAGCAATAATTTATAATTAAATATAGAAACTAATAAAAATGTATGTACATACAATACACATTTATGTAGCCTATACAAAAAAATTGTAAATATATAATCAATTTCATTGTCTTTTTATTAATAATTTTTGTATTCATTAAGTTTATTTTCTGCCGCGTAACTTTATTATGTCGCCAAAGGAGAATTCAAAATTATATATATTTTAATAAAATGCAAAAAATATTATTTTCTTAACGTGTTACACAAACTTTAAAATGAATATGCAATAAGTGAATGACAAGAAAGGAGTCGACATTTCTTGTTACAGAGTCCTGCATATTGAAATTACAAATGAATTTACATAGAGATTAAATTTTATTTATATATTTTTATTCATACAGTCACAATTTTTTTAGATAAAGTGCAATTTATGTAATAATTCTTGTATATAACATTCCGCAAATACCTAGCAACTGTATCTAACTAGCAAAAGCTTATATAGATATGTAAATAAAATGTATATAGATTATCATTTCTCATTTAATCTTTATACAATAAAATAAATCAGTTTCACGCTGTATTCCGCACATAACAGGGTAGACAGAGGGAACGCAGTGTTAAGACACTTCGTTCCCCATTGTCCGCCGAATTCCAAAGGCGTTTCTAAAGGTCTAGGTCAAGGTCTAAAGGTGTTTTGTGTGGTGGAGCTCAATATTAATTATTTAAAGTGATACATATGTGTCCTGCACCATGACAGGAGTATTTACGAATTAAAAAATGATTTATTAGGAAGCACTATACAATTAGTATGCGTTATATCTCTATTAACCGTTATTTTTGCGATCGACAGAATCTTTCAACAATCATTCAGATTCAAAATATCAAATATATTTTAAAATAATATATTAAATATTATATTATATTGCAAAATAATTAATCTAAGCAAAAAAGTATTCCATATGAAACATAAAAGATAACATATCACGTAAAGTTTCTTTTGCACTTATCACATTTCCTTTGGAGCTGGCAAACCAATTTATTAACCTAAGACCTATCTCCATCAACTTACGATTCCTACTATATACAACGATTGTAATCGATAATGGACTCTATATTTTTACGATTTGATTACTTAAGGCCAGTGAGGCCAGTTGAGGCGCAGCGTCACAAAGAGTGACTGTTAACGCGACTGGTTTGTGGGTTTGATCCCCAAACGAGAAATTAAATTAATATTTCCATTTCTTCGCTCTGGTGTAGAGGCAACACGTAACGCAGAGTTGGGCGGAAAGTGGGGCAGGTAGTGTCTTAGTATCTTAAACTAGGTTCCCTCTGCCCGCCCTCCTGTATGCGGGATACAGCGTGAAGCTGATTACGTAAGGCGAGTGGCGCCGAGTCGCCGCGCCGAGAGCCCAGCGATAGTGTAGGTATTCTGTGGACTCCGTGGCCCATATCTGACCGGCTGACCCGGACGCGATATCGATAACTCCGTCTGTCGAGTGCGTGACAACACTGTTTATGTTTATAATAGGACTCGTGCGCAGTTCCGGACCTTACTTTATCTAAATTCATATATATATATATAGAAACACCTATTAAAAATATTTTATATAACTGTTATAATTTGTCTGGGTGTTATATGCTGTTTCAAGTTCAAATTTAAATTATTCTTTATTCGAATAGACTAATGTAAGCAATTTTGAATAAAATTAATATTTGAATTTTGAAAAATTTTGATAAAAAAGCTACCGCTACAGGTCAGCTACCGGTTCAGAAAACAGTTCTGCTGAGAAGAGACGAGAAGGAACTTAACAGTTGCTCTTTATCAGATTTAGTTATTACATAAACTATATTTACAATTGTATTTAATTATTTCAATTAAAAAACAGTTAGCATCAATTTAAAGTTGGGAACGGAGTGTCTTAACACTAAGCTCCTTCTGCCTACCCTGCGGTGTGCGGGATACAGCGCGAAGCTGATAAAAAATAAAAAGCATCAATTCACACCATATTCCTTGAATCACAACCGACATCCTACGACCTAAAGTCCTCACAATAACTCACGAATCAAATGAAGAATATTTTTATTAGAGAAATACTTTTTAGAAAACATTTAACAATTAGAACGCATGCCTATTTGCAAAACTATCCTCTTTGTTTTTATAAGAAAAAGTATATTATTAAATAAAAGTAATTTCCAAAGTGTGGAATAACACTTTAAAAGATGTAAAAATAAAAACAAATGAAGAATATTTTAACACTAACACTAGAACAGCTATTTTTCGAGTCGTGGTCATCGCCCTAGAAGCACCGAGCAGCGTGAATGTGAACCAAGAGACAATGCACCAGCGGTCTCACATATGATAACGATCGTTGCTTATGAATGAAGTTGTGGAGCGATCGCAGAACAGATATGAACCAAGGGATTATATATTATGGCACACTGTTGATGAACATATAGCGGACATGGATTTTAAATTCCATTTCTTCGTCCTAGTGTCGAGGTAAAAAACGCGGCGTTGAGTTCCGCCACTCAACACACAATGCCTCTAGAATTTGGCGGAAAGTGGCTCTGCCCTACCCTGTCGTGTGCGGGGTACAGCGTGAAGCTGATTTATTTTATTTATTTTATCATATATAGACTCACATTTGTATGTAAATTATAAATATTACAAAACTATGTATTTTCGAACCGTCGTGGCCTAGCGGCACAAGGGTGTAACTGTAACGCGACAGTCGGTTCGATCCCCACTCGAGGAAGTGAAATATTTATTTACGTTTATATTTCCATTTCTTCGCTCTGGTATCGAGGCAAAGCGCGGCGTTGAGTTCTGCCACTCACGCAATGCCTCCAGAATTCGGCAGAAAGTGGGGAACAGAGTGTCTTAACACTAGGTTCCCTCGGCCCGGTGTGCGGGATACACGCAGCGTGAAGCTTATTTTGATTTTTTTTTTATGTATTTTCAATTAATATTAATGGAAGGTCGAGGTATTTTCGAATTGAGTTAATATGTTTTACCATTTCTATTTTTAGAAATAATATAATGAAAGTCAAATTAATAATTCAATTGAAAATTGAAATAACTTAAGGCTTTATCAATAGGCTATTGCGTATTTTTTAATTATTTAAAATGAAATGTCGCATCTAAAATATATATCTATGTATCGCAGCGACACTTATACCTATAAAAGTTTTTTCTAAATTAAATTTATTCTATAATAATCGAATTTTGTACAGTACTATAATAAGCACCATCATCAACAGAATGTTTGATCATTTACAAATGTTAAGAAAAAAAAAATTCTTAATAATATAATTAATATTTACAGTTAACAACGGTTCCCCAACTAAGGCTAAAATAAGGCTAACTAAGGCTAACACTAAGGCTAAAATATGAAATGAAAAAGAAAAAAAATAATTGAAAATTATAACTGTCTAATGAAATATTTACATATTAAATAATTACTAGAAAACATAATACTACAGTAGCTTAGCCTTATTATGGAAAGAATTCAAATTATCTCTCCACCTTCGACCTCATAGGAGTAAGTTACGGCCGCAAAACGCAGCATGCACCTTTAATATGTAAAGTTCGAACTCTCACGCCTCAATCATGTGTCGGTCTTCAATGATGCATGGCATTGTTTACATGCACTGAAGGTAACTTCAGCTCTTTGAATGGTCATAAGGTCCGCTATTATCGAAATGATAATATTTTCTATGAGATTAATTAATATGAAGAGTACAAGGTTTTTAAGAAAAAACATGTTAATATAAACATGCAATTTGTTAGGAAATATAAAAATATCTTTTGTATTTATATCTTTATGTACTAACATATGTATTTAGTTTATTAATATAAAAATATTTTAGTAGTTTAGTTTTATCGTGATTTTTGTTTTGGTTGTTTTAATTTACAATTGCGAAGTTTTGACGTTGACGATATGACATTAATTTACCGATTACTCAAATTATAGAAACTTTAAGAGAAAATAACAACCCTAACGCCTTACATTTCAGGCGATAGTTACAAGAAATACTGCTGAAAATTTAAATAAAAATTCGTGGTTTCTTAAAAAAAATAACGTTGTCAATACCAAAACTGTAAATTGGTTAAATAATTGTTATTTACTGTGGCGGCACTCGCTAATGATATAATAACCGACCACCCGGTAGGTACCAAGAAACAATATAAAAGTGGTCGTTTTGACCCTAGATTTATCAAAAAAAAAAGGAGCGTTCGCGTGTTACACCCGCAGTATGATCGTACTAATCCGTCAGGCACCGCGCAAGCGCACGCTCCGTGACGTCACGCGAGCTTCCGACGGGAACATAATTTTAATTTCGCTGCAAATATAATATTGCCTGTATAAAAGCAATATCCAAGCAATAATCATCTCTACGGCTCGGACACAGCCCGTGTAATAACACCAAAGTTAATTTAATAACTGGAATGTTTATCGACGTCACGGTCTGATACAGTGAATTATCTTAAGCTTCGAAATTTATAGCAGTTTGATTTAAAGTGATATTCAGTTGTAATAATACTAATAATAGTTATTATAGTCCGTTAGTCCTATTAAATAGCCCAGTAGCCAATCCATCTAAATTCCATTCCATAGTTCTAGTTTAGATTTCCACATTTTCCATAGTTCATACACATTAACCGGCGACCATCTCTGGGCAATTACCTGTGGTTACCCAGAGATGGATCCCGCCTGATGCGTCACAGTAAAACATTTGAATATACTCCAAGGGGCTTCCACGTGTTGGACCTGTGGCCCCACGCAAGCCTTCCAAAGGATCGGGCTATTTTGCACCTGTGAATCTTTAAAGAGAAACATAATTATAATAATAAAAATCTTTATTTCCACAAAAGAAAGTAACTACATAAACAACAAGGCGTGACACGAGAGAGGCTTGTACAAGTTACACATTATAAAATGGTTCCCTAACCCCTAAGCTAGGAACAAACCTGTATTTTAGGGGTTAAAAAAAGTTTTTATATGATTACAATAAAAACGTAAGCTTTATGCGTTAGCGGATCGACTTTCACGGCGCGACCTTGACGTTTCCCATGGAGAATGACAGAATTCCATATAAGTAATAGTAGAAATTTAAAAAAAATATTTCAAAAACAAGTTAAATAGATGCTAGTGATAACGCGCCGCGGGAGCAGGCAATAAAGATACGGTACTGATTGTAATTAAACTTTATCTTTAGATGAAAGAACTGGCGATAAATAAAATTTGTTCTTGCTATGATATGAACACATTTCAACTAATTGGTCACTAGTTTTTAATATTGGTATATTTTCATTATTCAATAAATTTTATATTTCACAAATAGACGGCCTTTTCTTTATTTTCTATAAACCTTAATATTTGTATTTTCCTAATAATAATAAAAAATCTTATATAATATTTACTAGTGATTTCGTATATTATTCTAATATCATTATAAAATCTCACGCTCAAAAACATTTCAACAAGTCATTGCCCAGAAATTAGTCTCATTTCGATTGTCGTTTGTGATTTTCACTTTAATTAGTAAGAATTCATGAGAGAATTTTAATTTAAATAGTACTTATGATTTGTGAGACAGTTGGGCAACCCTCATTGTCTGGTTCTCACCTCCAAAACAAAGGAGATCGTATATTTTTGGAGCATGACAACACCTACGAGTGGAATAATATACACAAAAATAAGATATTTCGCATACGCATAATATAATACAAAGACTGAGGCCATAAACAAGGCACCGCTTGACGCCCGCTCAGTTTTAACTTACGTTAGTAGGTCTAGTTATAGTTAACTATACGCACGCATATGGTTCCATAATTTCTAATTATACTTAAATAATAACTTTTAATAAAGTATAGAGTGTGTGTGGGTAACGCGACAGCTGTGGGTTCGGTCTCCATTTGAGGGAATTAATTATTATTTCAATTTGAGCCCGGCGTTGAGTTCCGCCAATCGATTCGGCGGAATGTGGGGAACGGAGTGGACTGATTTAATTTTTCTTGTTTCTTTTAACAAAGTATTAATTTCAAATATAAATTTATAATATTTAACATAGTAAAAATATTTTATTGATTTATTACTAGCGACCCGCTCGCGGTTTCGCCCGCTTTAACTACTGAATTATTCATATAATGTATGTTTGCAAAGCACATAAAATAATGTGAAAATTAATTAAACCCTATTGCAGCCCGCATTTTCGTAGTTCCAATAAGGATTTTCCAATTGTTTTAAAATAAACACAAATAAATAACACAAAAGACAGAAAACTTTAACGAAGGAAATTATAAACAACAGACTACCTACCTCTCTTAATCAAAAATATTTAAACGAAAGATGTAAGCAACTATGTCGCGTGGAAGTACATTACTGTTACTTGTTAATAGACAAATAAATTATAATTTGTAAAATTTCTCACATTTCTTCCTCTAAATTAAAATGTTATAATTATGTATTTTTTATTTATCATTATGTTGTATTTTTTTTATAGTATATGTTTCTATATTATATTTTTTTATGAAACTGTAAATTGTATATTGCTAAAATGTATTGATAAAATATTATATGAAAAAAAGGAAGAGATAGAAGGAACTCATCTTCGAGCCGGAATTGAACCAGCGACCTATGGAACGCTACAGTCCACCGCTCTACCAACTGAGCTATCGAAGGTATACACAAATTATCGAAACTGGACTATGTAAGCTTAAAAAAACATCAATTGATTTACATTAAATGGCCAACGTAACTAATATACTTATTTATTTGCTGAGAGTAAGGGATGAGAGAGAGTAAGAGATACAGCTGATGTGTCAACAATTAAATGCGTTTTTCTCTAAAACTATTCGCGAAATAGTGTAAAAAGCAAATTTTATCTTCGTTTAACGTAGAAAATTAATAAAGTATTTTAAAGGATAAGGATTAATACAATTATGGAAAAAATACCCTCACAATAAAAAATATATTGAAAGTACTATTTTTAGACAGAAATATGATCAGTAAACGTTATCCTTAAAAGATACGAGTATGCTGTCGCGGACTTTTTTGTAGATCTTATTAAGACGAATAATACTCCATTACATTATTTTCATGTAGTACTTACCATTAAAACAGCACATGCGCAAAAGTGTCTCAACGGGTAGGACTTTATACACATTTATCTCCTTCCTTACATAAGAATGTAGAAATAATAAACTATATATAAAAGTCCCCTGAAAAATACTTGACGTAATGGTGAAAACCGCATCAAAATCCGTTGGGTGGTTTAGAAGAAGAAGAGTTAGAAAAGTCAGACAGACGCGAAATGCGACTTTGTTTAATAATTAATATATAGGATAGGATAGGATGGAATGTGTAAATTAATTAACTCCCTTGAAATACCACAATTAATGCTAACTGTTTAGATATCAAATAAATCCAGATATAAATTAGTGAACATTTGTTATAAAATCAATAGAAGAAATAATTTTATTTTATAAATTATTATTTCGATTCTCTTATAGAACACAAAGAGAAAAAATTGACGATGGTTTCTTTTTATTTTATCATCATCTAGTACTTTCAAGAAGTAGAATAAAAATAAATATTTATTCTGAGTTTATGGCACGTTTTATGAAAATCGAAAAATATTAAATATTTTTAGATAGAGTCACATGTCTCCGATAGGATAAATAATATAGTCTTAAGACACTAACCACCGTTACTACAAACACAACGTTTCAAGTGGCGTATGCAGATCTTCTTCGTAAATTTCCATAATTCTATTACTATTATACTTACTATTATTAAACATATCAAAATATGTTTAATAATAGTAAGTAATATAATTTCATAATACATTTGCCTAAATCCCTGTGTTTCAATTATGTCAGCATTATTTAAACAAATAATTAATTATTTTCGGCTCCGACGTGTGTTGATTGAACATCCATGTTTCGCTGGTCTGTAATTTAATTACACTTCGGAAAAACAAAAGCCCATTCCAGTTTACTAAATTTAACTTTTATCTACAGTTATTCCATGCATTTTAAACGCCGCGCCGCGCCGTACATATAAAGTACAGATAATAAAAATATATTTTTAACATATGCACTAATTTCCCTAATTCATCATAGTTAAGTTCCCACATTCTCTTCACTTTTTATTATATTCAGCTGAAGATATTATTTTAACATGTTGCGTCAATATAATTAATTAAATTAATATAAATATTAGTATCGTCTACAGTTATCTCGTTTTATATAAATATAAGAAAAAAAGTGAAATTAATAGATAATAATTGAGTTCCGTTTTGGCGCAGGGGCAGAAGCGCGTGACTGTTAACGTGACGGGTTGTGGGGTCGATCCTCACTGGAGGACATTAATAACTCTAGTAACGAGGCAAAGCGCAGCAATGAAATGTATTAATTGGAGCAAAGTATCTCAACACTAGGTTCCCAGGTTCCCCCTGCCTACCCTGCCATGCAGCGTACCTACAGCGGGAAGCTAAACTAAATAAAATCAATGTGGAATACGAGAGCAGGTGAAAACAAAGCTACATTTGATTGAATATCTATCTGCGACGTCCGTCTCCGAGCGCACCACCAATCAAAAGTGCCGATAGTTCGACCAAGCGCTGCCATAAACCCATACTAATATACGCGTATTCGTTGCGTTGAAGACTTTTATGAGCAATTTAACAAGTGTCTCGTACCCAGGGCCGGATTTGATTTATGCCCACATAACGTATGTTTACGATGTACCTTTATTATTTCTTGTATTCTGGAACCCGGCTCTAGGAGCTGATAATATTATTCTAAAGGATTTCTGTTTCAGATAAAAAACGCCAAACTTTCGAGGAGAAAATTCGAAGATTCCATTGATTAAAACTCACTGTCTAGTCTATATGATTTTATTTGTACTTACGACAGTTTAAGCCCAAATATATCTGAATGTGGTCTCAGAATAAAATACCGTTATAATTATAATTTTACATTCATCAAACGCACATATCATTAAGGAAACGGTTGTTTTTAACTTAACAAAATAGATCCTATACCTGAAACAAAAAAGAACTTGTGACCTTTCAATACTAGTTGTTGAACCTGTCGTTTATATCATTAGGTATCTCCCTCGAAGCTTAAAACAAAGGGATGTCACAGTGATGTCAAGTGGGGCCGCGTGGTGACGTGACGTGGCGATGGTGGGCGGTCACGTCGCTTTACATTTGAAATAACCCAATGCACACGCACTATTGATTTACATATAATTGTAATGAAAGGGAAACGATTGTATAATTTACATTTTCATAGCTAAAATGTTATAATTTTATACAAAGTTTCTTATCATAATAAGTAATATTTAAATATAATCAGCTCAAACAGTTAATGCTTGAGGAGTTTGAGGTGCTTATTATCAAATGCAATAAATTATCTCATTACGAGTAATATATATTTATGAAATATATTCGTATGTTTCATGATAATATTTTTTATTATAATAACACATTTTTCTCACATCCTAGATGAATTAAGACAAAAAGCTAATAATATTTTATTTAAAAAAAACCAAATATATTAACATTATTCTACCGTCTCCATTTACGTAAGGAAGATGTGTGGGTGAGTGATATAAGATAGGGTTTTGACAATCTAACATTTTCGGGAAATCATAAAAGATATGAAATTATAGATACTACAAAAAATAAAAATTAAAAGATATCACATTGCTACTTAGTTAATAAGTATATTTTGGTACAAATAATAAACTTACTAAATTTATTTATATCATTCACAAGCATTGCTCGTTCTTTTCTAATTTAAGCCCCATGGTTATCAAACAATAAAATATATATTTTTATTTAGTTTGTTTCATTACATAGCCAATTTTCTAAAAAAAAATGGCAACACTTCTTGTAACGATTTATATAAAACCGTCGCACACACGCTTTCTCTCATCACTTATTCCCCACGAGCCGGGCGTCCCGTAGAGATGGACCATTGAGATGCGTACGTGCCCGACGTGCCAGTGATAGCACCAAGTGAGTTGTGACCGGGGTGGGCTGTAAAACGTCCATCAGATACCACCAGATGGGTGACGGCCCACGTGATGTCTCTGGGTGCCTAAATCTAGGCGAACACCAAGAACGCCTCATAGGTACCTACCTTAGTTAGGTACATGGAACCTTGTCATACGAGTGCGAGATAGGCAAATGCTTTAAAGAACTCACGGAAGTAGATTTTTATCTTACGCATAAAATACGTGTACAAGCGACTTAAGTTTCAGATAGACAATCAGCGAGTGCAATCCTCGGGCCGTTATAACTTTGTTTATTTAGAAGCTTAAAGTTTACTGTATAAGTTGTAAGTTGAGTTGAGTTTAGAGTTGTAATAGTCTAAAAAAAACAAATGTATTAATATGTATATAAATATATTCTTAGTGTGTTATTTGTTTATAGATATATTTATAGATATATATGTACACTTATTGTATTAGTTCTGTTTGTTTCTATTTGCTTTATTATAACATATTTGAGGCCATTCGTTGTGCAGGGGCACGAGCGTGCCACTGTAAACGCGACAGGTTGTAAGTTCGATTCCCATTGGAGTAAATGTAATATTTAACATTTTCATTTCCTCGTTCTTGCAAAGTGCGGCGTTGAGTTCCGCCACTCAACAAGCAATACTTCCAGAATTCGGCGAAAAGTGGAGAGTGGCTTAACAGAAGTTCTATAACAAATCATTATATCTTAGTAGTCTTCTTCTTCGTGTCAATGCTTGGAAAATTCAGACCATATTTTGCCATTATTTAGCAGCCAGTTTTACTTGGGGCAGGAGAGTAAATATGCCATCGATTGTATCTTGTTTGTAATAAAAAATGAATTTATATTATTTCATTTGTATACGTAATTTTTTTAATTACAATCTTAACAATCGCAGCTCCATATATGACTATTACATTTCATACATATTGTTGTTACCAATGAATCTAAAAATTTTCGTTATTTTATATTTTATTAAGAACCTATTTATATTAGTAAATAATATATTATAATTAAAAACGAATAGGCGAAAGATATTTTGATAAAAGTTAATACATTTTTAACTATTTAACCGGATTAATCGCGTATATTTAGTATTATAATTATTAGGAAACCCGACGTTTCAAATACTTTACAGTAGTCCATGGTCACGGGCTCACGGGTAGACTGGTCCCCTTGACCACCTTTATGTTCATTTAAATGTATAATAATCGAACAATGAAAATCAAATATCCTTATTAATAAAATTAATTTTATCTAAAATATGATATATAGATGTCTTAAACTGCGGGAGAACGGTAGTGAAGATGTTTTATTATCACGCAAGAATTACAAAAGATATATTTGCTTCAATAGAAGTGTCCATTTTATACCCATCCACAAAACGTTGTGCTCTTTTCAATAAATCCGCGTCTTATACATATTTTAAACTTATAACTTTCTGTTTTTTATGCATATATTTTTTTAGCTTCACGCTGTATCCATCCGGCAGAAAATATGAAAACATAGTGTTGAGACACTCCGTTCCCATTACAACTTCCGTACTGCACTTTTCACCGAATTGTGTGTCGAATGGAGCAACTTAAAGCCGCGCTTTTACCTCGTTAACAGAACGAGATAATGAAGATATTAAAAATATTGGGAATCGAATCTACAACTTGTCGCATTTACAGTCGCTCCCTTGTGGTCCTGCGCTATGACCGGCCTCGTTATTATAATAATTATAATAAATTGAATAATAATTAATTAATTATTAGCATAAATTACAATTTTAAGAATTATTTAATGCTATTGTTTATTTAATATTTACCATATCTTGCGTTTTATGGGGTAGGCAAGATATTTCGTTCTCTACTTTCTATGCAATTTAAAAAAGTTTGCAACTGGTGGGAATGGTATAGTAACGTTAAATAGGTAGACTATACAAAAACCAACTCACCTGAAGTAGTCATTTTTGCAAAATATATTGCTATCTCGCGCATAACATCTCTGTTCTGAGTCCAGTGGCATCTTACACTCGTAGCACCTCAAGCAGGGCGTGTGCCAGCGTCTTTCTAGAGCCAAGAGGAAGTATCTGTCCGTGATCCTGGCGCCGCAGCCTGCACAGCCATCATCAGCAGGAGGCGGCGGGGGCTCATCTGGGGGCTCTCTCTTACGACACGAGGTGCAGTCGCGAGGCGAGCCCGGGGACGCTACGGGCGCCACTGGCGACAACTCGGCGCCCGCCTCGTATGCCGAAGATAGGTACCGCTCACTCTGTTGCTAAAACAAATATTTTTTTTATTCTCAAAATAATATACGTATAAAAAAGTATGAAATAGTACATCTGTTAATAAAGCTCAGCTACAAAGAATCACATATATGCGATATTTCGTATAACAATGTTGACCAAGTTTACAATTTACAATCTTTAATAAATAGAATTCTTAAATGCTTTAAAAACAATCTCAATTAAACCACCTTACAAACAAACAAAATAAACGATACACATACAGACACATTCACATATTATATATATAGACGCTTCAAAATTATAAAACTCTTTTTTCATTGGAGGTTAAAAAAAAATATTTTAACTGTTCATCTATGCAAATGAAAGAGTATTTTGTTGTATCAATTTGTTGAATATTTATTGGCGATACGCGTCCAATGAGGTAGATTAAGTGGAAATATACATTCATTCATTCATACACAAGAAGTTCAGGCAACCCAGCCCTGTGTAGCGATGTTTATTGAAGTAAATAAAATTAAATTGAGCTTTTGAATGAGTTTCAATAAAAAATAGCCTAAGAATTATTTAAAATGTGTAATATGAAAACTAACGTGACCAGGTTAAGGTGCTAAAGTATAACAAAATTCTTAAAAACCAAAAAAAAACTTATAATTCAAAAATTACACTATCAAGTAAAGACAAAGAGTTTATGTCTTCGTTCCCTCTCCTTTCCTCTTTAATGTCATATAAATAGTTGTAAATGCCAAGACTGGGCGTCCGGTTTAAATCAATATTTATGCAGGCATATGACAGCAAACGTGGCGGGTTGTGAGTTCGATTCCTACTCGAGGAATAGAAAAATTTAATATATCCATTTTTTCGCTCTGGTGTCGAGGCAAAGCGCAGCGCTGAATTCCGCCACTCAACACACAATACTTCCGTAATCTGGCGGAAACTGCGGAGCGGAATCCTTCCTGCTGCCTACCTTGCAAGGAAATACAGCGGGAAGCTAAAAAAAACTGAAAACTGGGAGTATTACCGTAAAAAAACTTATAAGAATTTAGAAATCCAGGTATCATCAGAACCGGTTTGATTAACATAATTATTATTACACTTACATGAATTTTAATTGAATGAGCTATAACTAATAATGGGATTTGAAGCGGGCGAGCCCCGACGCGCATCGCGGCGCGAAAATTACATCCAATTTGATTCAATTACCAAAAACACAATGGCTTCGTAACTTTTACGTGATAGTGGTACCCATAGAAATCTTGATTTTATTATTTACTAGTGGCAATTGATATAAAAGAATAAAAACGAGGCTTTGAATTATATATGTGTTTTTTTTTTAATATAATGACTGTGGAAAATATCAATGCATATAATATATGTACATATTATTAAAGAAATAAAAAAAATCGCACGCTATTTATTATTTTCGAATTTACTGTTCGACTGCGGATTTAAAACGGAAAGCGCAACTTGAAATATACAACAGTACTACGGTTATAACTTACGCAATTACTTGCCGACGGAAAACAAACATCCTCTATAAAATCTTAGCTAGTGCTGTGTACTCTACCAACAGTCTATTACACATATATTATGAGTATATGAAACAAAAGCACTTTAAACTGATCATAATAAAATAATTTTCATTTTATATATTTGTATGAGGACAACGACCTGTTGAAATGTTAAATGTTCACCGCCGCCCACGAATCCGTGCAACACCAGAGGAGATACAGGTGCGTTGCCAGCCTTCAAGGTGGAGATAGAAGCGCTTTCTGAAGGTACCCATGTCATATCATCGTGGAAACAATACCGCGGGTAGGCTATTCCACATTTACGTGGCGCGTGGAAGGAAGTTCCTACGAACTCACAATCGAACGTCTCTACGTTATATCCGACCAAATGGTTCAAGCTGATACTGGGGTGCACCAGCCCAGGGATGAGAACAGTACTTAATATAAGGACGGACCTGGACCCTAACTAAACATAAGGCCAATCGGTGTTTTGGCGTGAAATACAATTAATGTTATTTTAATTTATTTTCAGTTGACTCTGTTTCGGTATTTTGTGTGTCCTTGCTTTTATATAACTATAGATCAATATATATTCTATAAAAGCAGTTTACACTTTAGTTCTTTAAATAAGCACATATATGTATGAAAATAGTATGTTATATTATTAGTAAACATTATAATAATATATAGATATAAGTAAAATATCAAACTTTAGTTTTAGTAACCTCGTAAATATATTAGATAGTTGTAATTCTTTTTCCTCTTCCCCCCTCAATTATTCTATTAGAAGAAACGTTCAGTAGTAATGTTAAATAATTATTAAAAACATATATATATGGTATTCTCGTCATCTTTTAATCTACTTGTAACATGATTTTAATCTGTTTATAATTGGTCTATTTATTTTTTACTATTTGATATTCCGAAAATTGCAACTAACAATTGTTAATCTACTAAAAAATTATTAGTAGATTTAGTTGAAATCATAATAAATTAATTGCATTTAAGAAAAATATAATAAACATCATAACGATAACATTTACCTACAATAAGAAAAATAGTTTTATATAACTAGAGGACGTTCATGAAAATCATAGTCCATTGAGTTTTTATTATAAATATGAAGAAACCAGTCAAGTGCGAGTAAGAGTCACCCACGGCTGGTTACTCGCCAAATTCACGATTGCTGGTGGTATTACTTATAAAAATTGACAAACTTAAGTTTGCACTAATTTTGTATGAATTTTACTATCAATATACGTTTGTAATGATTTTTACGATTAACGTATCTATAAATTTCCAATTTTCAGTTTTATCTTTTACTTATATTATAAGTTCACACTTCTTGCCAATTTTTATTATTCTAGGCCAACGAGATACAGAGACAAAGAACGCCCTTTAGCTATTAATTACGCGGCCAAATTCATACAATGCGACACATAAACGAAGCATAAATCCTATATCTTTTGATTGCTTTGACTTATAAGTTTATTTTTTCCTATCCTTTAAGGAACTAAAGGATATTTGACATTAATTTCAGCTTGATACCTCCAAAGGATCTTCAAGAAAACGGTCTTAACAGGCGGACAAATAGACAGATATAGACATACAGGCCAACCCACAGATAAACGGAAAACAAAGTGATCCTAGAGGAGTTCCGTTTTTTTTTTCTTTTGGTATGTGAAACTCTGAAAATGATACAATTTTATACTTCACTGAACTTTCTTATATTTAACATACATACTTTGTTACATTTGTATTAGAATTGTTATCAATTATCCTGCCGTTAGTATTTACATATTTTTACATATTGCCAATATTTTATTTGAGCATAATAAATAAAAATTATTGCAATAAAGCATAATAGGTGATAATAACAATATCAATAAACATAAAAAAATTATAATAACATTAAATATGTTATACTTATTGAAATTTATGAGAATTCCATACTGAAATACCTAATATATATTATCTAGACATTATATTCGTTTACTCTATCTACCAAATTTACCTTTTAGTATATTTGTCAAAATCATTAAAAATCTGTTATTTAATATTATTTATAGAAAAGGAAGATATTAAAGGAAATTAAATCTAAGATTATAAAGAAATATTGTAAATATTGAAGTAAATGTTATAATGTCCTATTTTATTTCTTAACTCTTGAACAAAAACGAGGAATGAGGATCTTGAATTTCCTATGTATTAAAAATTCTATTTAATAGTTAATCCCTGATGCGATTTCTAAGAATTTACTAAGCTGAATACCACAAACTTGTGATTAAGGCTTATATTGTTTTAAAATTAATATTTCTCTAATGTTAAAATAGTTTGTCTATTTATTTGTTTTTATTTTCACTGTTTACATTAATGGTTTATTGAATTAATCTATGTTTTTTTATTTATATACTTCACAATTCACATAGATTAGGCAGGTACATATACGTATATGTACATATATATATATATTACAATTGTACATACATTGTTATTTTAATGATTTACGTCAATATTTTCACATATTTTGGCACTATTTTTTAATTTTTTTACCAAACAAAGAAAAATGAATGGTCTATAATTCGATTATAAATTCCAAATAGAGAAGCAAACTGTGCGGGGAGTTTCATTTTGTTTAAATAGTTTATATTTTTTAAATTCTATCCTCACATTTTTAAAAATCTAAATTTATACATGTAGTAACTGTAACTCATATTATTTTTGTATCCTTTTGTTTGTACGTTTGTTCACCCTAATCTCAGAAATAACTTGACCGATTTAAATGTAGTTTTCACTACTTTATTTTTACAAGCTTTCCCTAACATTAAGTGTTAGTTTTATATAAATCGATATTGTCTTTTATTTCTTAAAACAGTTGTATCCGTACAAAGTATTACATTACTAGAAAATAAGTATTTTATTGAATTGGCTGAAACTTTAGTTTTCAGTGTATTGATATTGTATTTAAAATCATAATGTTATTAGGCCTAGTAACTAATTCAGATGAAAAAAAAATTTTTTGTAGTATAAACGGGAAAAGCTGCGAGCGGGTCGCTAATATAAAAAAATATAGTTGGAAAATTATGTCGAAAAAGAAGGTGGGTTATAACTATAACATTGAATATAATCTTAATTATTACTATAAAAATATATTTTTATGTTAGTAGTAGATCGTCTGTCTATCCATCGTAAATAAAGCCAGATCTCAAATTCAAATTGAATCGTTTCACATTATATGATTTTACTTCTTATTCAATAAAATAGAAGGTTTAGTAAATCATAAACATGTCTTTATTGTCAGATAAATTAATAAATCTATCTTATAAATTTTTTATGTACCTACAAGGTAGGATACTTGTTTGGAACTGGAACTAAATCGATAAAAGCAGATAAAGCTTTAAATAGAAATGTTAATTAACAAAAAAAATAATCTTAAATATTTTTTATTAATTTTCTATTATATGTTATATGTAATAGTAAAAAATATCAAAAAGAAATTTTAGAATGAATTAGTGAACTATAATGTTTTCCAGTAGCAACTCAACATTTATTTCAAAATAAAGCACGTGTTCACTTCTGTTTTTCTAATAACAGTTTAATATTTTTCAAGTCAAATTTGTATTTAATAAAATAATGATTTGTAGCTTTGAAAAAGAAAATCCACAAGTACATACAATACATTTGCTTCTTTTGAATTAATTTAAAACCTCGATGTTTTTTCTTTTATCATAATAAAAGTCAATAAATAAAACTAATGTCTGTAATTAAGAAGTTGAGCGTGTTGTTTGTGATTTATTTATGCGTAGGTACTATAAATAAAAGTTAAATAAATAAATAATGTTATTGTGTATAGGTATGGTTAACGAAGCCGTCGGCAAAAGGTTAATTATCTACCTACTGGTGATAAAAAACTAAGGACCAAATTGAATTCTTATGTTTTAAAGTTTTCCTTTTTCGAGTTTTATTGTACCTACCTACACTAGGTATTAAATTTTATTGACGCTACTTGCTAAAATCTTAATGGGCAATTTTACAACTATATACATATAATATATATATAAACGCTGTCATTTCTAACATTTGTGTAATTATTTATGGAAATACATAATAAAATATGTAATGTAAGCAAAAGATATATGTGATATTTAAAAAAATATATTAATTAGACGGATTCTACCAAATTAATATAATTTTGTTTCCAGTTCATATATAAAAAATGATAATAATATTTTTTGTTTAATAAGTTTACACCATACGAATACACATAATGTTTTAGTTCTATATAGTCATTTCACTATCAACCTTCAAAAGATTTCAACGATACCTTCCTGCCGTAGCATTTTGATGCTAGCTCTAACTTTGTGTAATAAAATTCATATTAACGTATTATTACTTGATTTAAATTAGAAAAGTTAAGCTTATTGTAAATTTAATTTAAAAAAACCTAATTATATTATTGTTTTATTAAATTTAAATATTTTAATATAATTATGATTTATGACCATTGAAAATTTCAATATAGTTAGCTATATGTAATATATGTCTTTAAGTAATACGAAATATTTAATACAAGTTTAATTAAACAGAAATATACACTCTACGGCTTATTATATTTCACATCCAATATTCACTTATAATTTAAAACCATTCTAAATATAAATAAATAAGATTATCAAAAAAACATATCTTTGTTATTTACACTATACTAATTTCTTATTATACTAAACTGAAATATAAAAGTTGTGTTGTCTACGCTTATTATTTTCTACCGAACTTTTAGGCTAATTACGAAAGTTTCACTCATAAAAGACATAGAGATAACATGAGTCTCACCCAGTGCATCGCCTCCCTCTCTTCGTACACTCCCATCTGGGGGTCAATTTTTCCGTTTTGTATTTTCGAAGGTATGGGCCTCTGCCCCACTACACTGAGCACTCACACGCGGGCATACCGTGCGCGGCGCGTCGCGGCGGGCGAGCGACTGACACTGTGCCCGCTGCCGACCCGGCGCCCAGCGGCGCTCGGCGCCCTCGGGGGAGGCCCCGGGGCCCCGGCTCCGCCCTCGGCGCCGCCTCCCGCTCCCGCTCCCGCTCCACCCGACGCGGTCGATGCGGACACGAGCCGACTTTTTTTTCATAAAGTTGTTATTGAATTTTTGACGCAAGTTTTTTTTGCAAATTTGTAACGAATTGCGCTCAAGTGGCTCACTCCAAATAGTTTTAGTGCGACCGATCGAGTGTTCGCGCTGTATGTTGGGGTATTCATTTGTTTTTCTAGTTATTCGTTGGATTGATCGCTCGTAGATTAATGTCAGACGCTTGCAAGTTAAAAACATTGAGAAAAGTACAAAAAATATTTAGGTACCTACCTATATATTTGTTTATTAAAAAAAATATATTTTTACTTCACTTACGAGTACTGACCAAACACAAACCAACAAGAAACATTATATTAAAAGATAGATACCTATATGATAAAATAAGTAGGTACTAATAAGCATAAGCAATAAAGCCTGACTTTACATGTATCTTCATATAAGTATATTGTTATACAATTACTTAAGACTTAATTATTATTGGGGATATTTAACAATTGTAAATTACCAAATAATTTAATTTATTACCACAGATAGGTAAGTAACATACTTATATGGATAAATAATACTTCAGAAAACAACTATAGGTACCACCTACCTAGCATTCAAGGCCAACCGTGGCGCAATGGCACAAGCGCGTGACTGTAAAAACGACAGGTTGTCGGTTCAATTCCCACTCGAGGAAATGAAATTTTTCATTTTCTTCGCTGTGGTGTCGAGGGAAGGCTCGTCGTTGAGTTCCGTCACTGAACACACAATTCCTCCAGAAATCGGCGAAAAGTGGGAAGCGAAGTGTCATAACCATAAGCTTCTTTTGCCCACCCTGCTACATCTGAGATACAGCTGAAGCTGAAGAAAAAATCTATAGGTAGGTACATAGTTATAGATAGGACGCCAGCAGCGTAGCCAGCCAGCTGTAGTCGAGGTCAGTCGTGTTCAGAAGCACAAGCGTGCGATTGTATGCGAGACAGATTTTGGTTCGATACCTATTCAAGGAAATAAAACATTTATTATTCTCATTTTCCTCGCTCTGGTAACGACATAAAGCTCGGCGTTGAGTTCCGCCACTCGACACACAATGCCTTACCTTAGCTACTTATAGTGTGTTTATTGGCAGAATTCAACGCCGAGCTATATCTAGTTACCTTATAGAGCGCAAATAAACAATTTTTTTATTTCAATTTCTCAAATGGAAATCAAACCCATAACTTGTCACGCTTACAGTCATAATATAAGATAAGTAAAAAAGTCGATTTACAGTCTGACCACATAATATTACCTCAGAGCTGACAGAATGATTGACTGACGCACAATAAAAAAATAGATAGGTACTTTCGTTAAAATTTTGAACCTGTGGCCTTTAATTAATTTTAGCAGCAGTTAGCAATACCCAACTATAGGTATCCAAAAATCATATACATACGTATCCTATAAAGAATAAACAATGAAAATCTAAAATGCCTTAACCCTATGAGTTTTGAACGAAATATACTTTTTTTGAAAACTTGAAAATATGAAATTTTAACCTATAATTACCTGTTTATCTACTTATTAAGTAACAAGTGCAACGAAAGACAAATAATAGGCAAGCCTAATTAAATATTATCGAGTTGCGTTTAAAAGGAGCTTAAATCCATTATTTTAAGGATTATTTTTCTTATTTGCTTGTCAAAATAATAAAGTCGCAAAATATTGTTTTAATAAAAAACAACATAAAATGCAACAATCATTATATTATAAGTCCAGTATTGTTATATGTTTATAAGATTTGTTAAGATCGAGAACACTTACTTTTACCTGTAACAAAAATAATAATAATAAATCTCAAATTATAACTAGGGGCCCGCCCGCGGCTTCGCCCGCTTGAACTGCGTGATTATTCATTTAATAAACAGAACTTATTGACACCCTTAAATGTTAAAGATAATTAGACTACTATAATTCAAATCATCATCTATGGGGTATAACAACTGATTGTTTTACAATATATTGTTAAAACACTCTACTACCTACTTATCGCCAAATCCTGGAGGCGTTGCCTGTTAAGTGGCGGAACTCAACGCCGCGCTTTTACTCGACATCGACATCAAATAAAAATATTATATATTCCATTTTTTCGAATGAGAATCGAAATTACAACCTGTAGCGCCTCGACCGGCCTCAATATTTATATTTTCTTATAATATCTATTTCCAAAAAAAAGTGGAAAGTGGAGAGGAGAGGAGAAGAGAAGTAGTGTCTTACTCTGTCTAGATGCGGGATACATTGTAAAGCTAAAAAGATATATAAAGCTAAATAAAAATATTCATCATCATACCATCCCAAGGTTCGATACGCGTTCTAGTAGTGCTATAGGGATAAAACGCTTGGTCAGTTCCCGAAACATTTTCCACGTGCGGCAGCAGCCACTTCCTTGCGTAACAAGAGCTCATGAGGCAGTACTTTGCGCAATCCTCACACGGGGTGCGATCGGTCTTGTAGTGCAACCAACCGAACCACTCTGGGGTTATCTTTAAAATTATATTTATTGGTTTTTATTAAAAAAATATATATTTAATTCAAATTCTCAGTTTTAGGTACACTTACATTACCGTAATGTTTTGTTAACAATCTATAATATTGTCCATTAAATATAAATCCCTCCTTTTTTTTTCAACTAACACTGTATCCACTGCAACATATGTAGTGTTAGGACACTCCGCTCCCCACTTTCCTCTGAATTCTCGAGGTATTATATATAGGTTGACCGTCGCAACTCAACGCCGCGCTTTGCCTCGACACCAGCGCGACGAAACAAAAATATTAAATATTTCGTTCGTTTTCGTTCGTTTACAGTCTTGCGCTTGTGCCTGTCCATGCACCTCGACTGGTCAAAATACAATAGATACCAAGAAGTTAAAGCTTTTTTAAGTAAATCATTTTAAAAATACGTTTTTATACTAGATATGTGCACATTGAACAGGTACATGCGTATATACGAGTATATTAAGGAAAAAAAATATAGATATCTACAATTTCTATAACTTTTGCCAAATAAGACATCTTATTTGCTATGCACCTATGTCCTATATGTCGTAGGGCGTTTCTATATTTGTACACGCTAATATCTGAAACTACCTACTTAGATAGGTACTATTATTTATAAAAATCAAAGATATAAAGTAAATTTTCGGCCCTACTTTCAATGATAATGATGAAGAAGGTCGTACGCAACTAGTATTGCCATAAAGACATATTAAGACTAACTTGACTCGCGTCATAATGCCACTTAACGGTCGGAGCGAAGTCAACCCACCGACTGCGTCCAAGCATGTAATAGTCACTCTGGTAGTAATTGTTTCCAAAACTGTCACTGCCCACCAGCTGGCCAAACTGTTGATTAAATTAAATCAAAGATATTTTTTCCCCTAGCCTGTACAGTCCAATTGTTGGGCAAAGACCCAATAATCCCTCCACTTCTTCTACTCTGGTATATTTCGCGCTATTGAGCACCAGTCAGGCTTGAAATAAAGGTAAGATTAAATTATTATTTTGATTTTGGTGTAAAGATTTCTCAACGTCAGCACTTTTAGCTGCTCTCACCTATATATTTTTATATATAGTTTTCCTATATCTATTTCCAAGCTGAGTTAGGCCGATCGTAGCGCAGACTGACTAGCGTGACTATAAAATCGACTGGTTGTGGGTTCGATCCCCACTCGAGGAAATTGAAATAACATTTAAAAAAACACTTCTTCGGTTTGGTGTCACTAACCGTTCCGCCACTCAACTCAACTCAAGCGCTCCGCACTCAACTCAACTCAACCGTTCCGCCACTCAACACGCAATGCCTCCAGAACCCAGCAGAAAATGGGAAACGGAGTCTCTTAACACTTCCGCCGACCCTGCTGTTTGCGAGATACAGCGTGAAACTAATTTATATCTTTTTCCATTTCATTATTAAGAATATTTCTACCAGAACAACATTATTATTTTCCAAGTGAGGCCTGGACGGACGGTATTGAAACAGTACCTACTTTAATAACACTTTACCTACTTTCAAGGAGTCAGTACGCCATAGTTTGAAGAAAGCTTTGAAGGGGCCGCCGTTGTGTACTATAATCTTCACTAGACGCGCCCATTTATCAAGTGCTAAAAGTTTTATAACCATTGTTTTTGTTTTTTTAAATTAAAGACAGCAACACATTACAATAATTTGATTAATTGACAGTGTCGTATTAATTGAGAATGACAACCATATTCAAAAATGGAAAACCAACAATGACATTATAATACTATGGCTTGTTATTAAAAAAAAACTGTGATTTTTAAATGTATCTATTTTTTTCGTTAGTAACTAAAAAAAATATCTGAAATAACCGAAGTAAATAAAACAACAATGAGGTAAAGCCAAGTAATCATTTAATATTTTCTAACAACCTCTTGTTAAATATACAGGTTATTCACAGCCTAATACAAAAAAAAAGAAAAAAATACAATTCAACTTATACAAGTTAGGTACCTGGAAGTTCGATGTGGTGACAATGAAGGGTGACAAAAATATTAAAATGTTTATATTTGGTGTATGAATTGGTTTGGTGCTTAAACTTATAAGATACAGTGTTTATGGCACTGTATCTTATAAGTTTAAGTCCTAAGGTTGGTAGGCTTAATAATTAAATAAAATAATTATACTTTTCTTCAATTATCGTAATATTGGTATAGGTACATTTTAGAAAACATAGATTTAAAAGTAATTTAAAGTTATTTACTAAATAAGACACAATGACTAACAACAGATTCGTAAACACTAAAGAGTACAATATTAAATTATAATAAGTAACAAAATTTTGTCATCTTAAAATTAAGCAATACTTCTAAAGTCTCTTCTTTAATACCTTTTTATAGAATATATACATAGAATATATATATACAGGATGAACCTAGCTCGATGGATAAACTAAGGTAAGGGAGGGCTTCAATTCAATAGCAAAATGCTAAAATATTTTACTTCAGTTTTTTTGCATACCTATGTTTCGCACGCACCCAACAGGGGAACGGAAACCAAGTGTTAAGATACTTCGTTTCTCATCTCGCGCCGAATTCTATAGGCACAGCGTGTTGAAAATATTAATTTAAATAAATATTTCATTTCCTCGAGTGGGGATCGAACCCATAACCACGTAGTGTATGCACTCTGCACCACGACTGGCCTCTTTCTTAATCTTAAAATTATAAATTCCCGAAAGCCACTTGAACCATAGGATGTCGTTGAATACATTGGATTTGAATGTATTTGAAATATCCTTGAACATGCCCTGTTTACCCATAGAGTAAATTGTATACTAATCCTGTATTAATCCATATTTGGCGAAATATAGTGCCCACAATAATTTAAGTGTAAATGCACACTAAAATTACTCATTATATGATAAAATAATATGTTAATTATATGATAAAATAATGTTTATGCTTGTAAATTCAATTTACAGTTCAATTATGGTGTAATAAAGTGTTAAAATAAAATAAATAAATAATATTTTTTCAAATTAAACAATTTTAAAAATATAGCACTCACTTTAATGGCTTATTAATTTACTGATAAAAAAGGAACATAATTTATAACAAATTAACCAATTCAGAATAGTAACGCTAACATTAACATAATATAAGTAGAAATAAGTACAATTATTATGGCTTTGCAAATTGGCATTTTAGAATTTATTTTAATCAATAAATAACTTTTCCTACAACTTGATTCTTATTATAATACATGGTGATATCTACAAATATATTTACAAAATCCCGATTATTATATAATATTCTGTATTAACAAAAATAAAACAAGTCTCAAGGATTAAAAATTACAAAAACAAATAACACTACCAATTCAACTATTTGCCATAATAAATATATTTTTTATAAAAGTGTAAGTGCTTAATAAAAATGTCTCATTTATTTTAGGTGCGAATACTGTAATTTTTGACTACTAATTGTTGAGAAACATTTCAAATTTTCAATAACGAGAAAATAGACAATACAAATTTATGATAAAGTACAGTTAAATATTATATAAAAGCTATATGTACAAAACTATAATATTATAATATAAGTGTAACAAAAATAAAAAAAAATTTATAAACGATAGTAAATACAACGAAAGTAACCTTTTTGTTAATTTATAAAAAAAATAATAATCGAAAATAATTAAATAATAAATCTATGGACTGTCAAACATAAAACTGGAGACATATTAGCAATTAAAATCTTAATTATTTAACCATTATATTATAATAACCATTATATTAGAGTATATCATCAAGGTTGAATTAAAATATATTTTGTTATTTAACAAAATTAAGGTTACTTGATATTTATTTCACTTGCAACACTACATTTACCATAGATAAATAGTTTGGCACAACTGTGTATACTATGGAAGAACCGGAATAATACATTGAAATATAACATTATATTTAACTATTACAACATTAACCCTTCAAATGTTAAAAGTTATTTATGTCTCATAAAAAAACTGTAAAAATGTTGATTTTAAAAATATATTTATTCTCTTGAAATTGAAAAATTGTTAAAATAATGTACAAAATAGATAAACTATTGTTCTTAATTGAAACATAATATTTTTATGTATGTAAGAAACCACAAAATATATAATATGTATATGGTTACTGTTTACGATTTTATAAGATTAAACAAATATGAACTAAATTACACTTCTATGTATATCGATACCAGCGGGAGCTCGCTATACACATTATAATCTTTATTTAAGAATCTAAATCGAGTCTCTTTCATATATTTCGCAGTCAATTTTAAAATTTAAATACATATTACAAAAGTATTCCAGTGAATATATTCTTACATTATATCAGTACATTTGTATTTACCATACACAGTAAATACGTTACGTCCAAATTCTATCGCACCACACTTTTAAATATACCGTAAACATTGTGTTTTTATATTACACATATTATGTATGATTTCACGTGTACGTAAGTACTAAAATGTTGGCATACACATTGGAAGATATTTGTAATTTAGAATTCTAAATACAACATTTGTATAGTTCCCTACATTTTTATGTAATTATCAAATATATAATAATAATAATAAATTAGACTTAAATATAGTTTTGTATTCCAACTAAGTACCTACATATAAGTGGTTTGTTGTATCAAGTATTATCTATAAAGTTTTCAAATGTATTTTTTATAAATACACTATAAAATAAATAATGTAGTGTAAAAAAAATATATGAATGAAAAATATATTTATGGCGTGTCTCTAGTCACTTAAAATATTAAGAAATGGAACAAAATCATATAATTGTAAAATATTTTAAGTAATAGGATTATAAAAAATATTTATAGGTTAGTCTCGAGCGGCAGTTTTATTAACATTTGGCGTATTTACTAAACATTCTAACTGAATATAATATGGGACAAAAATTGGAAAGATGAATATATTTTCTACACTTTGTTTTCAGGTTCAAAATAACATTCCATTAAACATTAACATTCCGTTAAAATTTCTAATGTCAAATTTTCTTTCATTTCAAATAATTATATTCTTTATTTGGAATGTGAATAATCATCTAAACAGCCACGAACTACTGAATACTGTCTGTTTGGAAGAAAGTATTTAATTTTCTTAAAGTTATTAAAAATAAAATAAATTATTAAACAATAATTTTTGTATAATAAATAATTAATTCTGCGATGTAGAGATTATCTTAATTTTTTTATTGAATAATACTAGACACTAATCATACGAGAATCAATTTTCGAATATCATACACATTATCGAAACTCTAAAATGTAATTTCCTATAAATTTTGTAAGTACCTACTGTTCATGAGTTGAAGAGACGTTTAAGTTTATTGTACATTAAATAAAAATATAATAAGCAACTGTTATTTTTAAATATGAAAAAAATATATACAATAAAAAAAAATTATATATTTTATTTCAAAACCATTTCTTCCCTCGACATTATCTACCTTGACTTGGTTGAATTGTTAATAGTATCGTTGTTTCCTTATTATAATATAAGTACAAATAATAAGATCAAATGTTTTTTGTTACTTGGCTACAATTAAGTTTGTGATGATCCGTAGGACCCTGTCGGTGGTCGATAGTCCAGTGGTAAAGATAGAACCTGCTTCTTGGAGAACGCGTACTTCCGCACACCAATGTTTTTGTGTGTGTTCTCACGACGACACCCCTCACTGGAATGTTATGATGGGTTATATCTTATGCATTCATCATATACGACATAAACGAAGCATAAATTGGCCGTACTTATTGATTGCGTTACCCTAGAAGACTTTTTTTCTCCAAAAGATTATAGACCTGCGTGTGAAATGAATATCAAATTCATTTGAACTTGACACTTCCACATGTTCATAAGAACAATGGTTTTGACAAATGAAAAACAGGCAGACAGACAGACGGACGGACCATAGAATGATCCTATAATGTTTCGAAAGTCTAAGTCTTAAAAACTTTGGAATTAAGTTTCTCTAAGCTCTAGTCATTTTATTATATGTATGACAAATTGCTGATTGTTGCATAATGCTAACTGTGAATACATGAGAATTCCCACTCGGGCATCGAACTCACAACCGTCGTGGTCCCAGTGAAACGCAGTGCTGCTAGCAAATAATCAAAACAAACCTCCTCATAATGCTCAGAGCTTTTTTCATTTCGTGTTCAGCAAGATGGTACTCAGATGCGAGTATGGAACATTGCTCCAATGTTACGGACATACCAGTCCTGTCCTTAGCACTTTTGCATGATGTGAATCTTATACCTGAAAAAAAAAGCGACAAATTACTTACTAATTAAGCACTGTTCAAATTAAATCTTCTTTCTTTAATGTTATCTAATATCGACCTATAAGCATTTTGTAAGTTTGATAGCCATTCATTTCATTTGAAATAAATAAAATTCAGAGGAACTGAAGAGAAAAGATTTAAAATGACAACAATTTAATACTAACTCGAATCATTCATTAATTTAATTTAATAAGAGTTTTTTTAAATATATTAATTAAATATTTAACTCACCGTTCATAAGTCTCGTGGCTAGTGCGGCTAAGTGAAGGACTTCGACATTCTTTTGCACTTTCTTGTGTACAGCTATTCGTAAGTTTTCCATTACTTCTTCTAACGGCTTGGTTCTCGATGACGCTATATAATTACAAATGGTAGTATTTATCAAATATCTGAATATCCTATATTTTTTTTAATGTACGAATTTAGGAATTATTACTACAAATATTCCTATAAACTATAAAAAATAATATTTTGTCTAGATCGCACTATAATTCGAGACTGCGCAGAGTGACTTATTAGAAAAAGCTTGTAGATATAAAATATATAAACTTTTATGCAGATGATTATTTAGGTAAAAAAAATCACAGACATAGATAAATACCAAAATAAGTATAAGTAAACACAACGTTTCGATTTGTTGGTTCGATTCCTACTCGGGATCAAGAAACATTTAATATTTTCATTTCCTCGCAACGAGGCAAATCGCGGCGCTGAATGCCGCCACTAAACACGCAATGCTTCAAAAATTAAGAGTAAATGGGGGGGCAGAGGTGCTGGACACAGTGTGAAGCAAAAAAAAATATGACAACACATTACAAGGTGGAGGAAGGAGGGGTTCGATGAAATGTCACGACAGGGACGAGGGAGGGTCAAGAAATTATAAATTAGATAATTTATGGATGGCCCTTAATTAACTAAGAAACTTACCTCTACTAGGGCCCATGGGGTCAGCTGGAAATATTTTATTGTATTTGTGATAATATTTGTACAATCTATCTAGATTATCATTATTTGAATGATACTGTGGTAATGTTTCTCCTAAAGCTTCGGCGAGCGTCGCTTTCTCGTTTATACCGATGTTAAAGAAAACGGCTGTTATCGTGAAACTTAGATGCTGTAAATTAAATTAATATATTCATTTCAATTTTAGAAAATATTTTTATTTACTTAATTATAGTAAGTAATATAATTTTATTTTACAGTGTATTAGATTGCAGAGTATCAGTTTAGATAAAATGTACCAGAATCAGAATCAGAATTATTTATAAATAACTTATAAATATCTGAATGAATCTGAATATTTAAGTCATTTAAGTATAAAGTAGAGATGGTTTTAGGATATAGAAATATATTCAATGTGAATTACCTGTTTGTTTGTAAATTTGTTGTACAACGAATCTGACACAGGTATATACACGGTTATCGCACCTCTCGTACCACATACTTGTGGCAAAGCCATATTGCTAAAAATATATAAATATTTTAATTATGCAATATTTTATATTAGTAAAAAACTAAATATCTTAACGGTGTTTCTGCATACTAGAGTAAGTAGAGGGAATTTAATTCCTCCGAATGGGAATCGAACGCACAACCATTGCGTTCAAAGTCAGACGCAATCAAACTGCGCCACGACGCGACGACGCGGTAAAAGCTTAATTATCTCGTAATATTCGTTTAGTGAATGAAAATATATACAAAATTTATTCGTTGTTTTTTACTTATACAAAAAATAAAGATACATAAAAGCCAATTATGTTCAATGAAATTTATTTAATATGAAATTATACACAAGCATATCTTTATATAGCATAAGTATGCTATCGATTCAATATAAATGTTTATAATAGTTATTTATCATCGAATAATAAGGTCACGGCCTCCTGACTCTTTTATTAATTAAATTGAATATATTACACTAACATACAATAAAAAATACATTAATGCCATTATATTTACGTTAATTAATCTTTATAACCAAAAATTACATAAATATACCAATTTAAAAGTGTATGTGACCCACTTCAGTTAATAATTTGGCATTACAAAAACCTATATTTTTGTAATTTCAGGCATATTTCTTATACAGCTAGGTGATCAGAAAGGAAACTGTACCGCTATCCTAATCATATTTAACTTTTTATTACATTATGTATTTAAAAAATGTTTTATATTCATACCTGTGACCAACTTTAGTTAAAGTAAATACAACAGTTTGGAGATCTTCAACAGCCACCACCATGTCGCCCCACAAGGACTTCTCCATTGAATACAGACTCAGTAAGCCTTCAAATGCACACAGGGGCCCGAGATCGGAAGTCAACACTTTAAACACTAAGTCGGAGGGCACGGAACAAAACCAGCAAAGCAAACCAGCCGTTAGTGTTGTTAACTGGAAAATGTAAAATTAGCGATGTTTCAAATATATAGATCGAACTACTGTATCTGTTCATATATCATTTGGAATCAAAAAATTGATAAGGCGACGTAATCAGTGAGTGCACAGATACTATAAACTAAAGTGAAAATAATTCAATAACACTGCTTCTATTTATCTAATGAAGGTTATAAATTATAATTGCAATATTATGTTAGGTATACGTGGACGTGGCTGCAATTGAGTTGTACGTTTAAAGATGTCTATTTATTTCTTGTTTTCATCTTGCGACCAGTAACTTAAAACTATAAGAAGATGTTAATTGGATATTTATTTTTAAATGTAGTCTTACCGCCTGTGAAAAACATATGTCCCGACGAGTTTGCAAGGCCGCGTTCTCTTTGGCCCAAGTCGGGGACTCACATCTCAGCCTCAAAGCGGCGTGTGAAATTCGAACCCATTGCACTAAAGACTCTGTTGCCACTTTAAACTCATCCGTCACGATCTTTAACATTTCGAGGTTTTCTTCAGTTATATCTAAAAAACGATCGATATAATAATTATATGTATAAAACAATTTATTTGCCAGACATGGTCTAAACACTTCACTCTCCACAGTTTCCAAGACATAGCACGTCGAGTGGAGTAACTCATCGCGGCATTTTGTGTTAATACTAGATATAAACTAATTTAATTTTTATCTGACGAAAACGTGTAGAATATATAGAAAAAAGTTTACCTTCGCATCGGTCAGTTAATTTAAGAACGTTGTTTATCACAATCGTCATAGATGTTTCCACGTCAGAGCCTACACTCTTCAAAAAAGCCAAATTACTTTCTCGAGTAGCGGAATCTACCTGCCCAATGCTTGGTAGGGATATCGAATCTTTACCTAAATCGGTATTCTGAAAAGAATTATTCTATAATTACCACTAAATATATAACATACACAACTTATGTTACATATTTCATATTTTAATTTAGATAAAAAAATATATTTAAAGAATGATTTAGTTTAACTAAATATTATGAAAATATTTCGCAATCCAATGCAAACAGAATTTTTCAGTATTTTTCAATTTAAATTCGCAGAGCTGTTTAACATAATATTAGATATTGTAAAAAAACAATCGAGAGATACACTTAAGCCAAATTTACGCTTAAAGATCAATCATTAAAATCGCTTTGGCGCCAATATTATTCATTTAGCACAAAAATACTGCAATTGACTATTAAAAAAAAACACATTGATAATTTTGTAATAATAAAGTTTCGAAAAATCTACATACAATAGCTGTTGTCATTTACTATAAAAAAACTATTATTCAAAAATCTTTCTAATATTTATGTATAAATTTCCAAGAGGTCCAAGACAATCTTTAGTGCTTATACCGGAATATACAAAAGAATAAAAAAAGTGTGAAAGGATAATTATGAAAACTGAAGTAAAAGTTTGTAAGATACTAGAGATATTATGGATAACTGTGTGTAGTGATTGCAGGTTCAAGGTCTCTGCAGATTTTACAACCTAAAGTCCTCAATTGTCAATGACACCCCCACAATACACTTCGGAGAATGCAGGA
The DNA here is from genome assembly GCA_013403645.1 of Heliconius nattereri. Lineage (NCBI taxonomy): Eukaryota > Metazoa > Arthropoda > Insecta > Lepidoptera > Nymphalidae > Heliconius > Heliconius nattereri. Next base: position 839,817 of record JAAIXI010000202.1, read on the forward strand.
AATTCATATAGTAGACATAAATCATAATACGTTAATATAAAATCAACATAAGCCAACATCAAAAGAAAGTTAACACAAATTGTTTATTAATATACCTTTTTTTTATTAATTCCACTCAGACTTTCCATAACACACCTATAAGACACTTGTTCCAACGACGCTGTACTTTTGAAATCGTATCGCAAACTACCATGCCTTAGCCTTTTGGAATCGAATGAAAAGCTATGCGCATCATTCAGTTTAGGCTTTGTTGGTGAACGAACTGATCTGAATGAATGGTTCAGTCGATTTCTCTCTTCACTGTTGAAATAATCGTTGAAAAATTGTAGTTCACTCTTTGAGTCTTTGCTCTTACTGGTCGATGAGAAAGAGCTCGATGGGAATATGGCACTGTCTATCATTGGTGAAGTTTCCTTGGAGCTAGAGCTAGACGAAGCCTCGAATGTGTCGCAATCGGAATTATCAAATATATTTAGCTGTTCCGTTATACGAAGCACCATTGAAGCTACCTGTAATTTATTAATACTTTATTTTTTAATTTACACTCAAATTACATTTTACGCATATTAGTAAGATTAGTAATGTGGTGTAAAGTATTGTAGTAATACTTTTCTTTAATAAAATATAATACATCTTTGAACAAAAGTTTGAAGAAATACATACTTGATTTTCTGAATCATTGCGATTGCATGTCGGCCACCCAACAATTGCCAAGGATTCTTCCACTACAGGTGGTTCCCACAACGCAAACATACTTTTCACTTTCCCTTTAATAACTAAAAATAAAATTATTCATCATTAAAAGTTTAAAAAATTAATCGTGATAAAGATATGACAAGAAATCTCCAAATTTGATTAAATAGCCTTAGATGTCGAAAATACGAAAGAATAGGCTTAGACTGCGATAAAAAAAGAATGGAAAGAGGATCCCTACTAACTTGCTAGGCCTAAATTAAATACCTAAAAGAAATTAATATAATACATATATTTTTACTTGCATACCTTCTGTACTATGTACTATTTCAGTTAATTGATTCGCCTGCAGCAAGACTAGGAGTCTCTCCATACTTGTGACGATTTCATCTCGTAATCGTATTAAAGCCATAATATTATCGTACTCCGCCTGTATTTTGTTTGCCGTGGCATAGTTTAATGCTGCTTTTGTACTACTTATGTCCTTTACTTGTTGAACTAAGCTAAAATGGTGTATTATTATTTTAATCTTCATAATGATGATTAAAAAAATCTGAAAATCTGATTTAAAAGCGCTCGCTGCCATCGATTGGGCCGGACGAAGTTGCTGGTGTGAACCTACCCTCTTGTCGACCGAATGATAATAATGTTATACCTCTCGCTTCTACTCACCGTATCAGCCCACCAGAGTGTTCAGACTTCTGCGAATGCGCCGCAAAAGCACCAGCTGTGATGACGTCATGGAAACCCGTCTTGTTCAGGGTGTCATTGTAGACCCACATCCGTTGTAAATGCAAGTTAATTGGTGCAAACTCTAAGCTAGAATCATCTGTGAATGAAGGAATATGATCACTAAGAAAATATTATCATAATTACATTTTGTACATTAATTTTGACAATCTGATACCCTTAAAAATTAAAAAAAAATCCGTTCTGTTATATCATCAAGAACACTGTTATGTTCGTGATTTTATTATCTTTTTTTGCTTCTTGCTCACATGCATTTCTCCATTCTTACACTTACACACAAAACTAAAATAGAAAGAGTCGAATATGTCACCCTGCTATCGGTGCAAGTCACACCAAACCTCAGCTTAGACCTCGTAGACCTCGTAGAGTTATTATAACATGAAAGTGTAAGACAAATGTCAGGGTGAGGGTATTTTACAGAATTGAATGGCTATAAAAATTAACGTTTTTAACGTCGTTATTCTGCCTCCCGTAAGGTGTAAAATTGTGACGGTGTTCAAGTATTTAAAATCAGTGTCATTGCTGGAACTATGCGTCTTAAAACGTGTATAAATATGTATAAGTGTAAAGTGTTATGTTATAGAAATAGTGTTAAGTGTGCTGTGTAAAGTGTTGAAAGTGCGTTTTTTTTTGTGTGAGTTTTCTTATACTTACCTCCTGACAATTTAACAAATGTTACCTTTTTTGCTGCTGGCTTTATAATATGCATGTTCGGCTTGATGCAGACACCTTTTAGAGTGGCTATAATGTTTTAAAAGCGATATATGAGTACTAGCCAGTTCCAGTTGTCGAGCTCGCCAATGACCATTTAAATCACCAACAGACAATAACTCTTCTAAAAGTTCCTTATCTCTTTGAATGTATATTTCTCTGAGGGCCAATTAAATAATATATAAATTTCTACAATACTCTACACCACATTACAAATTTTACTTAATATTATAAATGTGAGAGCTTTTTTTCTAGTTGGAATTTGTTCCACTTTCAAGCAAAAACGGATACTAAACGGATTTTATAGAAACTTTACAGTACCCTACAATTACTATAAAGATTTTATATAATTTCGCTATAATTTAACAAGATATTTAAGCCGCGTTTGAGTGCTGAGTATATCATAAAAAATAACATTTATGTATGAAGTTACATTTTACTGACATTACCAAAATATATCATAAATACTTACAAAAGTTGCATTGGCATTTGGTAGCACAATTTAGGTTCAGCCATTATTTCATGAACTGTTATATCACCACCCAGGCCCGAGTGGAACCTGTATGTGACTTGATGACTATTGACGTAATTCTGTTTCAACAGACTTCCGTATGATGGAAATTTTAATTTAAGGCCCAGTCTAGGGGGCAGAGACTGTGAACGACGGTGGCATAACACCTTTTGTGGAATATCAATACAATTTCTATCATTTGTGTGACTAGGACTTGTTCCTATATAGGAAGGTTCCAGACTCCAACCATTCACGGTCACAAAACCGACAGTTTTATTTTCACGCGTGACAAGAGCTACGCGTAATCTTTGGGCTTCCTGTTCGAATGAAAATAAAAATATTAAAATCAGCTTCACGCTGTATCCCGCACACAGCATTGTAACAATTCACTAATTCACAAGATATGCAGTCTTAGATAACATTTTCTCAGGATTGACATGGATATAACAAGGATGTGGTAACAGTTGACTTACTCGTCTCTCCTTGGACAAAGAGAACTGGCGTAGGCCTGTAGTACTTACTACTTCTGATCGCATGGCTGTATGGAAAAGCAAGGGGCTGCATGGTAGATTCCATAGACACCTAGTGGGCCCAGACGTGGATACTGCTTCTTTGTTATCTCGGTTACACTTCGAGGATCTTTTCGGGGAAAGTGAAGATGTTGTTTGTGCAATTATGGACGAAGTTATCAAGACACGGAACTACCAGACATATTATGAAAGATTGCACTATCGATGTCTGTCATCGACCTGAGGAGTCCCTCAGATATATTGTGTCTGGTTGCTTTCATCTTGCTAATGGTGAGTATTTGCATAGACACAATCAAGTAGCCAATATAATACACTAGCAACTTGCTCTTCAATATGGCCTTATGGAATTGGAGGTGTCTGTCTGTTCGTGAAAATAGCTGTGCTTTGCTGTACTGGGATCGGTCTATTGTTATTGTTGACATTACTATCCCACATGATGACAATCTCGTGAAGGCCGAAAAAGAGAAGCTATCTAAATATTTGGACCTAGCCCATGAGATTACCGCCATGTGGGATGTCAATGCGACTATCATTGTGCCGATAGTGATTTGAGTTAACGGTTTAATAGCGAAAAGCCTCGACCAACATCTTAAGAGGCTATCGCTTAGCAATTGGATCAAGAATCGGATGCAGAAGGCAGTTTTACTTGGGACGGCGCGTACTGTGAGGAGCTCTCTCTGGAGCCCTAGCCACCGATGGCTTGGACCCTTGTCCCGCCCTCGGAAGAGTGTTTTTTATATTTTTAAATGTATTTTTGTTATAATAACTTATATTTAAAAATGTAAAATTTATTCTTTGTGTAATAAAAGTATATCATGAGGTATTTAATAAAACACAATATGCATACAAAAAAAATATTTTAAAAAATACGGGGTTCACATACTAATGCGTTATACGTAATGTTAATCGAAAATAATTAATTGAGAACCTCCTCCTTGTTTTGAAAGTCGGTTTAAAATACAGATTTATTATAAGTGTAAGTATAGATATTGCTTAGCGAGATCCAATTCATTGCTCTGATGACGAGCTGATGACAATGAGTTAATGACAGGAGACATCTGTCTCATATCATACGTCATAACTCATGATCAGAGCAAATATTTGGAACATTAACGAGCATCTCTATGTCCTTTTTCCCCACAAATGGAAGTGACCAAGTAAAAACATCGAATATTCATGATGATAAAGCTGACTATTCATGACATTGTTCTGATACTTAAGACGAACTTAAAGTATGAGATTGACAATGTCATAAATATTCGGCAGTCAGCTGCAGTCGCAGCTTTATTGTTATACACATCCAAGCAATTGGGAGCAGAGAAGATAAGACTTGGTAATCGAATGTATTGTACCTGCCAAACTACTGGGTAGTTGGTATAGTAGTTTGGCTTTTATAATACATTCGATAAGCAAAATCTTCAGCTTCATGGGCACGGATGATTGACCACTCGGTAGCAATGATGCAATGGTGAAGCAATGATGAAGTGTTGACTACGCAGCATGTGACCAAAACTGTGTCACATTCCCACCTGGACGCAGTAAATTGGTGGCTAGGAAGGAATGTGACATTTTAGATCACAAATTTCCTGTGTCGTGTGTGAAGCAACTTTTTTTTTTACTACTTTATTTGTACACCACAATAGAAACAAACATATACATAGGGAGATACATATTAAATACAAAATGCAAAAAAAGCGGTCTTATGGCTAAGTAGCTATCTCTTCCAGACAACCTTTAGGGCAAAAAGAAGCTGTCATAGTTATGAGCAGATAGGTAGGTGGTAAATATTATGATATTATGAACAATATGTATATTATATTTATAAATAAATATATATATATATAAAATGAATAAAAAAACACAATTAAATATATAAGACAAATATTGATACACACATACATACAAATACATACACAAAAATAGATAAACATACATAATACATACGTTATAATTTATACTATACTCAATGTCAACATAACCTATTTAAGAGGTTTTCGTAAACTTATATAAAAAGTAAAAAAGAAAAACATTCATATAGTAATATAAAATTCAGCTATTTCTTTTCGACCTGCCAGTTATATGGATTTAAAAACAGTAAATGGAAAAAAATACAATACGAACAACAGCAGCAAAAAAACACAAAAATTAAAAATAAACACCATTAAATACATTAAAAGGGAACAGGAAGACAAAATAAATAAAAAATATTGCAAGAAAACATTATACAGTAAATAAGTAAATATGGCCTTATTAAAAATACATAATAATGGCAGCATTGCATTAGTAATATATAACTGTCACTGACAATATATATGAAAGTGTCAATTATGTCAAAAACATAAGCATTCAATCACAAATAATTATTAATAAGCAACATCTTGAGCTTCATGGGCACGGATGATTGGGGAGCAATGATGAAGTGTCGACTACGCAGCATGTGACCAAAATTGTGTCACATTCCCCCCTAGACGCAGTAAATTGGTGGCTAGGAAGGAATGCGACACTTTGGATCACAAATTTACTGTGTCTGAAGTGATGTGATGAAGTTGATGATAAAACTGGAAAACCTTTACCATATTTTTCATTGTCATTGTAGTGACATGGTGCTTTAAGCCAACCTCATTGTTTGATGAAAAAACTGATTGCCTGACTGAATTTTATCAGATGTACTGGAGCAATAGCAATAGAGGGTAGAATTGAAGAATATGGTGAAGTCTATTGTTAGTTATATTCTTTTTATTTGCTATGTACTAAACATATATTGTAATTAGTATGCAAACCCTTATTTTTTTTAAATATTAATTTTGTTTTGTATGTATATGGTGTTTTATTAAATACCTTATTATTATTTATTGTTTAAACAATAAGAATTGTTACAAGTGGTGCCCAACTATAAATACCAGCATACTAATTATAATTAGGTTCCACTAATATTTAAAAGTTCCATATTTTTAGTGTATTGATTTACTTTAAATATTAATTATTTATATAAAATATGATTAAAATTAGACACCATTCGTGGCACAGGGGCACAAGTGTGTAACTGCACATGCGACTGGCTGTGGGTTCAATTCCCTCTCGCAGAAATGAAATATTTAATATTTTCATTTTTTCTCTCTGGTGTCGACCAAAGCGTAGCCAGAATGCGGCACAAAATAGGGAACGAAAGTGTCTTAACACTAGGTTCCCAGATAACCTCTGCCTACCACACTAGTCGCAGGATACAGCATGAAGTTAAAAAATATAGTTAATAAATTATGTGTAAAGATTTGAGCGTAACGGTCAACGGTCAACGGTAGGTTTGAGTGTACATCTGTACATATTCAAATATCTATTTATTTATTCTATCTCATATATATCTGTCTGTCATCATTACAAGCGCCTACAACTGCCACAATAAATACTCCTGAAATTCTATATGATAAACGTGTCTGTTATATAAATGTATGTACTATGGTTAAAAATATATTATTAAAAATTGAGTACTATATCGTGATATTATAACTTATAAACAGAACTCTTACCTGTATAGTACTTAACTGCATCGAAGTAAATCCCATTAGCACTGCAGTTTCAGAGAACTTTTCTCTGACGTCATACACAACTACGCTAACTGTAGCATTTCTTGCTAAGCCATCACTCGCTCGAAATAATATTGTCTTAGAAAATGAAGGATTACTGCAACTCTAGAAATAAAAGTGTTTTTAATAGCGCCACTTTAAATGAAACAGTTTTAACATCTCTATAAAAGCCTAATACAATTTTTAAAAAATCCAAAAAATGAAAAAGTATTTTTCAAACAAAATAAATAATAAAATTATCGTTGTAACATAAAACTCCATTTGTGAAGAACGACGCATGCATCCATAAACCTATCAAAAGGACACCGCCGCACAAGCCTCATTCCAAAATTGTAGGTAGGTAAATGGTAGGTAGGTATTGGCGGCAAAGTTCAAAGTTTTTTTAGGTATGGGTTAAATAAAAATATTTTAACCTATATGCTGTTCCCGTAAAAGGAGCGCTGACACTTCCACCCTATACATTTCAAATCATAAAAGTGTATTATATTTGTTTTCCTTTTATTAATACTGTACTTACTTCCACAATCTCTGTAGTTCCATACTTAATGCAAAGTCCTTTAGAGTACTTTACATAAATAATTATAAGTGGTGAAGGGGGGCGGCCATAAGCATCACACAATAAGTTATCACAAGAAAGGGCCAACTCACATAATGGTACTTCATTCATATCTGTAAACATAAAAACACATAATTATCTATAACTTATACAATAAATAAACATCCAATAATCTAGTATACTACAAATATAATTCTTAGAAACATGTTGTTCGGGATGAACAAAAGAAAGATAAGAAATTTAATATAAATTTAATATAATACAATAATTTGCGTTGAGCGGCACGAGTGCGGCTCGCTCGGTGGAAGCTTGGTGGTGAGGCGTGCGGCGTGAGGAACTGTGTGTCGTTTGAAGCAGGCAAAACGGCGCCGACATACTCCCGGCCATTGGAAGATGAATTAGAGCTTTCAATCAGACTTCGTCCAACATTGGTAGGAGACAGATGCGGTTGATAGCCCTCTTTATTAATTCTTGAGAGGTGGTTAGATCCGCAACTTGAGGAATTTCATCGGTTCCCGGATACAGCTCAGTGACGCGGCCCAAACGCCAGCAGAGTGGGGGTTGACAGTGTTCCTTGATTAATACTAAGTCATCTAACTTAAGATCTCTGCGGACAGAGACATTAAAGTATACTTACGTTTTGTTTTAGAACAATGAACTTTTTAGTGAAATGAACACTGTAAGTGATAACCGTGCATTGTGTAACTATTTAAGAAAATGTCATTATATTTAAAAATCATTTTTGGCGTAAACAACAATTTAACATTAAGTGACCTGTTTAAACCAGGCAACTCTGAACTTGCGGCAGACTGAGAGCTGGCAACCCTTAATTTTCCAATTCCTTATGCGATTTTCTTTCAAATAATGTGCGATTCATATAAAAAACATATCGAGTGCAATTTTCTCCGAAAACAAGTTACGAAAAAATGTAATTAAAGGTGATTGCGGCAGGAATCTTCTAGGCGACCCAAGTGTAATCTGTTCTACTAATCATGTATTATTCATTAATATAAGTTTAATTAAGAAAACAGATCTCTGCAGATTAAAGCGATGGGATCTCAGGCCAAGAAGACGATGATTTTCCTTGCAAACTAAGCATTCATAATTACGCCTAAGCGAAGAACCTCTTTTATTATTCGACGCAGCCATAAATGATTTGGTGTGTGTTTATACAGAAGAGTTAAAATTTGATTTATTATTGTTATTGATAATTCCATCCTGTTTATTTCAGCTAGCCGTCTCCAAAACGTTCGCGCCGCTTTTCAAAAATGTAAAAAAATTGGCTAATGTAGGAATTTCTGGCAGAGAATTTCTATATTCCTCCCATTTATAAATATTTGTGTTATCAAATTTTGCTGGGATCATATAAATACGTAATATGTCCACTTGTCAGTAGGTAACCAAAGAGTGCCTAACGCGCGCAAGTTTTTAGTAACATGATCGATTAGAAAACGTAAAAAATTCTCAGTATCCCGCATTGATTTCTAAGAAAATAAAAACTTAATATGATTGTAACTGACGTTTATTGTAGTATCGCTCACATAAAAGTTTCCATGCTTCTATATAATTAATATCGGCCACTTCCAAATTACTAATAACGCGGGCTGCTCCCCCTTCAATATGAGAAGTAAGATAGTGAAATTTGTAAATATTTTTTATTCTATTATTACTATGAATTAATGATGTAAAAGTTTCTTTAAATACAAGCCATTTAAAGGCTTGAAAAGTAAACCATCTTACGTATAATTTCCATCTAGATGAAATGCTAAAAGTGACTATTATATTTATTTTCATAACGATGAATATCAAATTATAGAAATCATATAATTTTTGTTAATGTATACAAATCTATATCTATAGTATATATCAACGCGGACTTTTTTAAACAATATTTAAAGGACAATATTTTCGGAGAATATTGTTTTTGTGTCTCATAAGGTTGAGTCAGCGCGCGCCATGTATGCGTTAAGCAAACTTATTTTGGGTGACGTTTTCTAACAACAAACTTTGCAAATCGTTGCTTAGCAACCGTATATATCGAAAATATTACAAATATGAGAAAAAAAAGTATCCTATGTTCATCCCGAGACCCTCAAGTATCTCTATATGAGTATTTTATCACAATGAAATTAGCGGTTTGGCCCTGATTGCGTAAAAGACAGACAGACAGACAGAGTTACTTTCGAATTTATAATATAGGTATGGATATAACAATTCGATACGCTCCTCGCTTTACGACCCCGTAGGCCAGTTCGAAACCGGCCCCAGTCAGCTGATGTTGCACGATACTATGCCACGTGGTAACGGCTAGCCGCGTAGATTTAAGGTTAAAGTCACGTGGCGACGACGTCGCGTGGATGCAGCCGCTGCACTGGGATGTTAATATTAATAATGGCAAATAGTAAGCAAACTAAGCGAAAAATAAAGACGAGCTGGGCAATTCAACTAGAAATATTCATTAAAATGAAAAAATATATATTAAGTAAATATTGTTGTTTTAGATTTATATTTATAATAGATCTAGTAGCAAGCAGTAGCAGTAGCAAACAATTAGCAACGTTGCGGGTAGCGCAATAGCTATAGTGCATCGCGATGACTCACGATGACTCGTAAAAAAATATTAATATTTAAATGCGTATAGATAAAGTCTAAGCAAAAGCAGATTTATGCACGGGCTAACATAGCAATCTCTAGGTATGTGATGAAAAGTATGATGCAACCTAAAATAGAAAATTAAAATCGGAAATTAGGGACCACGCATTTGAGATAAAGAAAATAAAAGGAACGAGCTCACAATTAGTAGGCAAGCCGACGTGGCTGAGACAGAGTGTCCTGTTCTCCGTCCGCGTTAGGCGTTGGCTGGCACGTGGTGATTATGAAATGATGCCGGCCGACGTGGCTGAGACAGAGTGTCCTGTTCTGCGTCCGCGTTAGGCGTTGGCTGGCACGTGGTGATTATGAAATGATGCCGGCCGACGTGGCTGAGACGGAATGTCCTTGCTCTCCGTCCGCGTTAGGCAGTGGCTGACACGTGGTGATGATATAGGCAAACCAACATGGCTGAGACGAAATGACCTTGACCCGTCCGTCCGGAAGTTCGTCGATTCCTCCCGTAGCCTATTTTCCATGTCCTGTTACGGTCAACACTTTTTGTTCGAGACGAACAAAAGAAAGATAAGAAGTTTAATATAATACTGTTATTTGCGAGGAGCGGCACACATGCGGCCCGCTTGGGGTGTGCGGCGGAACTGTGTCGATACTTATATCGTTCGACGATATAAGTATCGTTACAATTTGGTAGAGATACTTGGTAACTTAACGGAATAATAACTTTATAATAAGGTTAATTTTCCGTTAAATCTTAACGTAAAATTTAGTGATACTTCGAAAGTAGCGATAAAAGTAGCGGTATAAATCATCCTTTTATTTTATTACCTTTAAGCGACGTTGCTGTTGTGTACAAGTCGCCGATCGACGTAGCGTCTGCCTCCAGAATTCGCCAGAAAGTGGGGAACGGAGTGTCTTAACACTAGGTCCCTACCCTGCTGTGCGCGGGATACAAAGTGAAAAAAAGGAAAAGAAACAAAGAAAGTTACAAAAAATATTTTTTATAATGATAATAATTTTATTAAACTTACCCATTTAAGTTTTACAAAATTAAATGCTTAACGATTGTAAAACCAACGATGTACCTACATTCACAAAAACAATCAAAACTTGGAATAGCAAAAGAAAATACGACCAGTCGACGCAGTCTTACATATATATGACGCTGTTGTTGCTATTAGACGAGAGCGATGGTAACAAAACTAGCTTATAACGATACCATTTTAACGTTACCTAATGATACCGTATATTTCAAGTTACCTATGCTTAACGGTAAAATTATCTAAATATAAAGGTATATATGGTAACGCTATTTATCAAGAATAGGTACCCGGCGTAACTTTCTTATTCAATTACATATATTAGATATATTATGCACTTAATAAAGATTGAAATTGCTTTTGACAGCTTATCAATAAAATTGATATTTTAGAAGATATCATTTTTAAATACAGGAGCAGAGTGGTTGTTACATCATATGGCATACAGACATGTACTTGCGGGTGACTGTTGGATATGGATGAAGTAGCAAGATACATCCTTTTAATGCCTAAGTTGTCAGTACTGGTTAATGTTTTATGGTTTAGTAAAAAAAAGGATTTTAATTTATTTTTAAATGATTCATAAATATCTCAAAAAAGTAAAAATATTTTTGTAAGTTATATAAATATGATATAATGTAAAAAAAATATATAACTAGCGACCCTCTTGCGGCTTCGCCTGCTTTAACTACTGGATTATTCATATAATGTATGTAACTTAAGATAATGTGAAAATTAATTAAACCCTAATGCAACCCGCATTTTTGTAGTTTCAATAAGGATTTTCCAATTGTTTTACACAGCAAGGATTTTTTAGTAGGTACCGTAATTTTAAATCTGCGCTACTAATCTTTTCAAGTACTTATTAAAATATATTTAAATGACTATTTTTAGATAGTTAAATGACTATTTTTAAACGGAAGAAATTATAAACAAAAACCTACCTACTAATAACTACTACAAAAAATATGAAACCAAATATATTGCGCTGAAATAATACATTCAACTAAAACTATCCAATACGTGAAACGCATCTAAATCTTCTTTGCTATAGAGACAGGCGGGTTTTTTTTTCCGAGTTTGTGGTTAATGCTGTTAAAACAGCGAGACCGGTTGGGTAGAGAAGAAGGTACTCTGTCCCTGATGAAAAGCAAGCACTACGTGGCTGCCTGTGAGGAAAATTAAATAGAATGCATCGGCCGGGAATCGAACCCGGGCCGGCCGCGTGGCAGCCGAGCATTTTACCACTGAACCACCGATGCGTGTAAGGTAGGCGGGCGCGGCGGACGCAAAACGTCGCGGGGGGCGGAGGGACGAATGGCGAGTAGCGAGCCGGTTCGCAGCAAGGTTTTTTAATATTGTAACAACTTCTAAAGTACTTATTAAAATGAAAAACAGTAAAAGACAGTTTTGATCTACATTAAATGGCCAACGTAACTAATATACTTATTTATATGCTGAGAGCAAGGGATAAGTGAAACATAGCTGATGTGTCAACGGCGTGATGTGTCAACAATTAATTGCGTTTTTCTCTAAAACTATTCGCAGCTTCGAAATAGTGTAAAAAGCAAATTGTATCTTCGTTTAACGTTAAAAAATAATAAAGTATTTTAAAGGATAAAGATTAATACCATTATGGAAAAATATCCCTCACATTAAAAAATATATTGAAATTATTATTTTTTAGACAGAAATATGATCACTACACGTTATTCTTAAAAGATACGAATATGCTGTCGCGGACTTTTTTGTAGATCTTATTAAGAGTAACAATACTCCAGTACATTATTTTCGTGTAGTACTTACCATTAAAGCAGCGCATGCGAGAAAGTGTCTCAACGGGTAGGACTACACATACACATACACATTTATCGTATTTATGTTAATTTACATAAAAATGTACAAATAATAAAGTATATAAACCATCCCTAAGAAATACTCGACCTAATGGTGAAAACCGCATCAAAATCCAACGGGTGGTTTAGAAGAAGAAGAGTTAGAAAGTTCAGACAGACACGAAAAGCGACTTTGTTTTATAAGATATAGGATGATATAATAATTTACAATTATGATTTATAATTGTGTTCCTATCAGGTACAGTGATTTCTAATAGTTCAGTTTACAACCAAATTGGAATTTATTTTTTAAATATATGATTATTATTTTCTTACCCAACACTATTCCCTTTTGTAATCTATAAGTTGATATATCAGTTGTTGCCCTTATTCGGTTAAGTCTTTCCTTAAGTTCAATGATTTGTGTATTAATAGCATCAAATGGTGCCAACTCTATGGCCTTTAACCAAAGACTTCGTTCTGCTTCATGAAATGCTGCCATTCTGTAGCACACACCATTGTCCCACACTAAAGTAAATATAACAAAATTTAGATAATAGTTATTTTGAAATTTTAATAAAAGTTGTAAATAAATGTGGTGTCGTGGGACACCAGGTAGGAACGAAGTTCCTTCGGCTAATGTAGAATCTCTTAAATTTTGCTGATTAGTTTTTATTTAAGTACAAGAAAGTATTTAGGAAATTCAGTATTTTAGGAAATAATAAATTACTTAAAATAAAAAAACAACAATAACACACAATCATGCAAAAAAATGATGAGAGAATGAATAGAAAGAGGGGGAAAGAGAAAGGTATTATACACTACTTGTCTGTGTATGCGACTGTCGCGCCTGTGCACGTCCCATTTAACGGTTTTATTCCACACATTTTTCTTACGGTTTTACTATTACATTTTTTTCAGTTTGGTCACGCAGCGAAATCCCTATTCCTTCCAAGCCTGCCGTAAGGAACTTCGTTCCAAAAAGTTGTAAATAATTATACCTATATGAAAAGGCCAGTATCCATTTTCATCTTGATTCTGGACCTTTATTTGGTGCTGGCCTAATACTATAACACCCACGGGCTCATGCCAAGGATCAGGTCCTTTTAGATAAAACAGAAGATTGCCTCTCAGTCGAAACCAGCGTAACCAACAACCTAAAAAAATTACTTGTTTACCAATAAATATTTAATTTATTATACATTTAGAATAATATGCCACTTTTCACACAATGCCTTTCTCTTTAGCAAGCAAATAAGAGAAATGCGTGAAAAGAACAATATGGTTTTAATAAAACAATTTTAAATTATTTACCTACCTTCAGATCGGCGAAAAAATCCGTCTTGTTTTTCTTTCAGCACCATTACGCCTTCACGATCGAAAGTGTGAGGAGTTTGAGAAGCTAATGCGGCTAACTCTTGTTTATTAAATCTCATTTTTAAATTTACTAGATTACATTTGTTTTGCAACGATAAACAACACCCTTTTAAATGTCAGTCACATATTCATATTTTTTTAGTAATATAAAAAGAATTCGTAACGTTACATGACGTTTGCTACAATAAAATCGACTACGCCATTTAGAAAATGTAACTATTATGATAAATTAATATTTGTTAAAAGAAAATGTATTACTTAGTACTTATCAAAATCACATATTTTTCAGGAGCAAAGTGAAGGCTTAAACGAACAAGTGACAGAGTCACAAACAGATGTATGACTTTGACATATACCACTACCTTAAAAAATATATAATAAGTAAAAAGATAAGAAATGAATGCCATATATTCCGTTTTTATAAAGGGACGATAGACGGAGATTCCATATTTTATCAAAAACTATTTTTTTACAGTACGATATATTTTACTGACATATGAATCTTTTTTGTTTATTAACATTTAATACGTTGCTGCAGTGTTAGCACTGCATTGTATTATTGAGGTATTTTGTTAGGCAAATAAATAGGTACAGCAGTATATTATTTGAAATAGTATCTGTACCGGTATGGTCTGTAACTGTGTATCAGTAATAGACTTCTAGTCCCACATCTCATTAAATATATTTTTATATAAATATAAAACAAGGTTTAAGAAGATTATTTTACTTAGTAAAATTTCTTTTACATACATGTGCATTTGCAATGTTGAAAAAAATATTTTTAGCTTGTAATAGGCCGTTTATGCGTTTGTGACGGCTCGGCAAACGCCCATAAGGTTCAAGCTTTAACTAACGTTTGGTTTTGGCATCCATCTAATACGCTCGTGAGTGCGTTAGTATGTTGTATGTTGCTAACATGCAAGCATGACGTGGATTTTGAAGTTATTTCAGCTTTTGTGTTAGCCTTGACGTAATTATATATTATAAAAATACAAAAGAAGTGACATTTTCAGCAGAAAATCAATCAATTGCAGTTTAATATTAGTTGAAAAAAGGCATAAAAGAAGCAATATTTTTATCCACAGTACCATAAAGAGTTTGCAGGCGGTGAATTTCATTCAAAATGTAGCAAAAACTATAACTGCTGCTGTATTTTTAGATTGCGTTGACTTTTCATTTTCTGAGCTCAAAGAGACCGTAAATCTGGTTATTTGATATTATATTCAGCTTAATATATCCGATACTCGATCTAGAAATAGGCAGTCTAGAGAGACATAAAAACAGACGAACAACGAAACAATATAAGGATTAAGTTTTTTTTTTACGTAACTCTTAAAAAAATATTACGTGAACGTCGAAAGCCTCAAAATTGAAAATGTTGATAAAATTAATTATTTTAATAAAATTTGTAACATTTTTGTTAGATATTTGCATTTTAACTAGTGCTTTATACATTTAAAAGAACTTGTATTAATTTTATTGAATTTCTTGTATTTTACTGTTTTCTACAGTTTTATTTTAAGTCCCATATGCTGTTTTTTGCTTTCCCGAGGCTGGCAACACTGTCGACCACAGACAAACTGCCCTTTCCATCCACACCCGGCCATAGCGGCTCATGTCCTCTGTCGAATAAAATTAATAATTAGAATTAGAATTTAGAATTTAGTATAAAATTTAATGTTAATAACGAAATCATGGACACCAGAAAGCTGACGGAAATATTGCGCGCTACAATTGATCCAAATCAGAGACAGCAAGCGGAAGAGCAACTCGCTCAGGTAAATTGCATATTGTCATCCACATGCTCGACAAATTTACAATGCGACCAATTTGCACAGTTCAATAATGACAATGTAATATCATTTTTTTTTTTTTTTTTTTTTTTTTAACATCTACATCCACGGGCGCATAGTTGCCCGTGCCTTTTTTTATTTTATAAAAGTTATTTTAATGTGGCGTACTTAATTTTAGGACAATTTAAGCTGTACTTATATCTAGAGCTTATACTAGAGGGGTTGGATGAGACCCCTACCGACATTCTTTTTTTTTTTTTTTTTTTTTATTATTATTATTATTATATAACTTATTTTATGTAATTACTTTTTACATGTAAAGAACACAATGTAATATCATTGTAATAGTGTTATCACAATTTTCTACGACAAAAACGTACTGAGCTGATCTACTTCTCACATACCTGTTTTCATATTTTAGAATAAAAATAATATTTGTTTTATTGTGCCGTACACATAACCTGGAAATATCTTTATTTGATTTACTTTACATTTGAAATATGTAGTATAAACTAAAACTAACCACACGCAAACTATCTATTTATTTAACAACTTTACATTAGTTTACAAAGAATCTATAAATAGAATAACTATTTCTACCATAAAGAGAATGAATTGTATTTTCAAATAAATTTTACTCAAAAAATTCTTGATTACTTTATATAAATGCATAATTGTATAAATACTTATTAATGCAGTGATCAATACTACAGTACAGTATGAACCTAATACTGAATTATTTTATTTGATTGCAGATCCATAAGATTATTGGATTTGCTCCTTCATTGCTTCAGAGTGTTATGTTACATGATGTTTCCCTACCAATAAGACAAGCTGGTGTAGTTTATCTAAAAAACTTGCTGACATCAGGATGGCAAGAAAAAGAAGCAGAGGATGGAGAACCAATACCATTTAGTATTCATGAACAAGATCGCGCAATGATCAGGGACATGATTGTGGATGCTATTATTCAGGCACCTGATATGATAAGAGTTCAACTGTGTGTGTGTCTCAAAACTATCATAAAAAATGATTTCCCAGCAAAGTGGACACAAATTGTTGACAAAATACATATATACTTGCAAAACCATGAACCAAATACTTGGATGGGAGCTCTTCTTTGTCTATATCAGTTAATCAAAAGTTATGAGTACCACGCTGCTGAGAAACGAGTTCCCCTTATTGAAGCGATGAACTTGTTGTTGCCTATGATGTACAACCTCATTGTCAACCTCCAAGCTGATCAGTCTGTTCAATCTGTCCTTGTACAAAAACAAATACTCAAATGCTTTTACGGCTTAATAAAGGTAAGAAATATTCTATGAAAAGTATAAATAAATTATTTTTAGTTTCATATTATCTTGCATATAGCAAGGTAAGCTAGGAAAACCTAGTGTTAATACACTGTGTTCCCAATGTTCAATACATTACATGTTAAGTGGTGGAACTCAATACCACACTTTGTCTTTACAGCAAGGAAATGAAAATAATTAATTCCCTTGAACATGAATTGAATCCATAACTGTTTACAATTAAACAATGTTTAGCTTAGCAACTAAGGCTCTTTGTGTTTAAGATAATTGTAAATATTTCAATTTCACAGTACGTTTTACCCCTGGACTTGATCACTAAAGATATATTTACGAAATGGATGGAGGTACTGAGGTTGGTTATGGAGCAACCTGTACCAGATCATACTTTAGAAGTAGATGAAGATGAGCGCATGGAACTACCTTGGTGGAAATGCAAAAAATGGGCAGTGCACACCCTATATCGTTTATTTGAAAGGTATAATTTTTTTTAGCTACACTGTACCACTAACATAAAACTGAAGGTTATAATAAATTATAAAATTATATATGAAAAGTTTCTGATAATTAAAGATATCTTACCATATCTGAAATTAAAACAAACTTGTACATATTATATAAAACAATTTTGCATTTATTTAATTGTAGGTATGGAAGCCCAGTAAATGCAAGAGATGAATATGTCCAATTTGCTGAGTGGTACTTATCCACATTCACTGGAGGTATCTTGGAAGTACTGTTGAGAGTGCTCGATCAATATAGAAACAAAGTATATGTATCACCTAGAGTGTTGCAACAAACCATTAGCTACATTGACCAATGGTATGTATTACTTAATTCAATCATTTAATCGAAAATTTCAGATCACAAAAAAACAAAACAATTTGATGAAATTACTGAAGAGATCCCTGTTTATTGTTAACTTGTATGAATATAACAATAACAACTGTTGAGTTCAGCGGAGCTGCCATCCCATTAAGTCAAATACTAAAACCTTATACAGTTTTTGAAGCCATATAAGCAAACATTTTAAACTTGCTTAGATGCTCTACATTATTATTTTATGTATCAATGAAATATATACTTTTTTCTTTTTAGTGTCAGCCATGCACACTCTTGGAAGTTGCTGAAACCACATATGTTTGCAATTGTACAAGATGTCCTTTTCCCACTTATGTCTTATTCTGAGGCTGATGAAGAATTATGGTTTACTGATCCCCATGAATATATTCGTATTAAATTTGGTTAGTAGCAAAGACATATTTTATTTCTATTTTTAATTCTTTTCTATGTACATGTAAATATATAATATATCTTTTGTTCTTAGATATATTTGAAGACTTTGTGTCACCTGTAACAGCAGCACAGACCTTACTTGTCTCCTGTTGTAAAAAACGAAAAGATATGCTAGAGCGTACAATGCACCTTTGCATGCAAATTTTAACAAGCCAAAGTGGGGAGTATGGACCTCGGCAAAGAGATGGAGCATTGCACATGGTGGGAACTTTGAATGATATCCTTATAAAGAAAAAAATCTACAAGGAAGAAATAGATTCCCTTCTTAGCCAATATGTATTCCCACAATATCACAGCCAACTGGGCTATATGAGAGCCAGAGCCTGCTGGGTTCTACATCGTTTTGCAAGTGTGCGCTTTAAGAGTGAACCTCTATTAATTGAAGCAGTCCATCTTACAGTTAATGCTCTTCTCACTGACACGGAATTGCCAGTTAAAGTAGAAGCAGCGATTGCTTTGCAAATGCTACTAACATCCCAGGAGAAAGTCCATAAACTCTTAGAACCACAAGTCAAACCGGTTACCACAGAACTGCTTCAAGTAATACGTGAAACTGAAAATGATAATATTGCAAATGTCTTGCAAAAAATTGTACCATTATATACTGAACAGTTAATGCCCATGGCAAATGATATAACAGAGCACTTGGCTACAACATTTAGCAAAGTAATAGAGACCGACTCTGGAACAGATGAAAAGGCCATTACTGCCATGGGTCTCCTTAGCACCATGCAAACAGTGCTAAATGTAATGGAGGACAATCCTGAAATCATGGTGCAACTCTCAAAGACTGTTTTGCGTGTTATAGCACATATTCTGCATCACAATATCATTGGTACATATTTTATAATGACCTAAATATTAACATTTACAGTGTTGATATTTTATCTGTACAATATAAATAATAAAATAAAATAATTTCAGAATACTATGAAGAAGCAATGACTTTATTATGTAATTTAACAGCCAAAACAATATCAGAAGATATGTGGAAACTTTTAGAAATGCTGTATCAGGTGTTTGAAAAGGAAGGCTTTGACTACTTCACAGATATGATGCCTGTTCTTCACAATTACATAACAGTAGACACCAATGCATTCCTGTCTAATGAAAATCACATTTTAGCAATGTTTAATATGGCCAAAGTGGTAAGCTTTATTTATTTATATTTTTCTTCAAAATGTGCATAGCGAAGTTTTTATAATCTACCAAGCATAAATATTTAATTCCAATTTTTTACCATTTTAGTAAGAAATATTTAAAAATATATATATATTTATGTTTTGCATTTATAAAACTGAATGTGCAAAGCGAAAAGTTCTAGAGAGCAACATTACCATTGTTTATGCATTATGCATGCACATTAGAAATGTTGATCTATCACATTGGCATTGTGTTTAATGCCCCAGAGATAACCAGGGCACCTATATCTGAAATAATAATTTTCAACAATTATTTATATCATATAAATCAACCTTTAACCCTACTGTTGATACCAAACTTAAACAATATTTTAATAAAATATTTAATTAATAATCTATATAGATTATATAAAAGGAGATGTTCTCACTGACTGAGGTAAGACACTGGCACATGCGTAAACGCTGTGCGTAAAAACGTGAAATTTGGGCTCTTAAAAATATTTCTTTGAACATGTGTTTCATGGTTTATCAAAATTCACCCCTAAGAGTCCAAATAAGCAGGCGAAGCTGCGCGCGTCCGCCTGTTAACTATATCATTCATAATTCACAAAAATAATTTTTATTTCTTTATTGTACAATGTATAAAAAGAGTGCAAAGCAAAGAAAGATGCCGAGCGATCGTCAAGAAATTTGTTATATTTTTAGCTAAATCAAATCAGCTTCACACACACAGCAGCATAGGCAGAGTGTGTTAAGACACTCCGTTCCCCACTTTCCGCCGAATTATGGAGGCATTGCGTGTTGAGTGGCGGAAATTAACGCCGCACTTTGCCTGACACCAGAGCTAAGAAATGAAAATATAAATTTAAATTATATTTAATTTCCTCGAGTGAGGATTGAACCCTCTTCTAGTCGATTTTGCAGAACACTTGGTACCCCTGCACCACGACTGGCCTCGAGTTTCTCTAATTTATGGCATTTATATTATCTGTCTGTGACAATTGACACAGACTCTGTTGACACAATTAAATATAAATTCTTTTGTAACTAACATATTTGAAATAAATACAATTTTTATACTAATTTAATCACCTATTCAAATACCAATTCACAGTCTAAGAAAATATTTCTTACCGAAAATATGAATAGTAACCATATATATTTTTAATGTTATTTCTACAACATTTCTTTGTTTTTTTTGTTTTTTTTTTTTTTTTTTTAATGGCCTGATTTTGCGATGACAGGCGCAAAATATTCTGCCAGTGTCACGTATAGTAGAAAATTTCTTTGTTTAATGGTTACAAATTGTAGTTTGCGACTTCGTTTGCGTGGATTATAAAACGGAAGTTCCTCAAGGAATTTGCTTACTAATTTTTCGTCTATGTGTTATGTAGCTCGAAATATATTAAATATATATTTTTAATAAGCATGCATAAAGACTCTGCTTGTGAAATATCTTATACTAATGTTGTGTATTGTAACCAATAGCTAACTATCTCTTTTATTTAAATTTTTATTTTGATAAGAGATATATATAATTGAGTTTATAATTTAACTTAATTTTATACAGAAATATTTTTAAATACTATTTTTTTTTGACTAGGTGCTTAATTCTGATGCAGAAGATGAGTCCGAGGTACATGCAGCAAAACTTCTTGAAGTTATAGTCTTACAGTGTTCAGGCAAAATAGATAATTGTCTACCTTCATTTGTTGAGTTAGTTCTTAGTAGATTAACCAGAAAAGTTAAAACATCAGAACTTAGGACTATGTTATTACAGGTAAAAATTTTAATTATTAAATAAAATTTAATTATAATTCCCAAAAATTCTTGAATATATTATAGTGGAAACGGTGTATGTTTTTAGGGTTCCGTACCCCAAATAGTAAAAATGGAACCCTAATAGGATCATTTCGTTGTCCGTCTGCCAAGACCATTTGTCTGGAGATCTCGTGGAGGTATCAAGCTGAAGTTAATATGAAATATTTAGGCCTTTGGTCCCTTACAGTACAGGAAAATTAAGCTTCTAAGGCGACGCAACCAAAAGATACGAGCAATTAATTATGCATCGATTTTGCTACATTTTGTATAAAATTCGCCTAATAAAAAACCCGTACCCGGTACTTCCCGTGGGCCGACAATTATGAAATTCGGCACAAAGTGAGAACTTACAATACTAATGAAGGAAAAAAATCCAAAAAGTGGCAATTTAATAGTAGTATAGAAAAAATATTAGTAATTTATATTTGTTTTGCGCATGGGCGGGCGGGAAACTTAATTTTATCAACTTTTTTTTGTATAAACAAGTTGTACTTACCATTAACCTACTAAATAGTTACCTAATCCTGAAATTGCAGAAACCTTAATAGTTTTTATTTATTTTTTCCTGTAGGTATTAATTGCAGTCTTATATTGTAATCCTCACCTTTTATTCACAATTCTTGACAAACTACAAGAGTCTGTACCCAATGCATCAATTACACAACATTTTATTAAGCAGTGGATACAGGATACCGATTGCTTTATGGGGTAAGACATGATTATTTAAAAATGTTTTTTTTTTTTTTCTTTTTATTCTAAAAAAATAAAATTAAATCAGCTTCACGCTATATCCCGCACACAGCAGAGTAGGCAGAGGGAACCTAACGTTAAGACACTCCGTTCCCCACTTTCTACCGAATTCTGGAGGCATTGCGTGTTGAGTGGCAGAATTCAACACCTCGCCTTGTCTCGACACCAGAGCGAAGAGAATGGAAATATAAACGTAAATAAATATTTCACTTCCTCGAGTGGGGATCGAACCCACGACAGTCGCGTTACAGCCACACCCTTGTGCCGCTGCGCCACGACGGCCTCTTTTTATTCTATATTTTAATAATTTACTTAATATTGACCTAAATTATGAATAAATAAAATATTTTTTGCTTTAGACTGCACGATAGAAAATTATGCGTACTGGGTATCTGCACTCTATTGGAGATGGGTCCTCAAAGGCCAAACTTAGAAGAAGTACTACCTAAACTCCTGCCTTCATGTCTCGTCTTGTTCGATGGATTGAAACGAGCATACGAAGCGAAAGCCGAAGCTGACGAAGACACGTCATCAGAAGAAGATTCTGGCGATGAGGATGAAGGTAAGTAAAAGGTAGTTCAAGTAACTTTGCTGAAGTTGCGTTGTATGGAGAAAACACGTAAGATATTGATCGGTAAAAAAGAGATAGCCTTACACAATTATAAAATGTATGAATGTAGGTAGAATAGCTATTATAGATTATTGAACTACCACAATGTGAGAATTGTGGGTAACATTTTTCAACCAGAAATGGCTTCTTCTGTTTTTATTAAATAATATATTTACAGAGGTGCTCTCTAGTGACGATGACGATATTGACCAGATGAATAATGAATATCTAGAAAACCTGGCAAGACAGGCGACTAAAAATAGTGCCCTACAAGGCATCAATCTAAGCGCAAAAATTGAAGAATACGAAAGTGATGATGTGAGTTTAAATTTTATTTATACAAAACTAAGTTTAATAGTAACAACTAAGGTTATTAGTAAAGTAATATAGTTTTCTAATCTATACTAATATAATAAAGCTGAAGAGTTTGTTTGTATGGATCTACTTATCCGATTGACTTTGTTTTTGTTTTGTATGAAAGCTGCATGCTTCAGCAGTGCTGTAGGCTATATATAACATTACATTACACATATATACTAATAAATTAAAATACTTTCTAATTTGACATGCAATTTATTCTGCCATGTTGATAACAACCCTCGCTACGCGACTGTTACCACCGGTTTGTTGTTTTAAGAAAACCCAAAATGCTTGCTTAGCGCATACATGGCGTGCGCTAACTCAACCTTATGAGATACATAAAAACAAAGTTTAACAAAAATATTGCTCTTTAAATAATGTTTAAAATCTGAATTTCAAATGAAAAAAAAAATGAATTTCAAAGTCTGAAGTTCAGGTCCGCTAGTACATACATTTGTATTCTTATATTATTTTATTTGTATGCCTTAATATAACTAAATTTATGTAACGCATGTAGGATGATGATGAAGATTATGAACCAGACGAGTCCGCTATCGAATGTTACACAACACCTCTCGATGAAAAGGATTGTCCTGTCGATGAATACATTAAATTTAAAAACACATTGTCGGGTAAGTGTACTGAGTAAATAGCTAAATATATTTGATTTTATTGGCATATACTTAATAATTATAATTATTTGTAAATTTTTAGCTCTTTCGAGTGGCGAGCCAGGATTGTATCACGCCTTGACCAGTGTGCTGTCAGAGGAACAACAAAAGCAATTGAATGCCGTGTTTATATTAGCAGACCAACGGAAAGCGCAACAAGATAGTAAACGGATTGAACAAAGCGGAGGTATGTTTATTAACCTTTATCTGAGTCATTCTTTCTTTCGCATGTTGACTAATTTCAGTTTTTGAATAAAATGTTATAATTTCAGTGTAAATGTACATGGTATAGTCATAGCTTATTGTTAAAAATTCAATCTTTTCCAAACAATAAACGAAATTTTGTTTTTGGTCAGAGAATAATAAATAATTTATTTCAAAACATATTTTGATTAATTAAGTCCATGCTTCTAATGCAATAAATACAATCAATTCAAGTCAATTTTCAGTATAAAAGTCTACTAACACATTCTTAAGTGCCATAGAATAAAGTATTTGTGAAGTTAAATTAATTAAGAATAAAGCTTAATTTTGTATATTTCAAGGCCCACTGGTTACTACTAATTCTACTACACATACAAATAGTAACTAGATATTTTTCAGCTCTTCTAGCTTCATTCCCAGGTTGCATTTTTATTTTAATTATTGAAGTTATTTGAATTTGTTAATATCTTTAAAAATAAATTTCCCTTATAATGTAGATGAGTGAAAACAAGTCCAATTTTAAAAGATTATGTTGATATTTTTTTAATAATAAATGGAAATTTTAAAATTAACTCGTAATTGTGTTCAAACTGTAACTGTAATTATGTTCAAAACAGGTTTGTGGAGTGGATGTCTTAACACTAGACTAATTTTCATAATATAATATTTCATAATATATTATATTTCATAAAATATAATTTTATTAACATTTCTTCTTTTTTTCTTTTAGCATTCGCTTCATATAGAAGGATAGGCAGACAAAGCCTAGGCTTTGATTATTAAGACACTGCATTTCCCATGCACCACTCATTTTTCGAGGTATTATGTGTTGAGTGGCGCGCACTAAACGCTGCGCTTGGTCTTTCTACCAGAGTAGGAAATCGAAAATTATTTATTCCCCAATTCATAAAACATTCTGACTGTGTTATATTTTTTATTTATATATCATTCTGGATTTATAAATATTATAATCAAAATTTTTGTTGCAGGTTATTCATTTACTGTTCCTGCACAAGTACCTACGACTTTTAAATTTGGGTCATAATTGTTTTCTTATTAATAAAATATATTATTTAAATAAAATTGTGAAATCTATTAAAATTTAGAAATGAAAATATATGAATTGAAATTGTCAATGCATGCAATTTTTATAAAAGCTCTCGAAACCGGACTTTTGTTCTGTAATTATACAATCATTGAGTTTTAAGAGTTGACGTCATTTTATGTATTTATTTTTAAAATTTGATATTTGCATTTGTATTTATTTATAATGATTGTTTTTAATAAATATTCTTTTAATCTGGTGGATTTAGTGTGTTTGGCAAAAGTTAATTACCGTTTGGGATCTCATAACAACTCTAGTCTACCTTAATCAGTCTCATAACAACTCTAGTCTCCAAATTAGCAAAATGACTTCTCTCAAAATAGCGACATGGAACCTAGATGGGCTATCACCAAACAAAGATGAGGTCGAAGTTCTTCTAAATTCACATAAAATTGACATATTGTTAGTATCTGAAACTCACTTCACGGCTAATAGTCATGTCAAGATAAAAAATTATGACATNATTTGGGCTCCAGTGGATTTATTTCAGAGTGGGGCAGAAAAATAAAAGTAATTGCAATATAATGATGATTCGAACGGTCGACCTCATGATTGTAGCTAGACATCTCTACTGTTGCATCACCATTACTTTATCCTCCCTGATATTTCTTGTCAATTTCTTCTTAGTTTAATATTGTAAGTCTTTAATTTGATATTTAATATGAAACCGGCGTTATCAAAATATAATTATATACTTAACAAATGGTGTTTTATTTTACAACAATAATTTTATTATTTATTTTGTTTGAAGAAAAAACTTTTAATTTTTTTTTATATTGTGTTGGGTATTATGGGGTAGTTAAAACTGTTGTTTGATTTAAAGTGGTGCTTACACTCTGTATAAGTTGAGTTGTTTTTCTTATGATTTATAATCTTATGAAGGGCAAAAATTTGGGCAAATTCATAAATTTTTCTCCATCTATATATATTGGCAATTCATACTGTATTTTCAATATATTGATCACATGAACAATAAAAGAAAATCTTCAAATCTTAGGAAGTGAAAAATGTAACAACAAAATTGTACAAATATGGTTAATTTAAATTAAAACATTAAATAAAAAAATAATCCATTACCATCATGTCCATACCATTTCCTATTTAATAAAGGACAAGTGAACATATAGAACAAGCAAATGCATATTATTGCAGAATTCAATATTTTATGTAACAAATATATGGTATCCAAGTAGATATTATTTAATTGTTTAATATCTGCTAACGAATTATGTGAAATGTGTTACTCTAATTATGTACTATTTTTATTAAATAGCCATTAGTTTTTGCACAATGTATTTATATCTATTTCAACATCTTAACCAATAGCTCTATATATAATGTAGATATAGAAAATAACATATAGACATATTAGAAATATTAAAAACAACAAATCACATTATAAATAATTCAATTTCTTTAATATATTTAGTTTCTAAAAGATATGAGATTCATCCCACGTTGTTTTGATATCTACCTAGTTGTGAAAAAAATCTTGAAAATTAATATACATATAAAAAACACTAACCAAACACAATTTAGTAATAAAAAGCAATGTTAACATTTATACATACCAACACCCAACAAGACATGTAAAATAAACATTTTTTTAAAAGAATAAAAATACTAATGTTTTCTCAATATCCTTAACAAAAAATCTTTTTAATTAGTGTGTTATTCTACATTATATTATAATACATATAAAGTTTTCTAGTAATCTAAACTGAGTTACAAAAAATAATACAAAATAAATAGAAAAAATAATTATTTTTGAAACAAAATTATCAAAGATTTTATATGTAAGATATTACATATCTAAGAAGTAGTATCACATTAATTAATGCTGTATATATCTACCATTGAGGAGAAAAATAGTAACTAAATAGTATCTATACTAGGCCATCACCACTGAATAAAGCATAAACAATAAACACCCAGAATTTTAATTATATTTGTAACAATTCTTAGTAATAATTTTATAAAGTATAGTTATATTAAATTTAATTAGACAAAATTTGACTCTTTAAATTGCTATTCTCCTGAGATAGTCATATCGATATCTTCTTTTGTCTTGGAGCTGGCCTATTTTTGAAGCCATATCACATTCTCTGCATAAACCACAAAAGTTACTAGTTATAACGTGAAAAGGACTTCGATAGTATAATTTAGGATCTTTCAAATCTCTATTATATTTATGACATCTTATATGTAAAATTAATTCAAGCAATGTAAGCATTACACAAATCAAACTGGGGAAAAACATCAGAGTAGGAATAAATAAAAATAATCTAGGGCTTGTAGTATTTGCTCCATCTAAAATTTTTGCTTTCAAGTCCTGGAATTTTTTTGTCTTGCTGACATAACCACCAGGAAACTTTGCAAATTTTCGGTTTTTTCGTAACTTCTTTCCTGCGTATATTGAAGGAATTTTATGTATCACTGTTGGCTCTCCTGTTTCTTCATTAATATTGTAGGTAATAATTTCACCAGTTTCGGTATCACAACAAAATCTTTTTAATTTTGCCATTGTACTTTTAATTATCTACTTTATTTTCCTCAAAATGATGCAAACTTTTTCAACAGCATGCACGGAATCTGCAATAGTAATTCATATAAGGGTTTATGACGGTCATTAAAAGCGGAAATAAGATATTTATACCATAAAACACTTATTAAATCGTGAAACACACCAGTTTTACAGTAGTTTTACAAAAGGGTTACTTTACAAACAAAATATAAATAATAAGCGTATAACTCCATAGATGATGGGATACAATGTCGCCATCTTATAATGAAGAATGAAGATGTCAGAAGAATCGATTTTGTTAACGATGATATCCGGATATCGATTCTTGGTTATAAGTTAATTAAAAACAAAACGGTCAAATTTAGTTTGTACTTAATTTCGCGGGCGTATGCACACATTTTATATAAAATTAACTACAATTATAAGTTTGGAATGATATTTTTTCTTTTTTTGTAATGTAATATGTTATTTCGTAGTAAATTTTATTTCCTACAAAATGCAGTTTGTGTCTTTTGATTGCGTAAACTCAGAAGCTTGACTTTAACACTTTGTGCATGTAAAACATTCTAAGCGGATTCCATATTTTCTTTTTGATTATTATACAATGTGAAAGTTCACATTGTTAATACAATTTAATAGAATTTTAAATGTTCTTACAAGTAAATAACTTTTTAAATTGTGAGTTTATCTACATTTTGTTCCTTTTTGTTAGGTACCTTTAAATATATAGTATCATAGACAATATATTATCTTCTATCCATTTAATAATATTGTCTATTCTATGGGCATTGGGCTACTCTATTCCTCACATCAGATATGGAGGTTTGATCGGTAAAGTCACGTTGAATTATAAACTAAGTACATCGTTTATTAATTACTTAAAATCAATATATTTACTGTCGATCAGTAGATATATGTTTCAATTTGATGCTCATTAATATATCTTCTCCTTAATATATCTTTAGAGTCTTAGTGCCAATGTAAATGATATATTAGTCAACACCAACTAATATTTCGGTAAATTTTTTTTCATAATACCTTCAAAGTAATGTTTGGTAAAAAATGCAATATTGATTGCGAGGCGGTAACTGCCCAAGAGAGAATAAAATAAATTAATTTAATAATATGTTTAATGTCTTAGAGGACGTTGAGGTATGTGATATGATGATAATTTTTGTTTTGTGAAATGAACTGTTTGCTATTTGTATGATACGATAATGTAATAATATATTATTCATAGAATGACCCATTGCTTGATCCATCTCCAAAATCGAAGCAATGTTCTATAATACTGTACAGTAGAATTATTCTTTTCATATAGGAAATAAGGTTTAATGGAAATATTTGTGCAGATGCAATACACTAAACAAGCTTGCGTTTTTAAGGTTACTATTTTTTGTTTATATAATTAGATAGGTTTATATTTTCTAACTCATCCTCGACACTGTGTTTTTAATTGTATCATATTTAGAATACTTGTTTATTATTGTTTTTAATAAATTATATAAAACAAATAACATATTTTAACTTTGCATATTGAAATTTGTTTCTATGTATATGTTTATTGTTTAAAATTAAAGCAGAAACAGTTTTACTTCTCATAATCTATTCTCATAGCTTGTAAGGAATAGTTGAAATAATACACAAAAAATATTATTACTAATTGTTAGTATATAGAAAACAGTTGTATTTTTCAATTTAGGTATACAATAATTATGAAATCAGATATTCAGACATATTTATGTCAATATGCTACTTGGATTATAATCATATATGTATAAAATAAAATCAATTTGTTTATCTTTTTTAATATTTCGCTAAAATAGTTTTTTGACACCATTAATTCAAATACCATTTGTGTTGATTCTGATTACTGATGATGATGATGAAGATTACATATTAAGTGTTTGTATTCCTCATCATAATCATCATCGTCATCATCAACCTGTCTTCATCCACTGCTGTCCAGCAGGCCTCTCCAATGGCACGCCACCGAGCTCAATCTTCAGCTCTTCGCATCCAGCCATTGCCCGCCACTTTGCGGATATCGTCAGCCCATCTAGCTGGAGGACATCCTACATTACGCTTGCCGAGGCGTGGTCTCCACTCTAGAACGCGCTTACCGGTCCGGTACCGCAACGGTCATCGGTTTTGCGGCAAATGTGACCAGCCCATTGCCACTTCAGCCTGCTCATCCTTTGGACTATATCAACAGCATTGGTTCTCTGACGGATAACTTCATTTTGAATTTGAACCTTTAGAGATACTCCAAGCATAGCCCTTTTCATAGCACACTGAGCCACTTTAAACTGGTGGACCAATCGCATTGTCAGTAATGTAATGTTTCTAATATTATGTTTCATTTTTTCTTTTCAGATATTGCTGTAAATTGTGATCATAGAAGACATGGGAAAAGTGTAAGTTGTACATTAAATAATTCTATATTCACTTATTAAACTCGGGTTACTGATACAAGAAAAATGCGCAACTTTTGATAAATTAATTAAATTAAATCAGCTATATGCTGTATTCCGGTAGGCAGAGGGAACCTAGTGTT
This sequence comes from Heliconius nattereri, assembly GCA_013403645.1. Classification (NCBI taxonomy): domain Eukaryota; kingdom Metazoa; phylum Arthropoda; class Insecta; order Lepidoptera; family Nymphalidae; genus Heliconius; species Heliconius nattereri. The sequence continues at coordinate 870,151 of JAAIXI010000202.1, forward strand.
AAGACACTCCGTTCCTCACTTTTTGCCGAATTCTGGAGGCATTGTGTGTTAAGTGGCACAACTCAATGCCACACTTTGTCTCGAAAACCAGAGGGAAGAAATGGAAATATTAATTTTATCTTCTCAAGTGGGGATTGAACCCCATATAATATGTGCCCCTGCGCCAAGACAGACAAAGTTAATACTTTATAAAAATAAAAAAAAAATATTAATATTTTATAATTGTATATAATGATGAGACAGCTCTTAATATAAAAATTAAGAGCTTTCCTTTTAGCATACGTATTTTTTGGAGTCTAGAACAATATTTTCACTATAATTTTAATTTTTTTTTTTGGCGAACCCTAATATATATAAACTTTTTGTTATATTGACTTTAATCATTGTCAGTTGTGTTACAACTACTCATAATGAATAGAAAATACTTGTCATTCATAAAATCTAAATATGTAAGTGTTTTCTTTATATATCCTACTTTTTGTTTCAAATCTTAACATCATGAGCTATATAAATTACTCTTTAGATTTCTCCATAGATTTAACCCAAAACAATATAAAAAACCGGTATGTTGCAGTGACAACATTAATTCATAATAATTTCGAATTGTATTTTATCTGTTTACAATGTTACAGACTTATACAATGTTTTATAAGCAAAAGCAAGAAAGGAGAGAGTTTTAAACAAAACATTGTGAGTATGCCTTATGTTTATTTTTTTGTTTCAGTAAGACACATGATTTAGAGAAATCTTTTAATGGGGACAGTCAAGATGATGAGAGTAAGAAAAAGAAAAGAAGTAGAAAACATAAGAAGCATAAAAAAATGGAGGATGAGGAAAAAACAATCGAGAAAAGAAAAAAAGCTAAAAAAGAAAAGTATAAAAGCCCAAAACAAGAAAGTGAAACTTCATTGTCTGATGTAGAGGAATTGATTAAGAAATCTAGGCGATGTAAAAACACCGCTAAGACGTCGTCGTCGTTAGATACTCCTTTAATTGATACTTTAAAGGTGACTAAACCTAGGAATGGAAGCGATTATCTTGCCGAATCACGTAGCAGTAGTCGTAACACTCACACAAAACAAGTAGATACATTGGAGAGAGTATCGTCCAACTCTGAAGCAGAGAATTACCAAGATGACGGCGCCAGTCCTGAGATAACAATAATTGAAGATGACCTGAATCTTGAGGAATTAATGAAACAAAAGGAGCTACTACAAGCTCGCTTGGTTGCGTACGATTCTGACAGTAGCGAAGACTATTATGCTGTAAAGCTTTCGAAGACGGAAATTCATTGTGTAGGTAGGGATATGAGGAGCCCGAGTTATAAGAAAGAAAAACGAGATTATGATAATGAACAAAAAAGAAGTAATAGACACAAATTAGGCAAGGAACGATCTTCAGAAAAAGAAAAATATAAGTCCAAACGTCATGAAGAAGATTTAAGAGTGACTATTAACAGACAAAGTAAAAAAGAGTTTGATAAAAAAATAGAAGAAAAAGAATATCGAGAACGCAAAGAACGCAAACGACGTAAAGCTGAATCTGACAGAGATAAAGAACGGGAGCGGGAAAGAGACAGAGATAAAATAAGAGAACGGAACAAGGAGAGAGAACGTGAGAGAGACAGGGAGCGGGATAGAGAGAGAGAACGTGACAGAGACAAGGATCGATTGAAACGAGACAGGGACCGCGAGCGAGATAGAGACAGGGAGCTTCGCCCCTCCGAATTGAGACGTCGAGACAGGGATCACGGCAGGCGATCTCGAGATCGCTCCTCAATCGCACGTCGCGATAGGCGCCACTCTGACCGCGAACGTAGGTCACGAGACCGCAGCAAGGACAGGCGCGCGGCCCGTTCCCGGGATAAGAACCATAAATCTGACGAAAAAGATAAAAGAAAGGTACGTTCTTATAAACTGTGTCTGTATGGTGATAGTAAAAACCACTAATATAATGTATTTTATTAATGAAACCTTATTAATAGATTATAAGAGCTAGGATTAATAATTATGTAGATAATATAAAACTACAAATTGTGTTTAAAGCTACAAACTACAAACTAGATTGTGAAGTCTGGGAATATCCCCACACACTGACACTTCGACGTGTAATGGTGCGACTTTTAAACTTTTTTTTTTTATACTATATCTTTATTTTCTGTAGTTTCTGTTATCGTGCCTATTTTGTATAAGTGTTCTCTATGTGTTGTTTAAATACTACGTTACCTTGTTGTCAATAATGTTTAAAGTGATAATGCGAGATGCGAATACCTACAGATTATGAAAAAAAATTATATATCTCTTTTATAGAATTCAACCCAAGAGGCACAATCTCAAGAAGTTGCTAGTTCTAGTGATGAAGAACTCGATATATCTTTTAACACAGACGACGAGGAGGAAACGGAAGAACAAATAATTGAAAAAAGACGAAAGCAAAGAGAGCAACTTTTAAAGGTAAACATTTTGTTTCTGAGTTATTACAATGTATTTATTTTTATTTTATATTTCATTACTGAAGTATATTTAATGCTGCTGCTGAAATTATTTTATACATGGTCAAATACATGCAACTTTAACAATATTTAAAAACAAAATATATTTTTTAAAACATAAAAATCGCTATATATATATATATATATATATATATATATAATGTAAATGTATTTAGGTTATTATTAATCTCATTTCACCACTGGTATATTAATTAAACGAAAGGAAACTTGTTTCTCAATTATTGTTGCAATCTTAATTTTTTTATATGCTAAGAAATAAATGTTACCGATATTATACATACTTATTAAATTAATACTCTATTTAAATGTTATATTATAATGAATCTATGTAGGTGGTTAGGTACATTATTGGTAATATATATTGATTGATTATCGTAGACAATAATTGTAATAATTATACTGTATATTATATTATTATATATTTATAATGTTTTATTTATTATAAGACTTAATATAATTATTATATAATTTAAATAAGATACTTAAATATTTGTTTTAAGGTTCTGTGCCTTAAACTTGATATTGTAAGCTCTTCTTGGCCACCCCTTATTGTGTGTATGTGTTTAATTCGATGTAAAAGTAAATCATCTCACTTAAAACTTAAAAATGTTAAACTGCATACTTACAACAGAAATAACCATAGTCCGAGATCAACGAAAACTATGGGTAAGCGATGAACTATCGAGAGAGGAAATCTGTTCTTTATGTAATTGATATAAATAAAGAGGTCACTTTACAGAGGCTAGGATGTAGTAACAGTGCCCACTCAGAGACTAACGAAGTTCAAGCGGCCGATATTGAAATAGTTAACACCCAAACGCACAAGTCCGATCACGATGTTGACACGAAATCAGACAAATTCTCGGGACTGGTGAAGAATGTGGAAATTGAGGCCAAAACAAAACTGGATAAGTCCCTTGGGGGCAGCGAATGGGATATGTTTGCAGATCAGGACAACTTCGATAATGTAGATGTAAGTTATACATTATATTTTTTATTAAGTATTTGAGATCGTCGTGGTACAGTGGCACAACGGGTTGTGGGTTCGATTATCGGTTGGGGGAATCAATTATTTTACTTTGTTCGTTTTGGTAAGAAGACAAAGCGGTGTGTGGGGAGCAGAGTGTCCTAAAACTAGATTCCCTCTGTCTGTACCCCTGTTACGTACGGCATACAGCGTGATGTACAAAAGTAACATTGTAGGATTTGTTAAGTTGGTTGTGCGCCATTTATTTTATAAACAATGTATTTGCGACTTGGTTCATGTAATCATCAGAGCTGGATCTAGATAGAAATTTGCAAAAAAGAAACTATCAAATTTTCCACAAATCACCCTATCATTCACCTTAAATTGTAGGATATATGTACAAATACTTTTTATGTGAATCCTATAGGGATGAGTTTAATATATCAAAACGTAACTTAAAACCGATATGTCAAGGAAAACATACCGTATCGATATATGTTTTTAGAAAACCGTTTTTACAGAAACTTAAAACTCAACATAGCGGTGATCTGAACAAAAACGTAATAACGCATACCTTCTGAAACGTCAAACGGTTTTATATCGAAACTAACTTCCTCTCTTTCTAAGTAACGTATTCCGAACGGGCGTAAATGAGATAAGGCGAATATCTAATAAACTGATATTCTCTTTCTATCAGTATATTCTTCACGGGTGTAAAAGAAATGAAGTGAATATCCGATAGCTAACTAGCTAGCAGATTCATGTTTTGGCGGTTTTCTTAGTTATTATTTCTTCGTTATGAAATCGAACTTCTAAATAAATGAATAAGGTAGAAATTTGGATTTAATATATGATTTTGTATTTTAACATTATTTCAATTTAATTACTAAATATTGTTTTTTTAACCTATGTTTATAGTTTATAAAGCATTTTTTATTTATATGTAATACTAATTACATATATTTATTACTATATTATAATTTTATACTTATGACTGCGTTTATTCACAATTTGAAAAAAAAAATGATATCTGAAAACTGTTTTTGATATCGATACGAAAACCATATATCTGTATCATAACCGTTAACGGAAAAAAACGATAACGCCCATGTCTAGAATCCTAGATTATAGGTATACACACCAATCTTTTTTTAAATTTTATTTCGTTATAACACAATCTTATTTCAATTCCCACGTAATGCCTCGTGCATTGCCTTCATTTTTTTAAAGAAAAAAAAAACTCCGTCGGTTCTCTGATATTTTTTATTAAATGCAATTCACAGACACCAACAGCTGGTATGTATAGGAGTAAAAATGCTAATGAAAATCCTTCACTAACTGACAATTGGGACGACGCTGAAGGATACTATAGGTGTGTATTTGAATTTAAATTTAATTTATATGTTATAATACTTAATAGTACAAATAGTAAGCTCCATATTTTTTTTAATAACAACATGCTTTTCTTGTTATATTCAATTTTTACTTTTTTTTTAAATCATCTTGATATGTTGTGTTCATGTTTTGTTTGATGTTGGAGCACAGAGTACGAATAGGGGAGACGTTAGACAACCGGTACTCGGTGTACGGCTACACTGGCCAGGGGGTGTTCTCCAATGTGGTGCGCGCGCGAGACCAGGCCCGCAGTAACACCGACGTGGCCGTCAAGATCATAAGGAACAATGAGATCATGTAAGAATTTTTTTTTTCTTTAGTAGCGTAGACAGAGGGAACATAGCGTTAAGTTACTCTATTCTCTAGTTTATTTGTTACCAAAGCAAGAATTAGATTAAATTTATAGAACCTACGTTAGAGGTTACAGATATAGAACCTAGCGTTAAGACACTTCGTTCCCCACTTTGCGCTGAATTCTGGAGGCATTGCGAGTTGAATGGTGTAACTTAATGCAGCACTTTGCCTCGATACCAGAGCAAATGTAAATATAAATTTTAATAAATATTTCATTTCCTCAAGTGGCGATCGAACCCACCACCGGTCGATTTTACAGTCACACTTTGTGCTCCTGCGCCACTACTGCGGCCTGTATTTTATATACATATTGGACTTACTAGATGAATAAACCTTCGTTGAAGTCATCTGGAGACATTGGATGAATTCACACATTTTTTGTTTAATGTATACAGGCATAAAACGGGTTTGAGAGAATTGGAAGTTCTGAAACGATTAAATGATGCCGATTCGGAGGACAAATTCCATTGCTTACGACTCTTCAGCCACTTTTTCCATAAACGCCATCTTTGTATGGTTTTGGAACCGCTTTCTATGAATTTGAGGGAGGTTCTCAAAAAATATGGAAAAAACAGTGGCATCCACGTGAAAGCCGTTAGAAGTTACACCCAGCAAATGTTATTAGCATTGAAATTATTGAAAAAGACTGGAATCATCCATGCTGGTGAGTGAGATTTGAACTTGTTTAATTAATTAGATTTGTTTTGTAAAATCTCAGTAGATATATTTTGAAAACTTTGACACTTAATCATAATTGTATAGAATTGTTATTATCATGCCAAATAGAAAACTATTATCCTATTATTTTGATAAGTTTATATACTTTAGTTATTTCATAATATGTGACAATATCTTAAAGTGAATAAAAATTCATAAAAAATATATGTAATCTTATATTTGAATGATATTTGCTGATAACATACAATTACATGTTGTGATTTATACAATTTCTTTAGTGTGTGTTTGTATGTATTTATAGAAACAGAGTGCAGAAAACCGTTTCGGAGAAGGTTTAGTTTGAATAGGAAATGTTTGTTTTTCTTGTTTTATATATGCATTATTTTACATCCCAATTGCTATAAAATAACTTAATACTAATATTAATAATTGTAGTACGTGTTTTTGAAGTTAACATTTATTTTATTCAATTATCAACTTCCAGATATAAAACCGGATAACATCCTAGTGAATGAGAGTAAATTGATGTTGAAACTTTGTGACTTTGGCGCTGCGTCCCACATATCAGACAATGAAATAACTCCCTACCTGGTGTCCAGGTTCTATCGGGCCCCTGAAATAATACTTGGAGTCCCTTACGACTATGGTATAGACATGTGGTCCACAGCTTGCACTATATACGAACTGTCTACTGGAAAAATCATGTTCAGTGGCAAATCAAATAATGAAATGCTCAAATATTTCATGGACCTAAAAGGGAAAATACCTAATAAAATAGTTAAGAAGGGCCAGTTCAAAGAACAGCACTTCGACAGCAACTGTAACTTTTTGTACCATGAGCTGGATAAAATTACGGAGAGGGTAAATTGTTCAATTTTGTTATTTTATATATATGTATTTTAATTGTTGTATATCCGTTTAAGTGAAAATATATAACATATTATACTACTTTAATAAATTAAGAAATTTACTATGTTTTATACGGTAACAGTCTTACATAATAAACCACACTGTATAGAATATAGTATTATAGTAATAAATTTCTTTAATTGATGAACATCAAATGTCATTGTGGAATGTTTAAAAATCAATTACTATTTCACAATTAAAACATTATTGACAATAGGGTAATTTTTATTAACATAATGTATCATCATTATATTCTTAATAGTTACAATTACATTTTTAATCATTAGAAATCCATATAAACGTTTTTATTACTTCGCATTTAATGAAATATTACGATTACTTTTTTTAATTACAGGAAAAAATTGTGATAATGTCGAGTATAAAGGCAACGCGTGACTTGCAAACAGAGTTGGCACCACCACACCACCGGCTACCGGCCCCCGAGGCTAAGAAGATCACACAACTCAAAGACTTGCTGGAGAGAATGCTCATGTTAGATCCTGCGAAAAGAGCCTCTGTCAACCATTGCTTGGCCCACCCCTTCATACGAGAGAAGATTTAAATATACAACAATGTATATCATATCTTTTGGTACAATATAAAAGTATTTGCACTTTTTCAAATATTGATAAAAACGCATACAAAATTTGTAAATAGTCTATTCATATACAAAGACATATTTATCTTATTTTTCAGTTCCACATTGTATAGAGGAGATCTAGTGTTAGGACACTTTATTCTACATCTACCTATTTTCGAAACATAGCATGTTTAGTGGCGGAATTTAATATCGCACTTACCAGAGCGGAGCATTGAATATAATAATTTATTCTGCTATGTGGAAATCGAGCTCACAACTGTCGCCATTTTACAAGCTGTACCGATGCGTCGCGACGATCACATTAAACTATTAACTTGGTTTTTAAAAAAGTGCAGTTACGTCATTATTGTACCAAATGAGCTATGTATATGTGTAGTATCTGAACTGTAAAATATATAGTTGATATTTAGTAGTAGTATATAGTTGAAAGATGTGCTGAATTATCCCTTAAGTATGTTAACTATTTTGTTTATGACAAAACCTTTTGTTTCAAGTGAATCACAGCATCAACAGCTTCAAGCTTTATCCCTAGCGGGGTAGTCATACATGCCCTCCTCCTCCCGGGGATCATCATGCTTTTTACGTGACCTTTCTCCAGTATTTTTTAATACTGTGTTTTCGAAGGGCACCGACGTGCCCAAACCAGCTGGGCACGTTCTTCATCCTCACCGTGACATCCTCGTCAGTACCTGCCATTCTGTGTATCTCTTCATTGTGGATTCGATCAGCTAAGCTGACTCCGCATATCGTACGCATATACTACTCACCTTTCTTTCATTCTTCTTCTGTAATACCCACGTTTCGCTGCTGTATAACAACGTCGGAACCAAAACGGCATGGTGTACGGCCAAAACGCGCAGCTGTGCTGACGTTTCGCCGTCTCATCAATGCAGCTAAGGCTCCATTAACCCTTTTACCGGCAGCATTACGCCTTTCCACATCCATCTGTACTGAACATACTTCCCAAATATAACTTTCCTTGCATTCATTGTTTTCTTTTATTGTTACATATATATATATAATATATTTAATTCTTTTTAACGCTATGCCTCCAGAATTCGGTAGATAGCGGAGAACGGAGTGTTCCCTCTGCCTACTCTGCTGTGTGCGGGATATAGCGTGAAGCTGATAGATTTATTTTATTATTACTAACTACTACATACTGTAAAATGCTGTGTCTCAACACTTAAATCGAGTATCTTTAGTAATAATAGGATAATAATGGACACTGATTGTTCAATGTTGTGTTATAAGATCAACAGACATTTTCAACTGAATGTATGTACAGGTGCTATATGAGTTGATTATCATATACACCAGGCACGCGACGGGACGCAAATTTTTGTTTTAAATTCCATGTTAAAGATTAATTGGAATATAGAGTGCAACTACTTGTTGTAAGCTTATTTTGGTTTCATTTGCACTGACTTCAAGTAATGAGTGATTTTTTTATTGATATAAAGTTAATATTATACAGTATATAAAAAAAAATTAACTGTATAATATAATGTGTAATAGACACAGTTGTGATTCAATTCAAATATTTGTATGTTTAAATATTTGGATTTATATAAAGTGATTGAGTTATGTCAATTTTCCAATATAAAATTTCTCAATTCAACTAGGGTTACTACTGGTGTCACTGTTGAAAATAAATTATTTAGATATGCCTTGGTGTGTTTCTTTATATAACTCCCTTTAAAATAGTTTGTTTCTAAATTATGTAAGTTAAATAGAACTCATTTTACTTGGCTTGTTTTAAGCATTGGTGAAAAACTAAGTAACTTCTAATATTGGAGTTATCTAGTATTTGTGTTTTATTAATTAGTTCATAAATAAAAAAAATACAAGTGTATAACAAGTAAATACACCTATAATTAATAATGGTATGAATACTTTACTAAAATTATTATTAGTGTAATGGAAGGAAAACTATAAAAAATATTATAAAAAATTTATTCCTTGATACCAACCGATACAAACAAATAACGTAAGACCCTTATTATAACAATCATTTCGTGAATATTGAATGAACATAATTTGAAAGCGGTGCCTGACATACCTTTCAAATAATCACATGACAATTTAATACTAGACACTTCAACTATTTTGTACTAAAAATAAATACTTAAACGATCGATAAGTACACAACAGTCTATATGTGTGCACGCAGTGTGTCATATAAAAATTACAAACAAAATGTACAAAAAGTCTAAAAACGTTTAAATAAAAAGATGACAAGTTATATAAGTGACAAACTGCATGCATTATCTTATCATAAATTCGCAGGGAAATACTTAATACAATAATACTGAACGACGCGAGCGTTCGCGATAAATTCTACTATATTTAAACGTTTTTGAATATAGAAAGGAACTTATTATATCATATAATTTCAGTTTCATTACAACCGAATGCTATAGCAAGATTGACATATTTTTTATCATATCAACTCGCTAAAGCATTGATTGGATATTTTTTTTAAAATACGTAAAAAAAATGTTAAAAGCTTCAGTACTTAGCTAAATAGATGCACAACGCTTGTAATAAAACAAGCACATGTTATTTCACTGGGTAACAACCTTTACAATTAAAAGGCACGTATCGATTGTAATATATATAGAACAAACGTCGTCAAGCGACCACAAGGCGAAAGAAGTACTATATCTTATCAGACAATTGAAAAAACAGGAATTCCTGGAAATTTTTGTGGAAATTTGACTGAAGCCTTCACATTGGCAGTGTGTAGATAAATAATAAATAAATAATATATATTACTGGTTTTACAATGAATGCTAATAGAAATGTGCCAATTACTTCAGAATCAACAATGTGCATGAAAATTAAATATAAAATGACTTGCATATTATATACGCTAAATATTTATACAAAATACAACATTATTGCTATGTTTAATGTGAATTCTATACATCATAAACTGACATTACATTTAGATTACGTTAGTAACTCCCGTATTTATAATGTAAATTACAAGTCTATAAATAAAAACGGCATCTCGAGATCGATCTCAGACTTGATAGCGATTTATAAAAACGGACCTAAATTTGTTTCAATGCTCATTGTAATGGACCCTAACTTTAAAATCTAATAAGTGTCAAGTGATATGTGAAGTATTTTATTTTTTTGAAATTTACCAAGAAATAATTCTACACAAGTCGTTAGTTAACTTCCAATTGCAAATACATATGAAAACATAAAGTAAATTTTAAGTAGAGTACGGTCAACGAGTCTTGGCCGACATGAAGTTAACCTCAGATTGCGGTATAGATTTTATTTTAGGACTTTTATTACTGTTGTTTCTGAACAATGCGCAAAAGATCAGAAAACCTAACTTCAGGGTGGCCGCGACTCGTCGACCGTGCTGTACTAGCAAAATTTATTTGTTACAGAATATAGATATAACACATTTCACAACAGCGTTCACTGGTATCAATCAGCAAACCAATTAAATTTCAATAAAACAATCAAAAATTGTTAATGTCGATTTTTATTGTTTTGTCATAATATAAACATTGTTATACAATAATAATGACCGAGACATTAATTCGCGTAAGTATTTTTTTTTTTTTTTTTTTTTTTTTTTTTTTGTTTTTNTGAAGTCGCGACTGGGGACAAATTAGACTACTCTAAGGGAGCTAACGGTCCCTAACCGCTGGGCCCGACCGCGCCGAGGCGCGACCGAGCCGTTGAATAAGCTGGACTTCGTCGTCGATTCCGTCGACGACGGTGTTTGTGTCGTGTGTGAGTAGTGTGTTTCCTACCTACATACGGGGCATTCGCTATAGTAATGGCGTCATCGGGGTCTAAAAGGACGCTGCGCGGGCGTCTACGTCTAGGGAGCGCGCTAGGGATGTAATCACACGCATTTACGATGAGGGGATTCGCGTGCGAGCCTGCGCGCTCAAAGTAGCGCTTCGCTAAGCGTTTGCAGTGCTCGTGAATCGATTCCAGTTCAAAGTCTCTATGTAGGTCGACGTTACGCACGAACCAGGGACAACCTGATGCGATACGTAAGAATTTATTTTGTACCTTTTGCATGGGATCTAGCTTAGTGTGCGCGAACGCTACACAAGCATAAGAGAGGACGGGTCTTATACAAGTTTTGTATAGTGTCAGCTTATTTCTAAGTGACATTTTACTACGCTTGTTAATGAGATAGTATAATCTATTAAGAATGAATTTAGCTTTATTGCAAGCTTTCGTGACGTGGGGCTTGAAGGAAAGTCTAGAGTCTAATGTGACACCTAGATATTTGACCTCTTTTTCCCAGGGAATGGCTTTATCTAATAGATAGATGGTAGAGATTTGCTCTGAACGAGCGCGAGGGAAGAGTATCGCTTTACTCTTTTCTGGATTAACCTCGATTCTCCATTGGCGGAACCACACACCAAGTGCGCGGGCCGCTTTCTGAAGTCGATCGGCTATTATGCGTGTGTTACGCGAAGAAGTGTATAGGGCGGTATCATCGGCGTACATAGCCAAGTGTACATCCCTGGTACGAGGTATGTCTCTTGTGTACAGCGCGTATAACATAGGAGAGAGGGTTGAACCCTGGGGGACGCCTGCGCGAAGGAGGCGGGGAGAGGAGAGAGTTCCTTCTACTTTATAGCGGAAGTATCTATTTGACAGAAAATCCCGCAGGATGCGCACGAGACAGTCTGGCAAGCCAGAGCGCCGCAGCTTGAAAATCAAGCCGTTATGCCAGACCTTGTCAAAGGCTTTCGCTACATCGAGAAAAATGGCGGCAGTGTGTCTGCGGTACGAAATTTTTACTTTATATTGGGCTATGTGCTCTACCACGCGATGGACTTGGTGGATGGCGGAATGTTTCTTTCTGAAACCGAATTGCTCTTTGATGAGCAGAGATTTGGCTTCTACCACCTCGGAGAGTCTAATGAGAATGATTCTCTCATAAATTTTACCTAAACAGCTGAGAAGGCTGATAGGTCTATAGCTAGAGGGCATATTCCGCGGCTTGTTAGGTTTCGGTATACCTATGACAATGGCTTCCTTCCACTCATCGGGGAAGGAGCACGACATGAGAAGGGAATTAAAAATAATGACCAATAGAGATAAGAACTGAGCCGGAAGGGACTTAAGTGTTCTATTAGACAATTTATCGGGCCCCGGGGCCTTCCTATCTTTGAGATTTTTGATGATGTCTTTGACCTCGTCTTCCGAGGTCGGGCGGAGCGGTTCCCCTTGCGAGGGCGTCAGAGCCCATTCTGCGACCGCGGAATCCACGCGCGCAATGTGGCTCGGGTCGCAGGGCTGACTACTCGGAGTACATTGAGCCTCTAAACTGTCAGCGAGACATTCCGCTTTTTCGGTGTCATCGGCGGCAATTGATAAATCTGACCTAATGAGAGGAGGCATAGTCGATAGACAGTCGACTCTAAAAACACGCGACAGCGCCCAGAATGCCTGGTGCGATGGAGCGAGCCCCTCGAGCTTTTTATCCCACGACTCCCCGCGCAGAAGTTCGAACTCGAATCGAACTCTCCTCTTTAATCTATTAAATTCCCTACGATTATCGTCAGTCGGGTATGCGTCGTGTCGTCTCATTGCTTTGTTTCTGCGTCTAATCAATCGTCGGAGCTTTTCTGAGATTTCAAACCTACCTTCGGGTAGGTTTGGTACCTCTTTCGAGCAGCTCTGGATTGTGTTTTGAATATATTCGGTAAATTTATTCGCCGCGTCTATTGCTAACTCCGCGGAGTCGGCGATGCCAGGTATTAATTCCTTTAAGGGGGATTCATTCGAACGGAGGAGCTTTGCAAATTTCCTAAAGTCGATTACTGTTTTAGTGGGTGGGCCTGAGGGGCGCACCTCGCCTAATTTGAGAATGACAGGACGGTGGTCCGAATCGAGGTCGGGAATTGTTTCTATTGAATGTTGACATAAGCCTACATTCGATAGAATCGCTATGTCGAGAACCTCGCCTGTGCCGCGGGCACTAAGGCGGGTGGGTGAAGGTGGGCCAATAACAAAAGCGTTATATTTACTAGTGAATTCGAGGAGTCTCCTACCGTCGGTATGAGTCATCGACGAATTCCAATTTTTATGTTTACAATTGAGATCCCCGATCAGAAGGACCGAGTCACCCATACTAAGTAGCGATAAAATGTCGCTTTCTAATAGTTGCCTATTTCCCGAACGATAAACGGAGGCAATAATCAATGGCTGATGGCCTGTGAGGAATACCTGGCACACCGACGCCTCGGCGGCTTCAAGAGACGGAGGGTCGAGCGGTATACAATGTAAATTCTTTTTGTAATAAATCATAGTGCCGCCGCCTTTGGTGGCCCTATCATTCCTTACAAACCTGTAGTTCGCAATGCTGGGACTGCGAACCCCGGGCTTAAGAAAAGACTCCTGTATACAAAAGATATCTAATTGGTGAGTGTGAGCGAAGGCACTCATTGACTCACGTTGACGTTTGACACCATTAGCGTTAAAAGTCGCTATAGACAGGGCTCTTGGCTTAATACGCGCGAGTTGCGAGTCAGCGGGTAATGGAGTGAATCTATTGATGACCGCCATTGGAAAAATTATTTAGCTATGGAGCCCGCGATGGCTTCCAGGAGATCGATATGCTCGATTATCGCTTGGGCGCGGTCGTCTGGACTATTCGTGTTCCTTAATTTATTCGCGAAAATTTTGATTTCGTTGAAATCAAGAGATCTAACTAAATTTAGCACTAGTGCGAAATCGTTACCATTGGAGAGGGCGGCGCGGGTGGGCGCAGGGGTGGAGTTGGGAGCCACCACCTTGACGGTCGGCGGCTTGACCATCGCCGCAGCGCGGACGACTACCGGGGCTGGCGCGGGTTTGAACCACGCGTTCTCCTTAGGCTGGGGGGCGGGCACGTATTTAGGAGCCGGCTCCTCTATTTTGCGATTTTGGGGATTAGCCCCTCTGTTTTTGCCTCCGCGCCTGGTGCGTCTGCGCGGCGCGCGGGAGCATCCGCGATAGTTCGCGGGATGACCCTGCGTCTCACAGAGTACACAGCTGGGAGGGACGGCGGGATCGGGAGTCTTGCGGGGACAATCCGCAGTGGCGTGGTCGTCTAGGCACTTAACGCACCTAGGCCGCGCGAAACAATGTTTGGCCGAGTGGCCGTATAGTTGGCAGCGATGACACTGCCCTATGAGACCCCTCGAATGTGGGGGTTCGACCCTGATGCCGGTGAGTGAGCACACCGACCTCAGGTTGAAAATTTCCTTTCCCTCTTTAGTGAGGTCCAGGACGACAAGGACTATATCAAATTTCGCTTTAGTGCGAGAATTGTAAAGCCGATGCGCTTGGCGCACGGGGAAACCCTTATTCCGGAGATCGGAGAAAACAAGCTCTACGTCTAATTCTTTCGGAATGCCCTTGAGAACTACGCGCAATTGGCGCTCGTCCTCTAGGGCGTACGAGTGGTATCCTATTTGATACTCCCTAAGGAATGAGGTTAGTTGTCGGTGCTCCGACGAAGTGGCTACTTGTATTTTGATTCCTACCTGCGTTAGGCGCGCGGTGGAATATGAGATATTTTGGCTGTTAAGCCAATGAGAAACTTTGTCCCATTTGTGTTTTTCCTGCAGGTAAATGGGCGGCGGAGGCTTGACACGGGGGGCGCGGGGGGTCTCGGGCTCTTCCCGCTCGGCCGTAGTTGCGGGGGCAGGGGAGAGGGGGACCGGCGACGCGGCGCCGTTCGCACGGGTGTTTTTGCCCTT
Source organism: Heliconius nattereri (assembly GCA_013403645.1). Classification (NCBI taxonomy): domain Eukaryota; kingdom Metazoa; phylum Arthropoda; class Insecta; order Lepidoptera; family Nymphalidae; genus Heliconius; species Heliconius nattereri. The sequence continues at coordinate 885,309 of JAAIXI010000202.1, forward strand.
GGGCTTATTTGCCTTCTTGGGCGGCGGGGGGGCCTTAGGGGCCTTGGCCTTGCGTTTGGCCGAACCGGCCGGAACTGTCGCGTAAGTAAAAAAAGTATTGGGTGTTCAAATTAAATACTGTTCGTGTTTAAAAGTAAAGTAAAAAAAGAAGCAAACAATCATTTAAAAAAAATAAAAAATTGAAATTCTAAAGTAACATAATAAAAAAATAAGTCACTTGTATGCTGCTAGATAGATTACGTCCAAATTTTTTTTTCTACCGCAATCAACAATAACCTTTTCCAATTATTTCTAATAGCATAAAAACAACAAATCCCCAAATGTAAACATAAAAAAATATATATGAGAACGGTGATGATGGTGAGTTGTATAATATTCGCACGGCTAACGGAGAGCCTATGGTAGAAACTGTTCGTGTCAGGGGCTGCCGATGAAATTTCAAATAGATAGCGGGTCGGCTTCACGCTCACGAGCTATTTGCAAAGTTAGTTACACGGCGGACAGCAGTTTAGTAAATTAGATCTTTCACAAGCTTATGCACAGTTTTGGATGAAGAATCGCAAAAACACACCTGCATTAACACTCACAAAGGGTTATGTAAATTTACGCGGCCGAGTTTCGGGCTAGCTAGTGCACCGGCCATATTTCAGCGCCTAATAGAATGCGTGTTGTGTATGTTAGATGACGTTTTAGTTACGGGCGCTGATAGGAATGAACATCTGGATAGGTTAAATGCAGTATTGCAGCGCTTGCAGGATGCAGGGATGACGCTTCAAAAGAATAAGTGTAGGTTTTTTGAAGATCTAGTCGAATATTTAGGGTACATAGTTGACAAAAATGGTTTAAAAAAATCACCACAAAAAATTAATGCTATAAACAAAATACAGTCGAATTGATAACCACCTTCTTTTTGAAGTCGGCCGGTTAAAAAATGCGCCAATGCCGGGCAATGTAAGGAAATTACAATAATTTTTAGGCCTTGTCAACTACTACTGGAATTTTGTGTCTAACGTTTCATCGATGTTGGCGCTGATATAGCGATCAGCTGTTACACAGAAACGCTACTTGGCAATGGATGTCCGAATACGATATGTAATTTGATAGAATAAAGCTTGCACTTCGTTCGGATTAAAATTATTTTAACCGTCGACGCTTCGCCTAGCGGCTTGGGTGCGATACTGTCTCAAGTAGATGAGCATAAAATAGAACGACCTGTGTCTTTTGCCTCACGCACGTTGAATTCGGCGGAGAAAAGATATTCACAGATAAAAAAAAGAAGCGACTGATATTATTTTCGTAAGTACGTCGTTTTCACCAATATCTTTACGGTAAGTCAGTTCCTTTGGTTCTGAGGACAGATCACAAGCCATTGATTTCAAATTTTGGTCCCAACCGCGGCATACCCGAGGTAACGGCGCACAGACTGCAACGGTATTCGATATTTTTAAGCGCGTATAATTTTACAATTGAATATATTTTACAATTCATTGCGCCAATGTCACGTTGTATGGAAAACAAACGAAGGAAATTGACCGGTAATAAAAAAGATAAATATACACAATTATAGAATACATGTAAAAATATGTGTATACGTAGTGCAAACAACAGCGCAGATTATTTATCGCGTGCTATTACAAGTGACAGTAAAAGTCGGGCAGGTGACCCGGGCGCGGGAACGGAGTTTTTTGTTTTGTCCATATCGATTGCAGGTACATGCGAGGTGCTGCGAAATTTGTATACGTCTGCTACTTGACTGCCCAGAAGAGTAAAACCAAGGCGATCCAACTGCGCAGAGGTAGTAAGGCAGGGTGATGTTATATCACCGAAACTGTTTACCAACGCATTGGAAGACAACTTCAAAACCCTAGATTGGACCGGCTTTGGAGTCAATGTAAACGGCGAGTACATCACGCATCTCAGATTCGCCGACGATGTCGTTAATCGTAGCAGAGTCACTGGAACAGCTAGCCGAGATGCTGCAGAGCGTAGATAATCTTCGCGGCGTGTCGGTCTCAGTATGAGCTCGAGCAAGACAAAGGTCATGTTCAAGGAGCATGTCATACCGGGACCGATATACGAGGACAGAACTTGAAGTTGTTCGGGAGTATATATACCTAGGGCAAACTATTTAGCTTGGTAAAAACGACTTTGAGAAAGAGGCTGATCGAAGAATTTAGCTGGGTTGGGCAGCGTTTGACAAGCTACGTCAAATCTTTTCGGCGCCTATTCCGCAATGTCTGAAGACAAAAGTCTTTAACCAGTGCGTTTTGCCAGTCATGACCCACGGTGCCGAAACGTGGGCACTAACAATCGGTCTAGTCCACAAATTCCAAGTCGCCTAATGTGCTATGGAGTTAGCTATGCTCGGAGTCTCTTTGAAAGATAAAATCAGAAATGCGGTTATCCGGAAAAGAACCGGAGTTACCGACATCGCTCGCAGAATTAGTACGTTAAAATAGGCTGGACACATCTGTCAAAGGACCGATGGCCGTTGGAGCAGACGAGTGGAGACCGCGGATCTGATTATTTATAGAATACTTGTCAATATTCATAGTATAAGTGATACAATATGTGTAATAATAGAATAGCAATTTTGAATATTGCTACAAAAATGTCAATAAAAATAAATATAATAAACTGGGTTGATGGTATTTTTATATTATTGCTATATAATATTGAAACGATAGTGGTTGCTTCTTGTTAAATAGTTTTTTTAACAGTTTTTATTATTAACTATAATATTTTTTTCAAATTTCTGTCAACTTAACTGTATCGAGTGAGGTCAAATTCAATATCTATAGTCAAAATATTAAAATTATTATTTATAAAATTACAAATAGTCATCAATTTTAGAATAATGAATTTACCACTTTTGACATTTCATTGCTATAGATAACACAATCAAATATCAAAAATTGTTATGTGTATCAAATATAGATGTTTCAAGCATGACTGCTACTAGGCATTATCTATCATAGAAACATTTTCTTCATATTAGAGTTATGCATTGACAAATATTGATACTTGATATATTGAATATCTGGATAGTCCATATTTATCTCCATATTATAGCTACGTTAGGGTCATCCTCGATGATTTGTTCAAGAGTGGTCATGTCCACTCTAGCGAGACAGCATATTTCATCAGTACTGTGTCTTCCCGTGAAGAGGCGTCGGAGCCCGAGCAGTGTGTCCATGCGAGGGTGAAACCCGTTCGGCCGCGTTGGGTTACGAATGAATACTGGATATCTGAAACAAAATGGCGTCTGTGCTTTATTGCATATTTTCTTTAATTGGTTGCTTCACATTCACTTTTTTAATTAAACATAATAATTACTATGATACTAATGATTTTCTTGAATACATCAAGAAATCATCAAAACTCAAAAATAGCATGCATATTTAATTAAAATATCTATAGCGACTATCGTAGCGCAGCGGCACAGCGTCAAATTAAACTACACGCAAGAGTTGTACATTCGATACCCACTGGGGGGGAAATGAAGAATCAAAGCACATCATTCTCGAAAACCAATGTCTTTATAATTAGACGGAAAACGGCAAACACAGTGCCCCAACACTCTTTTCCAATTATCTATTCTATTATATGAGGGATACATTATGAACAAAAATAAATAAAAACAAACTACCTTTTCAAACATTTGACAAGGCCATGTATCTGCGCAAAGACGACCAACCGTCTCACGTCGAAGGGCGCGCCGGCGGTCGAGAAGTACCTGTCGCAGACCGCGCGTAGCGTTGTGCCCTGCTGGAGGGAGCACAGCACGCCGACCACGTCCGATAGCACCGGCTGTGGAAAACAAAGTTATTATACTGTATGTTCAAAAGTATAACACTATAAAAGATAACTATCTTGTATCGTTGTATAAATTGAATGTTATTGAACTTTTCGACTTCACGCTATATCCCGCATTCGGAACACACGGGCAGGGGGAACCTACTGTAACCTAGTGTTTTGACAGACCATTTCCCACTTTCCACGGCTCGAGGCATTGCGATTAAAAAGGCGGATTAGCCTTGTTACCAGAGCGAAAAAAATAAAATACTGTAAATTCAATCTTCTAAAAATGGGAAATTAATCCACAGCCGTCACGTCTACAATCATAGGCTCGTGCCAGTGCGTCATGATGACCTCCATTCTAAATACCAATAAAAATATTATTAAATGTATATAGACCTTCTCCTTATCCTCGCTGCCTTTATTGATGAAGGCGAGACATGATTTTTGCATTTCGTGATCGCTAAACAGCCTGCTGAGATTGGGCGTGGCGCGGTACATGTTGCTGAACTTCAGCACTGGTATTAATGTTACCTTTGAAATTTATAAATAAAAATACTATAAATAAATAACATTACTTTTAGTTTTACGCAGTATCCCGATAATAGGCTGAAGGAGTGTTCAAGACACTACGTTGCTTAAATTTTGAAACATTTTGTGCATTTTAAAACTTAATAGAAGATTTCTCGACGTGGCGCAGCGACCCTTCCTCTCACTATAAACGCGGCGATTGTTGGTTCGATTACAATTTGGGAAGATGAATTATATTCCTTATAATAAATAAGGAGCGACTTTAAATTCCGCCACTTGTCCCAATGTCTCAAAAAATGTACTGGAAAGTGTCTTAACAGTAGGTTTCTTATGTCTAACCTCCTTCCATATGTGGAATACAGCGTAAAGCTAAGTTATTATATTTTCTATGTTATAATTCAAGTTCTAAATTTTCCTCTTCTGTGTACTATGTTTTAATTATAGATATAGACATTTTTATAAAAATATATATATATATTTTATTTTCAACGACGCTTCAAGAATGCACGTAAACATACCACTCCATAATACACCAAGTTTTGTATGCAAGACTTGACAAGGGTTTTTTCCACATTAGTGTCGGCTGCTATTTTTGACACATGGTTGTACCCATTTATATGTGGTAGAAGCTGAAAGGTTTACAAAACGTTAGTACAAGTGCCTAATGGACTACAAAATAAATAAAAAAACAATTTATTTCATTTATTATTTTCTTTGTTTATAGACTCATCACTTTCTGCACCACAATTTTAATTCGCTTTTCTATTTTATAATACTTGTAAGTAAATATTTCCTAAATATACCACAGATTCCTATGAGCCGATTTAGCTTAAATAAAAATTATATTTTGAATGAACAATGCGCAAATGTTCAAAAACCTAACTTCAGTACTGTATATAATTAAATAAAAATACTTGTCGTGTGGTGAGATCCCAGTCCGCATCCATATCCACTTCGAACGGCTCTTCATCCTCTACGTCGAGGTGTTCTTGGCTCTGAAGCTCCGCGCCCTCTTGCGGGACGATCCTGGGTGGGCGGCCCGGCCGGGGCAACCCTACTGACGCTACTAGTACAGGAACATCGAAGTCGTGTACGGGGGAAGGGTCCTTACGAACCTCGAGTACTTTTAGATGCATCACTGTTTCACCTTCTGGTAATAATTAATATAAAAAAAACACTGAATATTGGAATTGTTTTAATATAGTATTTTTTTAGCTTTTATATTTTCTCCCATATGTTGTAGGAAACGCAGAGAAAATCTAGCGTTTATTTTTTTGAGACTTTGCATGTTAAGTGGCGAAACTTAACATCACGCTTTATCTTTTTACTATTGCTGGGAAATTCTGATAATTCATTACCTCAAGTGGGCATCGAACCCACGGATGTCCACAACAGCCTTAACCTATCTAAAATAACTAGTCTAGTTACTTATTGTAAGTTTGTTTTGTTTCATTTAATACAATTTTTAATTAATAGTACTGAAAGGTCAGTTAATCCATAATACAAGAAATAAATAAAAAATTTAGCAATATTTTAATTACCATACAATACACATTAATAACTAAAAATTAATACATCCCAATAGCTTTTACTATTGCCTTTTAGTGGAAAGAATAGTTTTCATTTTCTTCATCTGGTAACAAGGCAAAGAGAGTTGAAATCCACCACTCTACATACAATATCTTGAAAATTCTAGAAGAATGAAGTGTTTTCCGAATTTCTCTGCATACCTTTCTATATGCGGGATACAGCGTGATGCTATAAAAAGATTACAAGAACTATAAAACTTGAAAATTTTATAAAATCATACCAACTAAAGTCGCTTTCCTATATGTATTAAGATCATGTAACAAGTGGGCGAGGAGTGTTGGCAGCTTAGTTGATCCACTTGACACGAAGCGGGTTTCTTCTTCCATGATTGTCTAAATGAATTATAATTAGATACAGTCTATGTAATGCTGTTGAGTGGGTCAACATCGCACTACAAACACGATGGTTGGTGCCTTTGGTCTCGTAAAACTCAATGTACAATTCTTCAACTAGAGGCACAATGCCCCGAAAAATTGGAAGAAAAACAGTGTTTTGGTAGTGGTAAATAGTAAAGATGCTTTGGTTGCTTCAGTGTATGCCAAATACAGTAAAATAGAGATAAAACTTAGTGACATCCTCTAATTTCAACTCAAATTTGAGAAACTAAGCATTAAGAGTGGTAAAATCCAACATCACACTTTGTCTTCTTAACAGAGCAGGTAAATAAAAACAATTAATTGCCCCAAGTCAACTGAATCCAGAACCATTGTGTTTAGAGCGAGACATAAGCCCAACTGCACCACAACAGTCACTAGCATTAATAAACAGTGACTTTATATTGTAATTTATTAAAAATTTACCAAATGTTCACCAAGTTTCTTGACAACAGGTTCATACTGCACAGTCTTAGACCAGCTATCACAGACAAAGCATAAGTTGAACAGATACATATTTCTTTCATATCTTGAGTTATCAATTCTGATTGGGTAGCCTATTATTTTGTGTCCAAGAGCATTTCTACAATCACAAATATTTTTTATTAAAATTAAATAAAATAAATAACAAATAAATACTTCAGCTTTGACCACATGAATGCTAGTGCATTTTTCTAACTTATATATGATGTGTTAATTTTAAAGATAATAAGCAAATATGACTTACATTGTCATTGTACATTTTTGTATTTGAGGTTTTGGAATGATATAAGCACTTATAGCATCAAAAAGTTCCTTAGACACATAATCTTCTGGAAACTACAACAAAAGTTATAAACAGTTAATATCAGAAAACAATCCTTAATGTAAGTTTATTTTTTGCTATCCATTGACTACATCTTTATGAAATAAACTGAATGTAGCTCATAAGCTTCTTATTATATATTTTTTTAATTATAAACTGTAAAAATCTAAGTATAAAGATTAGATATATTTTCAATAGATAGAAAGAAAATAAACTTTAACATTATGAGTTGTTGACCCCATAATTATCTTAGTGCAAGAGGTAAGAGACTAAATATTTGGTATGTAACTATTTCAGAAAGAAAGCAATACAATCATAGTAAAAACAATTCATTAGATGCTGGCACAGATTTCCTAAGCTCATCAGGTTAGATTTTACAATTTTGAGTAACTATATATCATTGCATTTATAGAAAGTGTATACAAAAGTGGTATGCACACTTGTTTAGTTTAGTTGTAATTTGAATTTTATATTTCTCTTCAGTTACACTTTTATAAATCACAATAATCACATAAAAACAGAAGTTGAAAAAAAACTATACATGTTTTGCTATGCGTTCATCAATCAGCTTAAACAGCTATATTTAATTTGAAATTTGCAAGTTTAATTAGCAAATATTGCTAAACAATATAGTTAAGAATCCCTTTACCATATTTTTTTAGAAATACTTCTATTAAACATAATTGTATAGGCATGTATCTTAAATTAAGTTTTTAAAATATTTATGAACTACAAAATTATAAGAAAAGCTCACCTGACATGAAATCTTAGGACCTGCGACTGGATGAAATTCCCCTAGAAATATACATCGAATGGGACCTTCGCGTCCACATCCCTCGTAATAACGTGTTTCCATAATTTTTGAGGACATCAATATTAGATTTGTATTTACACTGTCGTCATGTTTACTCAATATCGAATCGATATAGATTTGTATTAAACAAAATTATGGAAGCATTTTATAAAACTAACTAAAAATGAATTAGGAGCAATTATTTTAGTGTTCCATAACAAGTAATGGCAAATAGAAATTAGAAACTAACAAGAATCGCATGACATAGTACTGTGATATGCATTTCCAAGAAATTAAAAAAACCCCGTCGCAGTCGTGTCGTCACAAATGTCATCTGTCAATGTTTAAATGTCATATTTCAAGTACAGAGTACAAAATAGCCATAAATAAAGAAATGGTTTGAATTGAATTCGCCATATATCGAAAAATCAATCATTGAATTGAATCTCTTATCTTTTTAATTCAGTTCTTTAATTTATTTAAATCCAATAAAATTAGCGGGTCTTTATGAAATATGAAAGTGGCGCTATTTATATATATATGAAATATAAAAGCCTAGCGCAGCGGCACAAGGGTGTGGCTGTAACGCGACGGTTGTGGGTTCGATCCCCACTCGAGGAAGTGAAATATTTATTTACGTTTATATTTCCATTTCTTCGCTCTGGTATCGAGGTATAGTGCGGCGTAGAGTTCTGCCACTCAACACGAAATCCTTCCAGAATTCGGCAGAAAGTGGGGAACGGAGTGTCTTAATACTAGGATCTCTCTGCCTGCCCTGCTGTGCGTGAAGCTGTTTTTTTTTATTTATTTTAGGAAATGGTATTCTGAGAATTTCATATTTTTACACCACGTTTTTTCTATCTACACTGATATGATTTATTTGTGAAATACTTAAAGGTTATTATAAAATTTTATTTTGCATTACCTAAGGCAGCGAAAAATAATTTGCTAACTTTGTTTTTACTTCATTCATTCATTAAAGTCATTGGATTTGGAGTTTTTATTTACGTTAGATTTTACTTACGTGTTAGTAAGTTTGATGATTTAATAATCAATATCCATTAAGTATCAAATATCGATATTAATATTGATGATTAAAAATGTAATCTTTATTAATCCTAATTAAATACACGTAGACGGCTATTACCCGAGTTATGTTAAATAATATTAGCTGAATAAAGGTGTCGCCCCGATAGCCTTAATTTTACCTTAGGTATAATTAAATAAAGCAACATACGAAGGGACAATGATCTCGGATCGAGTATATTCGAAAATTTGATTGCGAAAGTAATTACAGCCTACAAAATTTATAATCTAATACTTTTTACAAAGTACTAACCATTTTTTAGAAATTCTGTATGTAAATGAGTCACTATTGGAAAATAATCCTTAATATCTTCTAGGTAACTTAACATTATAAATAAAACTTATATTAGTTTCATATATGAATATAAGTAGTGGATTATTTGTTAAGCAATCTACCGTGATATATTGATTTTCGATTTTTCGAAACTGTTTAGCTATGGGTTATTTTATGTAGTGAAATATAATTGTGACACAAATTTTTAGCAACTGTAAATGAAATTGTACGTTTGCAATAGAACAAAAATATAAATTCTCATTAAAAAATAGACAAGAAAATATGAAACAACCTAAATATATGTTCCTTTAGTTCTTATAGGAAGTACCTACATACAGATTTTTTATTTATTCTTTTTCTTATTTATTCAATTTTTCGATTTTAACGTTTGTTGACGTACAGCTCGTTTCGCTCGTTTCGCTCGCTACTCGGTATCGACTCGCCACAGTTCGCTTTAGGGTAGGCGTAACACATTGACCTAGAAGGCAGGTGGCAGATTCCGTCCATGAACCGGGAAGTGTTCTCAAGGTTAAAGTTGCGCATGCGAAGTACGGACTTAGAAAAATGATGTGACTTTGTAAGAACATCAATTTGTATTTTAATTTTGTACTGCTGTTTGTTTGTAATCGTTATAATCTGAAATTATTAACGGAAGTAAGAAATCTATTTTTATCTATTTTAAATACTAATAAATAATATTATTTAGTGGATTTATATTTTTCTTTTTTTCGCTCTGGTAACAAGGCAAAGCGCAGTGTTGAGTTCCGCCACTCAGCACGTATAGGCTCCAAAATTCGGTGAAAAGTAGAGAAAGAAGTGTCTTAATGAGATCTGAGTTTCGTAGCACTAGGTTCCCTTGTTTCCTCTGCTCAACCTAGGCTAGGCGGGATACGTGAAGAATATTTTTATTGTTCTAAATTCTTTTTAAAATAGTTTTAATGTAACAGCATTATCTCTTGAACGGAACGGTAACGAAAATCACAAAAGCTAGCGCTCAATACAGTGTTTCACGTCCCACCAACGTTATCGTGTGGCATTTCTGCCCTAGGCTTTTCTGATTTCAATCCAAAAAGTCTGCTTCTAAATGTCATTCATATATAAACAATTTTCTTCCGTGTAAAATGAAAAGTGTAGCTCATTGTTTTATTTCGTCTGCATCACCGGCCGCGGCATCACCGCCATGGGGCCCTATAAAGATTTGAGTGGACAGTGATATAAAAACAATTACTATGAGTTGCTCGGTGCTCGTAGAGGCGACTTCATCTAACATAGAGGATGATCTGTACACGTAAGTTATTCTCTTTTAAGTATATTCTAAGAAAGTAATTAATGGGGCAATTTGATCTATTAATTATACTCATCCATCCGTCCTTCATACAATTATTAATTTGCTGTGAATCGATTCAAGGTCAATGCCAAGTGCGCCGTTTTACGTCCTTGGTATAGTTTCATGTACGTATAAAATCCAAATAAAAAGATGTTCATATTTAGTTAAATAAGAAATAACAATATTTATATATATTAATTGGTAAACACTTTATGTTACATACTACAAATGCTATGTTTTTTATTATATGTATGTATGTAGATAGGTATGTACATTTAAATTACATTATTTAACAAAATATAATTGTAAGTTTATGAATTTAAAAGAGATGGATGTATAATGTTAGTTATATTGTTTAATATACGACGTTTTAGAAATATTATATGTGTCCATTAATATAAAATTAATGATCGAGAGCCATTTTTAAATTTATTTTTAGTAGATATAGGCAACCAGCGAACCCATGCTAAGCTACGCTCCCCATTAATACATTTCCGTTTACACTTTCCGCCGAATACTTGGGGTCGCTAGTCAACGCCGCGCTAAACCTCGTTACCAGAGCGAAGAAATTAAAATATTAAATATTTCATTTAATCGAGTGGGCATCGAACCCATAACTTATCGCGTTTACAGTCACAGGCTTGTATAATTTTATAAATTAATAAAAAGTGAAACATCCGGTCGTAGCTCAAAAAAAGTCCAAATATATCTAGACTGGAGAACTTTGCTACTATTGTAATATAGTTTTTCACCAGTATAAAATATTCAGATTGGAATGAAGCTGTTTATAATGTATTCGTATTCGCTTTTCAATTTCCCTTTGTGCGACGTTCAATATTTTGTTTAAATATGTCATGTGCTCGACACGAACACTCCGGATTTATTTCGCATGAATAAGTTGTCGCTTCAAACGTACGTACGTATTTCAGTATTTCCAGTGTGAAATAAAAGTTTAATATTTGAAAAATATTACGCATCGTATGCATATGCCGAGTGATGGCTGTAAATAAAAAATACAATTTAATAGACAAATGACAATGTAATAGAAAATATTTTGTATCGACGATTTTTAGAAAATAGATAGTATAAAAGTAAAAGTATTTTTGGATACTTCCTACTATTTTTTGCGTATGAAAATGTGATATCGTAGGTTGAGGTTTGGTGATATGTAAAAGATGGTCGTCCCACGTATTTACATAATAACAAAGGAAATCCTATAGGACTTAGATGGTATATTTGTACGCAATTCAAATAAAAGAAAAAAAATATAAAATCAATTTTTATAGGAAAAATGTTCATTGTTAATGTTCATTCTGGTCTGTTTATGTAAGGTATTAATTTCTTCCACCAGTTTGTAACTGTACGCTTAATGTAGAACCTATAGGAAGAAGCACGATTGCAGAAGCAGTTTTCTCATTGTTAATGATGATTCTTACTCCTTGGTAGCGGTCATTTCATAGTTTTTCATTTAAACGCTTGTAGTATTTCGAAAAAGCATTTTCGTAAGCGTACCTACTTATGGGCTACCTAAATAGTTGTAATATAACTAGGTAAATACTTTTGTTTTGAGTACCAATAAATTAACCAAAAGTTTTAAATTCGTGCATTACAGTATAAATAACCGTACTAAAATTATTTATATACTTTATTATCGGACAAATGAAAATATTTAATATTTTTTTAAAATTTAATATCATTTTATTTTAGTAAAAAAGTAAGTAGGCACACTTTGAATTGCTGTTATTACATCCCAACGTTATTTCAAAAGTATGTTTTACTTCCGTTTTTGATTTGTATATGTTTATTTGTAGCTTCACGCTGTATCCCGCACATGTAAAGCGAGTAAGCCATTTTCATTAAGATACTTCCGTTCACCACTTTTCGCAAAATTCATGTAAGCATTGTGTGTTGAGTTGCGGAACTCGACACCGCGCTTTGTATTGTTACCAGAGCAAAGACGTGAAAATACTAATAAATAATAATTCATTCCCCCTATAGGATGGGGTATAAAAATTAACCAGCTTATAAAATTAATCTACTTTCTCGGTAGAAAAACGGCGATGCATAAATTTGTAGTTGACTTAGAGTTGAACAGATTAACGCGTTGCCATAGCAACGTGTACCATTTCATACGAAAGTGTAAATTGTGAAACATGGTAGGGTAGGGTGTTTATATTTATTTTATTAATCTAATATATTTTCTATGGATATAATATATATATGTATATATAATAATTTTATCAAAATATTAGGACTCTGCAGTTCTATTATATTTAGCTGTGTCAAATTAACATTGGGCATTATTTATTAAATTCCGTCAATAATTTTCGCAAAAAGGGGCACGAAGTCCACGTACTATTATAATTGTAGATTAGGTTCTATCGTTGTAATGCTATCATATAGGTAGTTAGTTAGTTTTAACGAATCGCTTATTTTGGAATACACCTAACCCCGATTTACACGGTAGATTAGACACGTTCCTGAGAAAAACGTGTAAATCGAAAATTAAACATTTTCAAGTCAAAACCATGTAAATCGAAAAGCTTGCGGCAAATACATTATTTTGCTATTTAACAGTTGTGTTTTTTCAATATTTTTAGGTGTACACCACCAACCAGTTGTTATAATTCACCATAACTAGACTGTTTAACAAAAGTTTAATAATTAATTTTTATTCAAATTAAAATGTTTTAATTCTTTTATTTTAATTAAACCTATTTGGTAAATTGCCATCATTTCTCTCCAAAATTTTCCGCATTTTTCCCTCTAAACTTTACTTTAATCACAGCCGTTAATTTATAATAATCTAAAGTATGCACTCACTTGTAATTTACGAATATGGAAAATTAAATCATTTAGTAATGTAAGTTAGTAATTGTTTAGAAAGAAGTGTACTTAAATATATATATATATATATATATCNATTATATATATATATAGATATATATATATATATATAAACAGAAAAATATTAACTATGACTTGGGGTTAGGTAAGTATTTATATTATTAACATACAGCATTTATTATAGAGATCAAAATAAATTTTAAAAGCATAGGTACGTCACACGTCCAAATACTTTTTCATTGATATATTGTATTTTGTTATCGACGAATTTGTGAATATAATTCGAGGCGGACAGTACGAGTGTATCGACAGTATAATACATAAATGATTTTCGTCAATTTGCTTTGCAATTCAAATTGTGAATCCTGTCGCAGCTCTGGGGAGTAAAGTAACTTTATAAAAACCGTCGCGTCCTTGAAGGTATAGACAATAACCTACTGGCCGTGTTCTTCAATATTTAGGCATGAATTTGGTGCGTGGGTGATTAAATAAACAATTTTACCAATTTAGGACATTTAAAAATAGAAACTGAACTAACTAAAATAAATATATATTTTTTTACAGTATATATGATAAAATAAATACTATTTTTTAAACTAGAATTTCAAATTAGTCTCTATAATAATTAAAAAATATATTTAATATGATTTATACAAAAAAAAAAAAACAATTTAAATGTAGTATCTATCTACTGGTCTGTCTCTGCTACGATTGTGGGTCAGTAAGGATTTAATTATAATAAATGATAATTTTTCATGATGAGTGAATCATCTAATTTAAGGCTTTGGAGGTCGACCCTATTACCACACCGTGATATTTCCAAATGGGGTGTTATACCACCCTCTTATTTAATAACGCCGCCACGCGACGGCTTAAAGCTACCATGTGGACTATGTGATGGAAATAACGAGACTATATTAAAATGAATGATCAGATTTCCTCTTCTTTATAGGGCTCTTGTATTATCTGTATTCCTTTTGTTTATTATTTTTTAAAGGCACAATATAATTGTTTATAATTAAAAAATAAATATTTATAATTGTTTATCATATTTATTGAAGCTTGAATGGTAATGAAACCGCATGAACATGTACCTTAAAACGTAGTAAATGACATTTTATTGAAAATTAATATTTTTTCATAACACCCTACACCCCATATACATACACATAATATGTATCTGGTATGCTAAGTTTAATTACTTATAGGTACTTATCTATTTATCTTAGCATGCCTTTACGAGTCCGAATGTTTTTTTAACGAAGACTTAAATACGAAAATTATCTATTATTCTTTTTTAACTTTTACCACTAAAAACTTTATGAAAATACTTAAAATAAAAATATTAACTCATTATCTTATATTTATGGCATGCACGATTAAGTGTTTTAACACGCTTTTACTATTTATTACAGGTTTAGAGAGGACCCAGAGTCTCCGCAGTCCGGAAGCTCAACTGGTAAGTGATAAATAAATAATATTCATTTAAGCTAATTTACTACCATAAGTCACCTAATAAATTTTATTACTTTTTTGCATTATTCATACTTGTATACATTTATTTGCATATTTTCACCTAATTGTATTGTATTTCCCGCATAATTTTTTTCGAAAAGCGTTCATAAACTAGAATTGAAATCCGTTCTGAATATCCAGTCAGTCCATCCATATCCCATCAGCGCACACAGGTGAAATTTACTTAAAAGGTAGTCAATATTACATAAAATGTATTTATGTGTAAATATTGTGTTAATTGGTCAGAAATACTAATTTCTAAAAGATTCTGGCTTATAACACCTAACTCAAGAGCCCCAGGGCTCCTATTCCTACGTCATTTTAGCAGTCATCCTCCCAGACAGTGATGTACCTTTATGTCGTTACCTCTGAAAGGGCCCCATTTTCGAGTTAGTAAGTACGCATACAGTATTAACTACATATTTGATTTGATTGATTACGCTGCAGCGAACGCAAACAGACATTAAAAAAGGAAACATTAAGTCGACGGCCAAGCATTTTCTTATTTATTGTGATATTGAATTTGGCTCTTATTTTTGTATGTAATATATATTTATGAGTAGAATTCTGGGAATTAAAAGCTAGCTTAATAATAAAAACTAAAACGTAAAAATAAATAAATCAAATAATTTATATAGCCATAGTCCTATTTGATATATGAATATTTTAATTTTAAATGATAGAAAAATAAAAAATCGCACGCGTGTTATTTTGCAATAACATAATATATGTACGGGTTCATTCACCACTATAAGAGAAAAACTAGCCGACTCCTGGTAAGCTACGCTGAGCTTTATAGAAATAACATACCTGGTATAATAATAAAATATACTTGCTTATATTATATATTCCTACTCAGTTCCAATTTTAGAGATAAACAATAAACAATTCTAAAACCTAACAACTTGTATTTTGCAAAAGGAATCCGAAAACCTAGTATTTCACACACCTTTCCTATTAAGATACTTTCCTTTCCCACTTTCCGCCGTCCTTGAGGTATAACGTATTGACAGGCGGAACTCAACGCCGCGCCTTACTAGGCTCCAGAGAAAATATTAAATATTTCATTTCCCCGAGTGGGAATTGACACTGCACACTGCGCCACGACGGCGTCTCATTTTAATGGGTTAATGCAAATTAATATTTAAAAAATACTTAAATAAATAATTAAATCATTACTTAAAAATACTGTAATAAATAATAGTATAAATGGAAAAATAATATGATTCGAACCGGAACTACGACCTACTAGTAGTTCACCGCACAACAGGTGACACTATATTAAAATTTTTATCCAGATTTATCCGAGAGTGTACAATCTATTAAAGTGACAAAAAACAACACTCCGCTTTTTTTCTTAGGAAGAGAAGATCTTAGTGTCTTTAAATAATGGTAAAGTTCACATGTAAGTATCCAAGTAAGATATTCGTGAACTTATACATAGTTTATCGGCTATCAACGATCATTTCCCCAATGTAACATTAGTGCTGAGTATGTTGTCCTTTTTGAAATAAATAAATAAAATAAATATAAATATATGTTACGATTTTTTAAAATTTTCTATATAACTACCTACATATTATAAAATTAAAGAAATCTCATAATTTATTTTAAAAAAAATATTCACATTAATAACCGTCGTACGTAAAATAATTGTTACTTAAAAAAATATTTCCGGACGAAAGTGCCAATGTGTGCCACCTCCAGTACTAATTTTGAATTTAATCTTTGTTATCAGTAGATCTTATGAGACAGCCGAGCCTATCCACTAATGGCACAACTTTGCAAAACCTTCAATCGCACAAAACAAATAATTTTAAACTTAATTTGAAAGCTTTAAAATTCATTTTCAATTGGAATTTGTTCGCAACACGTTTGATTAGATGCTAACACTCATTCCAAGAAGACAATAGATTGTGTGTCCTTTGTGAACGGGATAAGGTATTTTTTTGAATGTGTGCTGTTTTCTAACAGCAATGCCGGGTTCGCTGACCTGAGCAAAGGTTTCCTTCCTGCGCAAACGCCTGGTGCACTTTACATGACACATCTACAGGTAGACCCGCACGGTCTCTTATTAGATTCTGGTACATTTTAGTATTTATTAATTAATAGAAAGAAAGCGAATTGTGTTGTGTTGGAACTAATTTTTTTTTAATGATTTAGTTTTGTTTTTATTAAAGATTCTTATAGCTCCAAAGGTTATAGATCCAAATTAAATTTTAATACGTCCAATTAATTATCTATAATGAACTGTGAGGACATTTTATTCAAATATTTATTCAATAGATGGCTATTTTATGTAATAATAAAATAATTATTAATCCCCACTACAGGAAGTGAAATATTTATTTACGTTTATATTTCCATTTCTTCGCTCTGATATCGAACAGCGCGGCGTTGAGTTCTGCCACTCAAGACGTAATGCCTCCCGAATTCGGCAGAAAGTGGGGAACGGAGTGTCTTAACACTAGATTCCCTCTGCCTACCCTGCTGTGTGTGGGACACAGCGTGAAGCTGATTTGATTTAATTTTATTTTTTGAATCTACAACTTATTGTGGTACTAACATTGGAGGTAAATATACAAATATGAGTATAGGGCGTCGCCCGCTAATTGCGGGTATAATCCTTCCTGAGCCGGTTTTCAGACATCATCTTATGTAATATATTATGCATTTAAATATTGAAGAGTCATCGAATTTATTTTTTTACATTTCTACAAGTTATACGTGTGATACTCGTTTAGGTCTTAAAACAATGTTTATTTTAAAATATTATTTATTTATTCTAAGCCGTGTTATAAACTTGTAGCTTCCATATACAAAACCTTTATACCTAGTTTACTCTTGAGATACATATTTTGCTTAATTCTAGATTCCGTGAAAAAAAAAATCCGAACTGTCCTGATCGTTTTAATAATACATAAAATTAAGTTAATAAAGTTTCTAAAATATTTAAGCGTAAAGTGTACTAAGCGTAAAAGCTGGAAGGTATGGCTAATTATTTTGTTTATAGGTAAATAAAAAATAATAATTTGAAATAAAACTGTATAGGACTCATTAATTAAGATTAAGTTAGAACTTTCACACAATTATATGGTGTTATTAAATGGCGATGGTTATATGAAAATAACGTAAAGAATAAAATTTAAAATGAAAGCATACGCATTTATTGAAAAGAAAAACTGTATATTTCGGTGCGCCTGCGCCGCTCCCGCGTCACCGACACCAACTCTTATAAGAATTACAAATTGTAGCTTGAAATTCAATAAGTGTTTTGAAGGTTTCACCCCGACGTCAGCTATAAACATACACCGTTACAATCAAGTTATTTACTTATATATACTTAGACGTGATTACAAAGCTCACATTGATTTAATTATTATATATTTTCAATTAAACATTAATTAATATAATATCTACTCTGCATACTCCCAATGCGGAAAAGTTAGATTGAATTAATTGAAGATGTATACTAACTTAAATTAAATTAATTAATGATACTTACATTGAATTTGTGTATTTTTTATTCAAAAGGATTTAGATGCTAAATTTTAAATAACGGCTATTATACTTTTTGCACTTTTACCAAAAAAAAGGCAAGAAGAATTTATATTCTTGGTTTTTTAACTGTAGATGTGTACGTACTGGTCCTTTCTCAATAATGCAATTTCACAATCAATATTCTTATTATTCTTATTTGAATGTACATTTGAATGGAAAGACAAAATGTTTTTTTTTCTAATTTCATTAGCTAATTAAAAGAAAAGAAAAAATATATAACGAGATGTTAGCATCTGTAATTTCTGGCATTTGCATTTTATATTTTGTGGTTAAAGAGTTTATTTATTTCTCAAAAGAAATTACATTTCACTTAAAGATAAATACAGAGTTATCTTAAATAAATATATAATTTCATTTTTTAAATATCTTCCAAGTACAGACACCGACCCCCTTACGATTTTATTATAAGTATAGATAAAGATATAGATATAGATAAAGATATAGATATAGATATAGATATAGATATAGATATAGATAATAATTATCAAAAGCAATTATAAAAGCTTCTGTACAAACACTTCAACACAATTTTATAAGTAAAAAAGTCCGAAGCGGCGCTGCGCGTGGGCAACCGAGTGAAGCTTAGCGGCCGCCGGCCAGTGCGCGTTGTATCGCTGGCCGGTGCGGTTGTGCGACATGCTTCGAATATGGACGTGTATAGCCTGTCCGCTTCGTGCGTACGCGCACCACCCCTGAGCATCGACGAGTTCTCGATATACTTCGATAAGGAACATCAGCTTAAGCAAGGTGTGTTGTGCTTTTCTTGTACATGCAATATACATGTGCTCAGTGATTGTTGGATCTGTTTTTTCATATTTGTTTTATTATTACATTTTTGTTTGTTTTTTTTTTGGTTTTGTTTTTAGGACGCAATGTTGTTTGTTATATATATAAAACATTACAGTTAATTATGCAAGCTTTGAATTGTTATTTATTAGTTTATTACGCTCTGTTTGTTAATAAGTTGTGTGAGTAATAGTTATATTCTTCTGTAATGAGTAATGAGGTACAGCATTATTGCTATACGTATTGTATATTTTTTTGGAATAACTTACGTATGGACGCTTGATGTAGTTATAGAAAAGTTTTCTATTTCAAGCGAAACGAAACTAAGTAAGCATACGTTAGAAACTATACAACTATATTTTCATCAAATAAGCGCAATATTGAAGAATATTTTTAAATGAAGGTAAATTTAAGAATAATGATGTAGCTTAGTAATATTGGTCTCTTCTAACCCCTGACCTCTCTTAGTTAACTGGGCTCAATGGTCATGCTGTGCATCATCTGTGGCTTCCGGTCCAGCACTGTTACTAGTCATTAAGCTCTACGTCGACCAAAAAACAATAAGAATTTTAATTTTGTGTGTTCATTATTAAATTAACAACTTAAAGCTGTAACGATAGCTACTTCGTATATATTACATACAAGTATTCATATATAGAATTTAAAAGCACGTACGGAGTGTAAGAAAGTATCGTTAGAATTTTAAAACCACATAAAAAGGCCAATGTCAGTTTAATATACAGTTAGGTCATCAAGTGTCCCCGCAAGTCCAGTTTCGTAAATTTACATGTCTCCGAAAGCAATGCCCGAATGTCCGTCCGTTTTACCAAAACCTCACGGAATTTCTAATACTTTGCGCTCTGAGAATTGATTATTTATGTATTTCTGTTTCCGCATTCGTACTGGGATATGGAACCGTGCTCTATCTATATTCAATTCTATTTGTCACTATTGAAAATATTCTTTTTGGGTATTAGCAAATGAATTGTATTAATGTGAACGCATTTATTGTATAAATATTGTCTATGAACAAACTACTAAGTTTATGTTAATTTTAATATATTTAATTTTCTCGCCTAAAGTTAACTTAAGATGTTTCGTATTTTTCCAGATAACTAATGATAAATTAGTGAAAACTCATTCCGTTTCCTACATTTTGCTCACTTACAACGCACACATTCCCCACTTTCTGCCGTATTCTGGAGCGAAGAAATGAAAATACTATATATTTCGTCTCCTGGAGTGGGAATCTACCCCATAACCTGTCGCGTTTACAATCATAGGCTTGTGTACCTTACATTTGAAGTAATTAAAAGTTATTTTTTATTTTACATATTATAAAAAATGTACTAAATTGAATATTGAGATATAGAGTTCTGTAGTTTTGTTTGATGCACGTAGCATTCAGATGCCCTGATTAAAAGAAACACGCATCATGCTGGTTTCCGTTCCAATCCTTTTGTTTGTTTTTGCTCCGTATGTTCCTCTTAATTACGAAGAAATCTTAAAAGATGAAAAGTATGAACGTAACAATAATCCACGCCGCAAGAATAAAATTTTAGAAAAAGAGAAATATTTTAGCGGGAATTTTAGCTTCATTTCTATGTCTTATATGAAAAGATAAACATAGACGAAATCTAATTCTTGTTTCTTGGTATGGAAAAAAGGATTTTGTAATTATAGTTATTATAAGAAATATGTATAAACAATCATTACTAGACAAAAGTAAATATTTTACTCCATTCTACATGCAGATGGCTTTTTTATTTCTTATAAATGTTACATATTCATCGATGACAAAAACTTTGATTTAGGCGTGGTTTGCGTAAATGCATTTTTTGAAGTCATATAAAGGGGGTAATTAAGTTTTATATCCTTCTACTAGTATACTGCTAGAGAGAGAGAGAGAGAGAGAGAGAGAGAGAGAGAGAGAGCGAATAAGATCAGAGCACGTTTGTCTTGAAGTCAGGAAAACGATAATAGTTTTGTGTGTTAATTCCAGGGAATTAATACAAACACTAGGCTCTGGGGATCGATATAATATTACTATATTTAATCCAGGATGTATAAAAATAGAAAAAATACCTTAAATATAAACAAAACGCCCAAAATTGGGAGGAAAAATAAAAATATATAACTAAACAAACTCATTGACCCGTTCGAGAGTGAATCCGTGATACGAGGCTGGACCTAGGTTCAATAACCGCGTTATGCAAGCCCCGCGATAAGACTCGCTGTAAGCTAACTTTCACATTAACTTAGGTTAGGGACTAGTTTGTCATTATTGTATCTAAAGGATTTATATATTGGAATTATAAATTTAATATTGTTTTCCACCGTTACTTTAGAATAGTACGAGCGTTTTAACAAATATCCTTCTATCAGTTATAATTGATATCGCTATCTTCTTAATTGCAAATAAAGATCACATTACAAATAAAATTACACATTATTTCGTTACATGAATAGGAATATAAAAATTAAATTTGAAAAAACACTGTAAAGCTCGGCGTTGGAGGTCGCGAAACGCGTAATGTTTTAAATTCAGGTAGAAACATGACAACAGAGTGAATTCAAACTAGGTTCTTTCTTTTTACCCTGTTTCGTCTTGTCCCGACAAGCTGCAAAAAAAGACTTTTATAAGTATAATATTGTAATTTATATAAATAGAAGAAGAAGAAGTAGAAGAAGAACATGTATAATTTCTATAAACGCAATAAAGCAGTCGATTAGCAGTGAAATATTAAAGTTATCACTTCCAGAAATTTATTGATAGCCACGAAATTTATTAATAGTTTCGGCCCTTATCCCGAGATATCCCATGGGTAGCTAACTATAGTGGTTCTGACCTACGCCATATAATATACCTCTACATGCATTGTATTTTGACAGTGCGATATTTGCACATAGTAGCTTAAGACGGACTTGAAAGGATCGACATAGCCAGAGTTATAAAATATTCGTACTGGAATTTCTATTCTTCGAGACAAACATAAATACCTTATAAGGCACAAAATGCCTGGAAAATGCTATCAATATTTCAGACGTGTTGAAATTGGAAATTGATTTATTTGTTTCGCTCATTTATTAATATTATGTAATATATTTGCGGTTAAATATTTTCAGATTTATAAAAAAATCCAAACTTAAATACACGTTACATAGAGTCATAGAAGATAAATCTCTTCATCTCTTCGAGTACTAGATAATCGCTGTCTTTACATGGACGTGGACGATATATGTGAAAATACAGTCGAATTGATAACCTCCTTTTCTTACAGAAGTCGGTTAAAAATTCATTAGGCCAATTGAGATTTATTAATGTAATAGAACCCAAAAACAATGATTTTTATTTGTCGGTTTGTCTGTGCGTTGGTGCACGCTATGCACTACTTTTTTTATGGAGATTTCATGTATTTGTATTCCATTTCATATATTATATATGTATTTGTGGCCCTCGTGGCGCATGGGGGACAAGTGTGAGACTGTAACGTGACAGTTGTGAGTTCGATCCCCGTTCGGGGAATGATTTATTATTTATTCATATTTTTATTTCTTCTCTGGCATCAAAGCAGCTGGCAAAAAGCTTGGCGTTGAGTTACGCAATACAACACGGAATGCCTCTAAAATTAGGAATAAAGTGAGGATCGGAGTTTCAGCGGGATAGAGAGTGAAGCTATTTTTTTAATAAATATATATATATTAATAATCTCACATCTTGATTTCTATCGCAATAAATGCAATGTATTGAATATATTACATTTTCGAACAGTACAAAGGCCTTTGTAGAAATGGACTTTTATTGTGCCGATGCACTTTAGGAAGGGTAGGATTTCTGTCGACGCGATTTTTCCCGAATATTGAAGCTTATAATAATATCCAAGTCAGCTAGGTATGTTCCATACGTTTATAATAGATAAATAATATGTTATATAATAAAAGTAACAATATTATTTCACTAAAACTATTTAAATTTTTGTTATAAAAATATAATTTCGATTTCGACTTCATATGTCTGTCTCAAATTAAGCATAGAAATCGTTTTTTGATTGCACAAGTATTGAGATTATATAAAAAACTAGATTAGTCCAGTAAAATATTTTTTTTTATAGCTTTATTTAGAACAGAGTGAGGCGGCATAGAGTTCGGCAAAGAAAACCCAGTTCTAGGGTAGGGTTCTACTTCACCCTAAATTCAAGACGCGCTTGCACAAGTTGCGTATCTCAATGACTTGCTGAATCTTACAAGATTTTTGACTTGCATTTTATAATATACTAGTGGTCTCGGACGCGGCTACGCCTGCTTGAACTATAAGAATATTGATTAAATATATTCATGAAATTATTTTCAATTTTCAATAGAATTAGTAAGAAAATATAAGCTTAAATAATCAAAAAGAATAATAAGTAGAGACATATAGGAAAAATATCTGAGTTATTGAAATGAACCAACAAAAGAAGTAAAAGTAACTAAAGGATATTCTTAATATTAGATAAAGTACCTAAAGTTTTCCGTGCGTGCGTACATACTCATAGATATCGACTCTATGAAATAACTAAGCATTTTGCTATATTAAACAGGATAATTTTTGCGAGCAATATCAAATAAAATCCCAGGACCAAACTTTACACTACACCAAGAAAAGAAGAAAAGAACCAAAGTGTAGTTTAAATTAATTATAAACAGCAAATAATTATCTTCAACTAACAATAGTTCGAAAATGTATGAAAATTTACAAAACGCCCGAAGGCTAGGTCATTTCGAATCAGTGACATCTCCTTAATTATTTATTAGAATGTTATACAGTAAACTATTATTTCAATCTAGATAAAATGCTAAGAGTGACTATTATATTTATATTTTCATAAGGATGAATATCAAAATGTCGCGGTAACGGTTGCGTAGCGACGCGACGCTCGTTATTAACATGGCAGAATAAATTACATGTCAAATTAGAAAGTACTTTAAAATATATTACTTTATATGTGTAATGTAATGTTATATAGCCTATAGCACTTCTGAAGAATGCAGCTTTCATACAAAACAAAAACAAAGTAAATCGGACCAGTAGATCCAGAGATCTTAGCGTTTAAACAAACAAACAATTCCGATTTATTATATTAGTATAGTT